>BOPP01000032.1:2364686-2379420 GCA_017312745.1 Gryllus bimaculatus
GGGTCAAAAGGAGTCAGCGTCGGAGTGGCGACCGACAGAGACTGACAGTGAAAGTGGACAGCAAGAGTCGATGTCTGACGGTACTGGAATGTGATGACTCTGTGTTTGGTAATGATCTATTGTCTGTACTTACGTTTTCAGGAGCATTAAATCGCTTTTATTAAACAATTTTACCCTAGTACGTAACAGTCCTTAATGTAAATGTTACGTCTTTGTATATATTGAGAGTGTACCTTTCTGAGACTAATACAATCACTTGATTTTTACAATCATGAGAGCACTTTTCTCTCAAAGCATCATATATTATGTTGAGATCAACTGCTGCCTGGAGGAGAATTCTAGAGGTCGGTTACTTTTTCAAATCGATTCTTTCCTGTGGTTCTCCGATCAACATCAGGGGAATGCCGGAGGAGTACCCTAACAAACGGGCCACGGACCTCGCGCCATCTTTCGTTCCCCTTGATTGTCCTATCGCCATCCTTACATACACATTTACATGCTCCACACTACCTCACATACCAGAAGACCAGTCGGCAGCTTTGAGAATGTCCCGGCTGTGGCAGTGCTCACTGGTCGGAGATAACTAGTTGGGAAAACCCTGCAAGTCGACTTGTAGTTCCACACCGGATCTCACCATCCAGCGGAGGAAGATTACCGCCACATCTCGCGATGAAAACATGCACTACTTTTACGGGACCAACTATCTTGGCCGTTGACGCGCCTGGAAACACTAATCAATCCTATTCTGTGAAGGAACTGCCCGCGTCCCGAGCAGCCAAGAGGGGCCGAGAGCAGCTGAGAGCGGCCAGGCCCACTGTGCGGCGCGGCGCGGGGGGTGGGGTGTCGCCACGCGCCTGCGGGCGGCGGCGGAGGGCGCGGCCCCCAAGAATCCCGAGTTCCTCATCTCCGGCGCGGGGCGGGGGCGGGGCGAGGCGGCGGCTCTCGGTCGCGGAGATGAGACGCCCGGCCCAGCAGGAAGCGCGCGACACCTCCCGCCGCGCCGCGCCGCGCCCTGTCGCCGCCAGATCGCTCCCCGAGCGCCTCACGGAAAGTACGCGAGGAATTGCACGGCGGAAAAGCGATAAACCTGGCTGGTGCGGTCGCAATATACACTCATTCGCTCAGAAGATATTCACTGTGCCAGACGTTGTAAGGATGGACCGTTAAATCTTGTTATTTGTGCACCAAGGGCGTTAACTGCTCCTAATTATCGAGCGGCAAAAAAAAAGCCCGAGAGTTTTTTGTCGCCCGACACTATTAGAACCAGTTGACGCCCGTGGTACATAAAATATTTTTGTAATCTTTCTTTTAATGACACAGATTTGCTTGTTCACTAATTAACTAATTACTGACTTGTCTTCGGTTGTCTTTTCTTATTCCCCTTCCATAATTATTTTCCGTAATTACCTCCGTAAGAGATCATGTAACATAATTCAACTGTTTTTATATTTATTTCCTAACCATGATCATCTCAGTAAATTAAGCAGTGTATATGGAGTTGCATATGGAAGGCAATAACAAGCAATAACGTATCAGTAAATAATAAATTAATTAATATACTTGTGAATTAATCGTGCAGTTCCTGAGAGTGTGTACCTGAGCATGTTGGTCGATGAATGAAAGCTGGTCGAAGTCATAGGATTTTAAGATCACAAAATTGTGAATGCACACGCCTGTCTTTGAAAAGAAAGGAAAGGAAAGGAAAGTTATCTGTGATAAAAACTTCAAGTCTTAAAGTCACCTCAAAGCGAAATTTGGAACCTCGTCTCCAACATGAAAGCGAAACGTCAAGTGGATCCTAGAAGTATGAGATTATAAGACGCCATTTTGTTACACGTTTCGTACGCATTGTCGTTCTCAATCTTCTCACGACAGCGTTGACTCCTTATAATGGAGCGGACAAGGAATAAGATCTGTCTTGTGAAAAGATGTTTATTTTGTTGTGTTTTATTAATCCTCTGAGGGACAGGCAATAACCAATATTATGCTGTGATGGTTATCTTTACATGTGTTATGCATACAGATTGACTTCTCTGTTCGTGGTGCTGGTGGAGATAGGATTCTTGAGACATTATGTTACAGAGTAAACATTCAAGGAGACAGTGTATGTATGTGGTACCGCGCCGCCAGTAAAAACATTCTGATGGGAAGTGAGTGTATTGTCTGACTCGTGTTTTCTTAAATATAAATGTAAGGGTTGGAAAAGCCATTAGGTTTCGCCACTTTGTTAAGACGTTTTCCCTTAAAGACTCTCACAGACCGGCGCGGAAGATTCGCAGCGGATGCGGCGCGGAAAGTTCCGCGCTAGACGCGGCGGCGGAATCCGCGGGACCGTTCACACCGGAGCGTCAATTATGACTCAGCGTTTGGTGACAAATTTTTCCTCGTCCGATTAGCAAAGGCAAGGGGAGCTCGATCCAGAGGAGAGAGGAGTTTTCCAATGGCGGGCGGACTTCTACGCAACTCGAGCGGCAGCGGTCGCAAACGCGTCCGACTCCGTTCCAAAATCCGCAAGTAATAGAGAGTTTGTGCTCTCTCAAACGTTGAAGCACTATCGATTTTCTGTGCATGAGCAGTTCACGTTCCGCGTCACTTAAGTGCATCTGCGCATGCGCAGAAGAGCGATAGTGCTTCAACGTTTGAGAGTACACAAACGTTCTAATAAAACACTGTCAATCCACTGCCGCGACGCTCGCCTGCCGCGTAGGTCTGAACGCGCTCCTAAGGCAACACGCGACGCGAAATTTCCGCTGCGGCCATTCCGCGTAGGCTGCGGGTCTTCCGCGCCGGTCTGTGGGAGCCTTAATTTGGTAGCAACTACGAGTATGCTGAACTAGGGTAGCCAGTATCGGAAACCATCTTCTAATTTTCCTTCCCTTCGAAAAAATTTCAAAACACATGGAAGTCGAATATATTGCTTATTTTGAACTCTTATGAGAGTAATTGACATGTCACCTGGTATATCAAAATGGTTTACTACTTCAAAATGTGTGAGTGCGTGTGAATGCGTGTGCATGTGTGCGTGTGTTTACCTCGAGTACAGAACTTTTAGAGAGATTGGCAGTTTCGTCTAATGGACGGACATAAACGGTTGCCGACTCTTTAATAATATAGATATTTCAAGTTGTTGCTTTGCTAGGTTCTGTTGACATCTTTGATGCAATACTTTTGGTCTTCCTTTTTTTTAATTTATTTAAGATCGCTCTATAACTAGTTCTTTATCAATCTCTGTCATATCACTGTACAAACATAGAAATCACAGATTTAACACAAACATATCATATCATCTCAAATTACACGGTATGTGGTTGTTGTAGCTTATTTACTATTACACTACTCAATACTCAACACTACTCAATTTTTTTATTTATAATATTTTCTATATTTTGGCACATCCGCCTGTGTAACTGAACAATCATTTAATTGGTCTTTCTTTTGTTACATCTATCAGGCTTACACAAACAATTAGGACTCTTCATTCTTCTCATTTGCCCAAAACAACTTAACAGATTTTATAATGGAATACTTACACTATCAATATCTATTGAACGTAGCCATTATAACACTTCCTACGACTAATCAAACACTTTAGTTAGGTGTTTTTCAGAATAGTAATTTATGTACCAAAGCATACATGTGAATCTATTGGGATGCGATTGGTAAATGATGAACTCAAATATCTTCTCGCTGCGCAGTCAGCATCAAAGAAGCTTCTAATTTACTAACATTTTAAAATTTTCAGCACGACAGCGCAATATATCTGCCTCTTGTGAAATGTAGTTACGGGAGTTTGCGTGGACGTCTTACACACGATCAATTTCAAAAAATATGCAACTACTATTAATGTAGATCGTCAAATTTTACAATATTTAGTGACTTAACTTTTGCGGTCATCACTACTCGATTTCGGTTTGGTGCGGGTAAGTTTGAGCATCTGTTTATTTATTGGCTCATTTTATTTTTTATAATTCGTTGTTTTTTTGTCACGTATTCATTTTTGAACTATGAATTGAAAACTGTACTGCATTTGCATTGTCTTAAAAGGATATATTGTTCCGCGTGAGTTTGCAGTTTATATATTTGCTCAAGTTTTTCAAAATTCTGCCTTTCAATCCTTTTTTTTCTGTCAAAGCAATACGCTTTCCAGCACACGCAATCCTTCCATTTAAGAACATCCGTGCGTTACATTTTGCCTGCTTTCGTAGTTGGGAGGAAACGCTACAGACGTCATCCTCGTTTTGATGCCGTGAGTCACGATATCGTTCATTTTTTCAGGTTACTTTAAAACACGTATTTTTTTCTTTTATGATTGACTACTTTGCGTCAGCATGTTTGTGATAAAGGTGTGTATAAAATAGATTACTAATTTAGAATTCTCAAAGAAATAGTATCTTAAAACACCTATGTAAAAATTTGAACTTAATGTTAAAGACACAGCCATAATAATGCTCTTGGAGATATCACATTTTATTTTGTTTACATGGTTCCAGGAACGGGTCTATATTCTAATAATAATTTAATAATACATTTTATTCCTCTTTTTTTACGTTTACAAATAAATACTTCATAAAGTATCCTAATATTGCATTTGTAACATTATCTCATACTTCATATTTATGTTCCGTACATAGATAAATTTAGTTATTTTGGAAGCGTTGATATTATTAATCATAAAATAATTATTTCACATTACCATTTTAATATAATTACAGTTATATTATTGAACATTAGCCGCTATTGGGAAGTTGCTTCTATAAATTACCGGGAAATAACATGCCCGCCCACCGCGCTCGCTTCGACAGCTCCGCAATTCCCGCCCACTCCACCCACACCCCCTCCCCTTTCCCCTCCTCCACCCCGAACCCATTCGCTTCGCCTTCCCCCGCTCCACCAACTCCCCACCCCCACTTTGCCCCTCCTGCATCGCGACGAGACGGCACGCCAGGCAGCAATGCCGCCTAGATGGCGTAATTGATTAGTGATTCCGGGCGCGTCAACTGCTAAGGTCATTAGTCCCGTAAGTGTAGTGCGTGTTTTATTGCGGGAGGGGCAATTATCTTCTCTCGCTGGATGGCGAGATCCGGAGCCGATCGACGCGTCGGAATCTCCCCAACCAGATATCTCCCACCAGCAGTCTCCTGACAAGTGTGGTAGTGTAAATGTAGGTGTGTGTAAGGGATGAGGATAGTAAAGATTATCCGTGGCCCGTTCATTAGAGTACTGCTCCGGCATTCGCCTGATGTTGATCGGAGAAACCACGGAACTACCAATCATGTGAAAGCAGTCGCTCAAGTGCTTCAATGTTTTTGCTGTGTTTATCACTATTCGTTTTTTTACAACAGGCAACTTTTATACACAAGACTAGTGGCCAAAAGCAGCAATAATAAACCTACTATTTAGAAGATACATGCCGGGTGAGGATTTTTTTTTTTTATTTAGTCCGAACGTATGTCCTGAAATAAGTATGGTAATGTCCTATTTTCATTAAAACTCGTAATATTTCGAAAATTGCAAACGTTCAATAATGTTTCGAGCTTGTCTTACACAATGAAAGTTGAGGTAAAATATTTACATACATATATGTACGTGTATGAGCTTCAATGATGTTGCCTCAAATCAATCACAGTTAGAAGAATTATTTCTGTTTCGACATTCCACATTATACATTTTTCTTAAATATCCGGGGTGTCAGAACCAAACACTACAATAACGAGTAGATTAATTGATTAGAATACGGGAAAGTTCTAATCGAATCCTTTTTAGGAACGTTGATTATTTTGACAAATTTATTTCCGAGCATAACATTATGTAACTCTAGAGTCGGCTGAGACCAAATGTTCTTGGTTCTGGTGAAAGGCTATAGTAATATCTTCTTACCTAATAAATTTCAATAAATGAACAAACCACTAGGGGACTTTTGTCCCAACTACATAATTTATCGTTATGCGTATTTCTATTTCATTGCGCATTCAGTTTTGCTCAAGTGCCATAACAAAACCCAACACACATAGCCTGAAGTAAAGTTTAACAACTGTTAATACACTCGTGGATTGATTTCCCACCCGTTCAACGAATACAGCCAATAAACGAGTAATGACCACAGTTACAACAGCTCGTAAGAGAATTCCCAACTGGTATTTGCAATTTTCACATGAGAACTAGTCACTTGGTATTGAGGTAAATTACTTATTTCACTTCACAATTTCAAAAACTTGCGTTGTATTTTGTCGGACTACTATAGAAATGTTCCGCATAGAACTATTTCATTTGAATTCTCATATGTTGTTTATGTTGTGACCCCCACCCACTTCAAACGAATGTAAACTAGTAGATCTAGAAATGACACATTTTCTCTTACTAGTTCGTTTCCTAATCTGTTTAGTCTCGTCCACTTTGCCCGTTTCCTCCCCAGGTGCTTCTTATTGGAGCCTAAAAGTATCTTCATATTTTCTCAATGTTTCAGTCTCCTAACAGTAGAAGTAAAATATGAAATAAAGAATATTATAGAAGAGGTCCCAAATACAAATTTTCGTTTAATAATGTGGAGCCCTTTTACGAAAAACATATTTCTCAAAAATGCACAACAATTTTCACAGAAAACATTTGAGTTTACGAGAAATTTCTTCGTCAATCATTTAAAGCACTTGTTCTCTCAAATGTAAAAATGAATTAAAAAGGCCCGTGTTGTGACTGTTAACAACGTGAGAGATATTTTAAAACATCTTTGGGTAATTTAAAAAAATTAAAAATATATCAAAATAGGTCGCCAGCCAGATCGATTATGGAATATCAATTTTGTTGAAAATCCTGCATACGGTTTAGTCGCTAGCGTTGTTAACCATTTTTGCTGATAACCATTTTTTCGGTATCAAGGACCTACAGAAGTGGAATATCACTAGGGTTACCATCTTTTCATTTTGAGATTCCAGGACAAATAAAATCAGTGTCAATGAGGTTTTATAAATATATTAGAAAACCGATGTAATCTAACCCTCACTGTTATATCTGGGCATTACATTTCTTTTGATCAGTTTTACAAACGAAATATATAATTATTTCAAGAAAACAATGTACAGTAATATTAAACATCATTTCATTAAAAACAATCTGCCTAGCGTGCCCCTATGGGCACGCTGTACGAAGCTGTAGATAGTTCAGTCTTTCACCGTATCAGAAATGCTATTAGTACTTCATGTTGTCTTCCAGCTCATCCGAAAGGTGTCACCATTTGCATTTCAAAATTTTAAGAACTTTTTTATTATAAAATGTAATGAATTTTTTGACAAAATAATTCAGGCCGATAATGCTTAATAAAAAACAATGGAGTGTACTATTTAATCATTATTCTGAACAAATTTACAGGAATCAACATAAAAGTTTAATTCTGTATTGAAATTGCCAAACTGTCCATTTTACACATACGTACTACTTCTTGCTTGACTTACCATAATTAGAGAAGGCTTACTTTACAGGTAGTCATAAAACTCTGAACATTTCATTCCCCGGTAAATTATCTTGCACTGTATTTCTAGCTTCATTGCATTGACGCTAAGACGATTGCGATTGTCAGTGCAAATTTTTCCATTATTGAAAACACTCTTTTGGTAAATACTTACAGGAACAGACAACACATACTTGACAATTACTAGAGGTTAGGCACAGACTGTACTCCAAGTTTTGAAAATATAAGAGTTAATTTTGAGTCACACACTATTTGATTAGAAATAACTTGCGTAAGAACATCCTTAATAATGCAATTTTCTGAATAGAGAGCACTCGTGTCTACATGACTGCACAGTCCAAGTTTAATTACGGCTTCTTCAAACTCTTTCCTTTTTATATCTCCTGTGAGAACGAAGACTTGGAAATGATGCAGAGGGTTACTTTCATTGAAATTAAACCACTTCTGGAGATATTCAGTCGCACACTCATAAAATCTGTTTAACATAGTTTGCAATTATTGTTTCTTATGGGATATAAGTTGCTTGAGAGACGAGCTAACTTCATATCCATAGAACTCATCATTTAACCTTTACTGTACTTCTCGGAGTAGACTCTTTATAAATCCATAAAATTTCGGAGAAGAACATTTGGCTTGCTCCAATAACAGTATTATATTATGAAATATTCCTAATATAATTTCCATAATGTTCTATTAAGGAACTTTCTGGACACACTAAAAGTTACCCCGGACTCCAGACAAATTTCATTATTCCCCGACTGTCCGGAGTAATACCAGACGTAACCCTAATCATGGATACACAGTTTGGTAGACAAAGTAATTTTCTTCATTTGTGAACAAGAATTTTACCACTTTTTTTATGTTAGTTAACTACAACACGAAATTTTCCACCGAAAAATCGCCGTTTTTCGTTGCAATACGTAACTTTCTCTTTAGTATATATGTAGTATATGAAAAAGTAAAAATATATCACATATTTAAAATTGTTTATCTAGCATAAATATATATAAATAAACTGGTCGTTATCAACCCAAGGTGTTTACCATTACTATTTAAGGCCAAAGGTACATTATACTATTCCCTTGACGAAAACTATATTAAGAATAAATCTGAATCCGCTTCTTTTTCAAAATGGAGAACACATAGAATAACGAGCAATGTAGTGGACTAGAATGGATCATGAAACAGAATTTCCCGCTAGAGCAATTTGAGGATAATATAAAGAACGATCTCATGCGCCCTTTAACTACATTGTCAAGCGACGAATAACGCGTGCTGATTCTACGAACAATCACTCGCAGATTTAACTGTCCCCGCAAGCTGCGTCATAAACTTATTGTTTATAACTGATGGTAGTTTTTTGAAAACTTAATGGCACCCTCTCTAGCAAGCATTGTGATTTATTATGAGATAACAAAGGTCATTTCATAAATAATGGTTTATACTCCACTGATTTATGCAAGGCATTGGTACTCTATTCCGGCTTCAATAATGCGCGAACAATCGTGAAACAGATACGTGTTATATACCATTCAGTCTACACGACAAACCAATTACCCTGTGTATACAGTGGCAGAAAGAATCGAGCTATTAGTAGAATTATTCGATGGTTTTATTAAGCTAGGCACCCGTAGAAGCAAAGGGTGCTCGCCTATTGAGCAACAAATAAAACATTTTAAAATACGTCTGTGTAACAATTACATTAATGTAAATGTAATGTGAAGGAATCAAATCTACTTATAAAACAGCGTTCAGTAAATACGTCACAACAATACGTGGCCAAATAAATGCGTTGCACAATTTTTGGAAATGGGAATTAAATTGTGGATAATGTTAGATTAAAGTGCTATTTTCCAAGTTAATGTAATCACTTCAAAAACGGTCGTTTATTGGCATTAGAACCTTTTTCATCAAATGTAAGTCAAGTAAATTCCAAGTCATGTTGTGTAATGAATGTGAGCTATACATCTCCGTTGTCCATGTAACACGTACCTTAAATAGCCAAAAAATGTGACTTTCCCTTCCCTTCCACTAATTAAATCAGAATGTTCAGCTTTCATAATGTCGAGGAGCTACGAGGGAGTTTATCTGAGATTTTCTAAAGCACAAGAGGAATTTAATAAGAATATTTCTCAAATGGAATTTGAATTTACTAAGTCGGTTAATTAATTCTCGTCATGCATGTTAATCTTATATCCTTAGGAATTTTTGGATCTTTAGGAAGTTCCACATGTATCCACATGCATCACTATATGCATAGTCGCCTGTAACCGTAGAAATGCGCCATCTCACAGCATATATGGCTTTGTCTGTAAACAACAAGGTGCAAAAATTATTGCCTCCCAAGTTGACAGCTAATCGGGCTCACCAGCATTGGCAGTCAATAAGAGAATCTTCTTAACCCTTTAAGTGAAGAACTGTGGTCTCCAAAAGGAGGTTTTAAATTTTTGTGACTCATGTGCTCCTCTTGGAACAATTTGCAAATTTTATTTCTTCAATAGATAGAGATATCCTATATGAAATATATAAACCAGTTTTGGTGTTCCTGAAGGCTTGAAGTCAATTTAACCAAGAATGCTAAGGCATTGTATTCCTGGTCAGAGTGTATTAATGATTTCCACTACTAATTGGAATCATGTAAATAATTGATCAACTGCTGCAGCTACGTTGCACACTAGATTTGAAACTCATCGGCCTAGGTCGTTAAGCGGGGTTGATCAATGATTATTGCAATTGGTATTTGAATATTGTACAAGGTTTTATCCTCTTTGTCCAAATTTCATTACCTTAATTTTTGTTTAAATAGTCGAGATACATTTCTCTATTCATTCTGAGAAAAGTGACATTGATGCTGATAGTAGCTCATAGGAGGACGTAAATGTACTACCTTTTTGTCCTTACTATGAAACGATTGTTTTTGTAATAGTGGGCCGTAGTTCATTAGAAAACGTGTGCCCTATTATTATTATTATTATTATTATTATTATTATTATTATTATTATCATAATTTTTGTGGTTAAAAATAATAATATATAATATAATATAATAATAATATAATATAATAATAATATAATAATAATAATAATAATAAAAATAATAAAAATAATAATGTACAGTAGTGTGTCCGACCGTCCTTCCGGTCCACCACTCGGAGGAAGAGAAGAAAGTCGCGGCCCGAAACGGTCGATTTCACCAGTGCGATTTCACCAGAGCGATGTCCGAATGCTCACACGACAGCCTCACGAACCCCACGCAGAAATGGATATTGTGATTTATCATTTTGTGCAAGCAAATCCAAGAAGAAGACAAGTCCTCGTTCTTAGACTGTTACCTCTTTAACAACATAACAGATAAAGTTGATTCAACTTTTTTCCACTGGTTATAAAAACAATAATGTGCTATAATTATATCATGCTCAATATGTCAGTAGGGTATTGACGTTTCTGTGTTCCCAACTGAAAGCCTTGTAAAGTATTGCGTATGAATTGTGAAGACTTCTGGTATCATTGACATTAAAATTTGAAGAATGGTGAAACTACTTCTGAATTATTTTTCATTATCTGGGCTTTAAAGAAACATTCGTTTTCCAAGTCAATTTTCTTTCACAAAAGCACCGATTCCTGGCTGTGCACGCACGGTGGCGAAAGTACTTCATTCTTAATGCACCGGCGCGGGAAGAGGTCAGGAGGATTTTTCATAAAGGATGCGCTTGGTTTTGCGAGAATTTCTAATTCCCTAAGCTATCAATATTTAATACGTGCGAGAGCTGAGTGTTATTCTCATGTTTAAGGGACAACAAGTTGTGTATGGTGGGCTTAATTTGTTGCGGATTTTGAGTTTTTTCTCTTCTGGCAATTCAGTTATTTTAAGATCAAAAGACGTTTTGCAAAATGTACTTCAGCTCCTTTCTAAACGCTGATAAATAGTAAGCATCCAAATCGTCTATAACTACAGAAAATTATTGGTTAAAAGTTGTTACAAAGTTACCCCACCTTTTGGGCCTACTTTGTGACAAGTTTTATTTTGTCCTGTAATGCACGAGGAAAATAATAGTAACACAGAATTAACACTTTTTTATTTATAGTGTGCAATGTTGCACGTTACATGGAATGTTACAGTGTTACGCGTTCATTTCTAGTGTACAATTTTATTTTACCATATACGATGAGGTTCAAAACTTTGGTCTTAGAGAACAATATTTCATTTGAGTGGGCTTGGCAACTCCAATGCATTTTTATTGGCTCCATTATCTCATCATGTATCAGACGTGTTTGATGTTAGTCACTTTTCGCTGGATATTGCTAACAAAACCTATGCAAAAATGGTTAAACGTTACCCATTAATAAATAAAAACTCTGAATTAAGAATAGAAAACGAAAAAACAATGTTTAAATATATTATTCGCCCGTCGCTCACCTATGCGTGCTCAGTATGCGGAGGCGCTGCAAACACGCATGTAAATAAATTGGAAATAATCCAAAACAAATTTCTAAGACTGGTTATCAAAGATCCCTGGTGTATTCCTAATTCACAAATCCAAAGAGAATTAAACTTAAGTTGCATTAAAATGTGCATAAATAATCTATTGAAAAAATTTCATTTAAGGCTTGAACTTGCTTATCCTAGCAAAATGACTTTCAACCTTGGCCGTACTGCTTATTCACCAGCCAGGATATTGTCACGCTTTCCAAAAGTTTGCTTAAAGCCGCCATGAATTGCTGGTAATTAGATTATAAACATTATATGTAATTGTAATAACGATATATATGTGTTATTCACAAGTGTGGTATTTTTTACTCAATGTATATTTTTGTATATTTTCGTTTATTTTTGTATAATTTTGTATCTTTTTTGTATTAAAGGTAAACAGAAACTGTGTTTATATATTCAAACATAAGCTCAAGTAAGTGTATTTGTGCCTTGATGTGACTGAAAGAGACTGTTATGTTCTTCAGGTCATATATATTTTGTAAATAATATCTCCCAAAGGGTCGAAGGGCCGAACGGGTAAGAAATTTTTTTTTTTTAAATTTTCGGAGGAAATGCATGTTCTCAAAATTGACCACACTAAATCGTCCATTTTTAAAGAGTATGTTCGCTAATTGTCAGAGTTGATGCTGGTAAGTGGGTGCCGTGGTGGGTTCGGAGCGACATGTACCTCTGATCCGTTCGAATGGTGGTCGAACAAGTCCATGCTCTCTTCGGAGTCTTGCTGGAGATTTGGGTCTTCGTTATATTATGTTATGTTCATATATCTCATTTAAACTTTCTTAAGAAGGTCTCAAACTTCTCTTCATTAAAGTCAACATATGCTCACTTAAGAATAAGTACCTCCAATAACCGGTTTCTTCGCCTCAGAAAAGTTACAGTTTTGTCGGAACACGCAGGAGGTTTCACCAAAATTGTCTCTTGGGAACGCAGATGCTGCACAACAGCTTCGGTTGGTCTTCTAGTATTTTAAGCCAGCCATAGCGTTGTTTCGGGTCTCGTGGACGAAGATTCGAAATATTAAAAAAAGCAAATTTGTCCTAAAGTTAACTCCCCTTTGCGGTATTGCAGCACTGGAAGATTTCGTGAAATAAAAACGCTATGATAGCTACGAGCAACATAGTATGTGGTAATATATAAAATAGATTTTTCAACGAAGATATGTGTATGTGTTCGTTTCACAATAACACAACCATTGAAGTGATTGTTCTCGAATTTTCCTGGAACAGGTTTAAGAAGCCAAGAAAAAACATATAAGATGGGTTTGCAATTTCAAAATATTACTAAGATTGCACTTATCTTTATTATTATTATTATTATTATTATTATTATTATTATTATTATTATTATTATTATTATCATCATCATCATCACTTATCAGCATAAGATATGTTCCGACTCCATACGCTAGAGAAAATGATGTGCCACTTATCTCCCTACATCTTGCGTCCTTATTTGTTACATTCAATTTCACAGAATTAACAAAAATCATCATAGGAATGTCCTTGTTCAGAAATTCTAATTTACAGCTATTTGTAACTTAGATCCACTGTTGATTTTCATTAAAGCTATGACTTTCCTGTAGAGTGGTAATTCAGGTAAAAGTTGCAGGCGACGCGAGGCGGGCCGGAGGAGCCAGGAATGTGGTGCGTGCAGAGCGGGTGGGGACGACGGGGCGGATGTGGGGACCGAGGCTGGTGGGGATGTTCAGTGCATGACTGTGACAAATAAATACCCAGTAAATGTCTGGTAATCAGCTAGTTTTGAACTAGTAAAGTAACGTAGTTTGCGCATATTTTAAACGAGACGTACAACAAATTAGATAATCGCAGATGGAAATACTAAAGATCTTTTCTGCCATTATTATTATTGGCAAAACAACGCTTCAAGCCTCTGTGTTGCTGTTGTATAATTTTGAAAGAAACTGACAATTCAAAAAAAGTACAGCACAGAAAAAGCAAAGTCTGACAACACACACCTGGGAATCAGATCGTGAAAGGGTCACGAGAATGACGCACCATCGCAATTCTTGGTATGAGGGAAAGATCACGCGCGTAGTCACACGTTGATCTAGCTGAAAGAAACGTCTTTTATATGGCAGTTCAAGTGAAGCCTTGAAGACGGGAGGTAGCTCTTCAACACTCCCATTTGTCGAATTTCATTCACATCATAACGCTTTCGAGAAAAATTTAAACAAACTGCGCAAGTTTCAACGAAATAAGTCGAGTAGTTCTGGCGTCTTTGGAGTACCCCCACGAACTCGCCTTTTATTTTTATACTTACTCATAGCTGCTTCTGTCCGGTGCTCTAAAGTCATACCTAGAGATTCAAGATATTTCAGTGAAAAAAACGAAAAAATTTCGTTTGGCCATTTTGAGAAAGATAATGGAAAAAGAAAGTAAGAGAAATATAAATTTACCAAGTAAAAAATTACAACAGGAGATTTCATTTTTGCGTCTGAGAGCGTATTTTATATTAATTTGACTGAGGTGATGACCCCTTTGTCAGCTTCCACTCGGCCTCTCGAAAACCACGCTGCTACGCTCTCGCTGCGGATGATATGTAAATGTAATAAAGAAAAGCAAGAAACAAAAGCCCTCTCCCGTCGAGGGGAAGAGTTTCTTTAATATCACGGGGCCTACAAGGCAGTTTATGGTATGGAAACGAAATCCCTCCGCTTCACGCTGCGGCGCGCGGCGCGGAATTTCTCTTCCCAGCCCTAATCCTCTTGGATCCTCGCGGAGGGGGCGCTCCGACCCCACCACACCGCCGCCGCGCCCCCGC
>BOPP01000032.1:2392351-2411014 GCA_017312745.1 Gryllus bimaculatus
TGGATTGAAAAACCAGCTGCAGACTTGATACATTAGTCCTGACTTCAAAATATACAACCTCTTCTCTCCACTCCTTACACATTAACGAAATGAGAGCTCAAGAAAACGTACGTGAGCAATACCATCATCACGAGAAAATATTTCTGTAACATCATTACCAATACGAGCTTTCACTGAAAAACTCAGTATTTTAAGAGAAAGTACAAAATGTGAAGTCGTTTTTAGAAACTCATGTTGCGTATTTTTTGGAACATTGACATAATTTTATTACATTACTCGAAACTACTAATATATTGAAAAAAACTGTACTTGTGTCTAGTTTTTCAAATTTTGCTAATCTCGCGCTTTTTTAATTTTTATTATCATTTATTTTGATTGTTTTATTTTTAACGTTAATTCATCTTTCAATTATAATTAAAATGTTGGGACGGGATTCTGGAGTTCAATGTGCAGATGATATTCTCTCCCATACGTCACATTCAGTTTTATTGTTTTTTGACAAAATAAGTCAAATCAAATACTTAAAATCAATGAAGGGTTAATATTGGCCAATAGTCTTCAAAACAAGCTGAACATTTGCACTTTTCGAAGTTTTAACATATAAATACTATCTCAAGAGAATTGTCCTTTAATTAAATATCTTTAACATCAAGGCATTTTTTTCTTCTCTTTTTGGACTAAGTATATTTTTTTTTACTTTTTACATATTCTGAAACCCAACATTTCGCGTGTTATTCATTCGCATGATCAGGTGCGAATAAACTTTACACATTTTGTCTGAAAATGAAAACAAAGGTATGAACAGTAGGAACAGTATGAAGGTAGTAAAATTAAATTACCCAATAATGAGATGAAATTACAGAATAAAACACGTATAAGTAAAAAATGTAGTAATTACAAAATACATAAATAGATGGGAGAGAACTCACCAAAACATGTTAAGGTTGATCAAACAATTTAACAAAATATATAAGGATAAAACCAAAATAAACTAAAATAAGGAAAAACCTTTCCATTGTAAACATCTACATCCCGGTTTCAGGGAAAAGATGGCAGTTATAAATAAAGATGGAGCAAATGAAAGTAAAAAGTAGTCGTTATATTTTGAAAAAGAAAAATAAAATCAAGCAAAAATACTAATAAACAGAAGTGAAAGGGGAGAGAAAAAGATCAAAAAGAAGAAGTACTTATACAAATAAAGGCAAGCGGAGCAAATCACGAAGATTAAAATGTTTTTTTTATCAGGATTCTTTTATTTAAACACAACATCGCCGTAACTTTTTATGAATAAATTTGACTATCATGGTATTAATAGTATAATATGGCTTTATATGTATTGTCTCTGATATTAAATATTCCCGGGGGTTAATTAACCAAAATGGTAGTCAAAATTCGTCACTTCGTCGTAACAGTCGACTCTAGCCTGCAGTAAAAACTATGGATATCTTGCTTTGAAAAAATTCCCAATTTCTTGGACAGATTTCCGTCACTTAGTCCCATGAGACACATGGCCAATCGCGAGCATTAAAAAAAGGGGAGGGAGGGCTGAAATTGTGCTGCTTGGCATGATGAGACCACATTGAACTGGACTTCTCTTTCTTCGCTTTAAAAGAGAAACGCAATATCATTTTTTTTAGAAATATGGTCAACTTCTCTTTCATACGCCAATTTTCGAAAATTTTGTATTCTTTTTCGTACGCATTTCTTGACTTTTCAGGTATTAAGCAATTAACAGCATAACTCACTCTTCTTTCAATGTCGTCGTCCATAAGTATTAATATCTGAGCCACTGACGTAGTAAAAGTATTTCGAGCAATAATTGATAAAACTATTACAACTTCTCAGAACTAATAGTCAATATTTAAACGAAAATATTAAGACATTTGTCTTTTTACAAAACTTTTTTACGAGACTGGGCCTAACGGCCTTGTTTGATAATACGCCAATATCGTATCATAATACGATGTATTAAGATACTTTTACATACTAAATAACTATTATTTAACTTCAAAATTAGTTAAAACTGTTAAGTTTAATGGGGATAAGTGCAACTACTGTGGGGAATTGATGAGATACGCTTTTAAAAACGAAAGTAAGTTAATCTATGTTTCAAATTATTTACTATGTTTGAAATACATTTGTCTGCTGCTTTCGCCTTTTTTTAATTTTGTTGCACCTTTTCCGCAACTATATCTCTTCGCCATCTTTTGGATATTGAACGTATATTTCGAGTAATCCTCCGTTTATTTAAACGATGTGTTTACAGAGGATTTTGTATTTAGTATAATAACGTCGAAGCAGTCATTGCCTTTCATCCTTTCGGCCAGAAGCTTGGAACCGTTCCCAGACGTCGCCCATCCAAAAATCCGTGGACTTCACGTTGTTTCAAGAAGCATAGTCCATAGCTAACGACGCCGGCGAAGATGATTTGGACATGCTTTGCACTAAAATCACATTTCAAATTTGCCGCTCTTGGATATGTGGCATAATCCCATTTCTTGCGCCGTCTGTTTGCATAATACGGAACTAACAAATCTAACTGGCCGTGAGGCAGCTTGCAAAGTATGAACGATCGAGTCACACCAAAGTCTGTAGTGATTGGCTGGCCTTCCATTTAAATTTCAGTAAGGAGGAATTGCTTCGTTTGAAAGTAACGTCTCTTGTGGTTGCGATGGCACAGAATATTAATCCACATTACACTGCGCCAAGTGCTCCTTCTAAAACTAATGAAGAAAATCAAAACATATCAAAAGATAATCACGCCGTCAGCAAAAGGTAAGTAGTAGTAATATCGTGTGGAATTTTTGTGGGAAACTGCCATTAACCTCTCATGGTTCATGAGAATGTTTAAGTCAATGGAAAGTTCTCGTGTTTCTTTGTTCCACTTTACACATTATTGTATCCTGTGACTTTACGCATTGATTTGTCTTATTGTTTCAGATTGCAGAAGGAATTGATGGTGTTAATGGTGAGTTTTGTCGTATTGTGTAATTTCTCTTGCAATGAGGAAGTCTTGACATTCCGTTGCGCGTAAAGACTGTTCTTACTGAAGAGCTATTAGCAGTATTAATTAACGTTAATGCGTTCTGGAACTTGGAGATAATGATGTACAAAGACTATTTATGCAATTATTATACGAATTTCGATTTGAATTATTTCCCAGATGAATCCAGATCAGAGTGTATCAGCTTTCCCTGAGGGAGAAAATTTGTTCAAGTGGGTTGGAACAATAACAGGAGCTGCAGGCACGGTGAGTTTTAAAATTTGATTGAAAAATTTTGCTTTGACATTGAATTTCATTTCGTGTCATGTTAGTGTAGATATCGGATTCACTTGTGGAATGTAATTCCATGAATTGATTTCCTTCTTCACAACAGTTAACGGTTTTTGTGAATAAGCAAGAACAAGGTTTTTAATTTGAAAAAATAAATTAAAATTAATGTTAAATTTAAGAAGTAAGTAAATATTAATTAATTACTTGTTGGCTACCTATTTAAAGTCTTAAGGGAATGTGTTTTGTGGAAAATACGAAGAAAAAAGTAAATAAGTCTGCAGATGAGGTACGTGTAGCAAATAATTACAGTTATAATCAATCTTAAGAATAGCTTATTAATGCTTGAGTGCCTGGGTTTCTATTCTTATGTACTTCACCCAAGACCATTCCACCGCATTTGTATGTTTAAGAGATCGCTTTAACAATAACTTAATATTTTATTGTTTTAGTCATACTCATTGCTTTCTGGTTCTTCATAATAATTTCTGATATTTTGAATCATATATTTTATATTTAAAGAAATAGCCAAAGTAAAAAATCAAGCTAGATGTTTACACGATGTTCATAGAAGAAATTATCTTAAAATCAGCTGGAAAGTTAATTCCACTAGCTTCTGGCACTTTGCATTGATACTCGACATCAGACAGTTATGGTTGAATGGTTCTTCAGGTCCTTCCAAAAGAACATCTACAATATCATGCATGGTCTGAAGAAGCTCAGCAGATACATATTAAAATACATTGCCTGCATATCAAATACAAATACAAATTATTGGATGAGCTAACCCGTCTCTTGAAAGTAGAAAGACATTGTCATCTTTAAAACAGTCATGCATCATGAAATGCTTTTCATTTTGTTGTAACTGAAATTCAGTCTGGTGATAAATTAAATGACAAGAGGAGGATCTCGCAGGAAATCTTTCAATAAATGGGCAGAGGCGATCAGTGAAACCTAAAAGGCAGTGTAGCCTCAAACTGAACTAAGACCATGGTGTTGAAAAAAATATATCCAGAGGCAGAGTAGGTACAATGTTTTACCTAATAAAACATTAAAAAAATGAAGACTTGTAAAAGGTAGTCATTTCCAAGATGGAAACTAAATTGTACCTTGCAAAATGAAATGACTCCCTTTGGCGTTCTTTTGGAAATAGAAATTATCATGGGTTTGTTGCTTTCTCAATAGAAACTAGTAGAAATTTGTATCTTTTTGATTATTTATTTTGAATTTTTATAAGTGTTTTCCCAGTAACTAGTGTTGACTTCTTTGATTTACATTGAACAGCCTGTAATTTTCTTTTGGATATTTTTAGAACGACACAATCTGAAGTTTATGTATTGTTATACATGGCTTTCTACTAGTAAGTCAATACAAAAATGTAGGGTGATGGGGTTGCGCAAGAATCCATTAGTCATGAGAAAGATGAGTAATTCACTATTATCGGGGAAATTATTGTTTGTTAAATAGTTTGCAACGAGTTCTATTTATTGCCAAATGCAGACTGGTTTTATCGTGAGTGAATGTTGGTAATCCTAATCCTAAATCCACCAGTCATTGAACATAATCTTGGAAATTCCTTCTGTTGAAGTTGGTTGCTACCCTGCCCCTTCAAAACTTGTTTGTTGTGAATGTGTTATTTGTATTATAAACGGACTCAAAATAAATTGGTTTTAGTTTCCACAGAGTCTCCTAAATTTTAATTCAGATTCAAATGAATTGCATTATGAAATGTAAGCAACGTTACAGAAAATACATCCAAATAATACCAGCTTTGAAGAGAGATGAAAAATTATGTATAGTTAGTGTGTAGTATATAAAAAGCGTGAAATGGTTAGTTTCTATTCATTTTTGTAGATTATGATGTTAAATGAATGGGTGAAAACCAGTACAATATAAGTGACATTTTATAAATTCTTTTAAGGAATTGTTTGATTATCTTATAAGATGGAAGAAATTTAGCTGGTACGAAAAATGTCTTCGACCCTTCGAATATCAATAGTGACACAGACAAAGATATTCAGAAACAAAAATTGATGAGTAGCATTGATCAAATTTGAGTGCCCATTATTTTTGTTACTTCAAAAGCGGTAGTACACAACATAAAGATTTGTTACTAGTTTATGACACAAGTCGTATTTCATCTGCAGTAATTGATCAGCTAGAGGAATCTGTGTCAAAGGAGGTCATCTGTAAATGTGTTGGGGAGAGATAATTGTCCAAAAAGAAAATGTGGCTCACTAAAATAAACTACACTACATATACATTACCTGTTATCAGTTCGACAATATTGGTCAGTTAATTTCTTCCCTGAACAAAACAGTGTTAAGTGTGTGAATCAACTGCAATAAAAATGTGCATTAAATACATGGAAAATGTTTACAAGCATTCTTCACATCAAGAAGAAAGTGGCAGTTGCAAGATGTTCTTCTATTTTCTTTTATTATTGTTTATTTTTCTTACCACAGTATTATTTGTTGATTCAAGTGGAATTATAATTGGTTTGTTAAATAATAATTTTAAAATAAGTTTCGTTAAATATTTAATATAATATATATGTTGCTCCAGTGTGATCTCAAATGAAATGATATAAGTGCTTAGTGTTGCATTTTCGCAACATCTCACTGTGACATAATGATGAATCTTAACTTGAGATGATCGATTTAAATTTATTAGAATCCAGAATCTGCTTAATTCATTATGTAATAAGATGATCAGAAACTAATGTAAAGAACTGATAAAACTGGCAACCTATGAAGATGTACCAATTTCTTAGGATGTCTCAGCATTAGTTTTGTTCTTTCTATTTTTAAGTTGCTGTGAATATATTGCTTTGTAAAGAGTAAAACTAGGTTGAGAAGAAGGTGAGAAAGTGGGAGGATTGATGACCTGATAAAGATAGTATTTGAAAGGTGAGAAAAGTGTGAAAAATGAAATTTTCTTAAGATTTGAGGAATCATATATCTAATCTGTTAATCCGTACTTTGGTGTAAACTTTTAGATTAATTAAATGTTATAGTATCAATCATGGTATTGCTGAATCTTCTTAATTTTCAGATCTGTATCATTTTAAAATTCATTACAACAAAAAGCACATGTTTACATATACAGTTGGCAAATTATGGTTTTGTTTTAATAAAACAGTAAAGTTAAAATTGCGTGAAACTATCCAATTTTCTCTAGAATAAGCAATTTACAAAGTTTTTATATGATAATTGTTTAAAAACATGATATTTCCCTAGAATATTATTTCATGAATGTATTTGAGGAAGTGCACTTTTACTGTGTGATTGATATTTGAACTTTTTTGCTGTCCTTGCTTATAACATCTTTTCTGTTTGCAGGTTTATGAAGGCCTCACCTATAAACTCAGTTTGGAATTTCCTCATAGTTACCCCTACTCAGCACCTGTTGTTCGCTTTACAACTCCGTGCTATCATCCTAATGTAGACCATGCCGGTAACATCTGTCTTGACATCTTAAAGGAGAAGTGGTCAGCCCTTTATGATGTACGAACACTTCTTATCTCCATACAGTCTCTCCTTGGAGGTAAGATGCTGTGCTGAACATAGTTATTGAATACTTAATGCACAACAGACGTCTGTCTTCTATTGATTCAAAATTCTGAATGCATTTTTCATAACCACTAAAAATTAATGATTACAAAAGAAAGGTGGAGAAGAAAACTTTTCTACGTCAAGTAGAACTGGCAAATTTGGGTCATTGCTACATCCTAGTGCAATTGGTCATGTTTAATATCCATAAAAAAATTGCTGAGATGGCTATGGATAGTCATAAAAGAAAGTACTAAATACATGGGTGTGGATGTTAGGATGGTTGGTACCATACTACTGAGTAAACCAAAATACAGCTATTTAATTTGACAAGGATAATGGATTTTTTGTTTACAATTAACTACTGTAAAACTGCATTGATAAAATGCAGCTACCCGACTACAGTCTAAATGCACCTTTGAGCAAAAGCATTTATAAAATTAATCTATGCGACTTCTAGAAACTTATTTTACTTGTTTTTGCACGACAGTGTATTTGGACATAAGTTGCATGGTTTTACAGTACCGTTTATAATAAATCTTAATGGTTGAATTGGTACAATTATTGGTAATGAAGTCAGTTAAAATATTAATCTATGAAGTCACAACACCACTAAAAATTAAAGTTTTTCAATTATCTTTATTTTCTTTATTTTTTCCTTTAATTTTACAGTGTGTTCCCAAATGGGAACAATGGGAGGATACAGGGTCTCCAGGCCATGTAGTGCAGTGGAGCAGTTCATTATGCATCAAGTTCTGACAAATTGTACAAATAAGTTGTAATATTGCTTCTTTCACACTTTGCCATATCCTTGCCTCACTGCAGGAATGAGGTGAAAACCTCTTGCAATCCTAGCTTGGAATGTAATGGTTCCTTGGGGCCCTGGTCTTGGTGTTGAGGGGGGATAAACCCCCATTTTAGTAAACATTTGTCTTGTGAATTCTTGCTGTCTCAGCCTGTTATTTGAAAAATATGCATTGCATTCTTCAATCTGAATCTGAAACCTTCAAATCCACCTCGCATTACAGTAAAAAACAAAATGACAGAATGCTGCTTTAATAACCAGTGCTCGAGTGTTGGATATGGTCATCAGGCCTGAATATCTTGCTAACAGGTCCTTGCAACAAGATGAAAAATTGAGATAAAGCTTATGTCAACTCTTCTCAGATTTAGTTCAAGGAATTGATGCACTGATTTTCTTTCTGGAAAGTAAACATTAATTTCTTAACCAGTAAAGAAACTACTGATTGATTGGCCAGCAGCATGAGTGATGACTAGGGAGCGGATTCTGCCAAAATTGATCAATAAAATGCTTTAAAATGCCCTAAGAACAAAGAAAAATTACGTAAAATGTATCATGACATTGGCCGAACTGATAATGGCACCATTAAGCATCACAGGAACCATTGCATAAAAATTAGTCATTTTGTTTTGTCATGACATATAATTAATTTCTATAGTAAACAGCATTTTTCTAAAGTGAAAAGAAAAAAGACATTTCATTAAAATCCACTCCCTAGTGATGACTGTGGATGATCCACAAACTAATATCCAAGTGAATCAGTTGTTCAACAAAGCTGTAATTCTCTCTCTTTATTCCAATGTATGATTAAGTAAATGGTAAACAATGCAGAAAACAGGGGGATATAATCTGCAAACTCCCAAATTATTGTGAAGTTTTAAGATTGAGGCAAAATGCAAGAAAAGTAGTGTCCTGGAACTTACGAAAATGAAACTTGTTTGGAAGATATGAATGGGTTTGAAGCCAGACTGTGCTTTGAAGTTGCATGAAGCTGTGTGATATTACTTGCAGACTTCCTTGTACTACTTCCCTGGGCCTTCTGCTATGTTAAAGGTCTTGAAAGTATTCAGAAATTATTTTTCCCATGGTTTTGTTCAGCGTTTCACCTGTAATTTTTTCACAACTTGTTTCTCAGGTTTTGAAAGTAATGTTTTAAGATTTTCAAACAATGTGAAGTGTTGATTTCTTCATGTCCCTAATCAGTATCCAATATTTTGAAATTTCGAAAGCATTCAGAATTTTAAATCTTTGTTTATACAAACAATCTGCAGCATAAAGATAACTAGTGTGACAAATGTGAGCAAATAATGAAATGATGTGTGCATATTTAAAGTTATTTAATTGTTTTCAGAGCCTAACAATGAAAGTCCTTTAAACCCCCACGCTGCTTCACTGTGGCCTGACCAAGTGGAGTACAAGAGGCAACTGCGTGCAGAGTACGAGAAGCACCAGAAGAGTCAGTGATGAGGTCACAGGGATGTTTGTTTAGCAGTGAGTATTTCTTCTACTAAGACAGTTCCCACTTTCATGTTGAAGGGCCTTGGCAGGATCTAGTTAAGCATATCATTACTTTTCTGTATGATATTGCAACTAAAGCCTTGTTCACAATGCAAACTTAAATGTAATGTAATGCTGTAAACTTTGCAGTAATTTGGTAAACAGGCATTAACAATGACGAACATAAGTTTCACCTGAACCAAACAGAATTAAATGTATTGAAGCTTGATCAATCAGTTTCTATAATGGTGAAAAGATCTTTCCACCATGTTGGAAAGATCATTTCACCATTTCAAGTTAGATACAAGAAAATTGGTCCAAATTCTTACTTCAAATTACCTACACACAAAACTGTTCGTAAACTAGTTCTCTACATTAAAATAATGAAATAACATAACAACAAACTAACTGGAGCCATTCTGAAATCAACCTTTCATTTGCTTCTTGCAGATTTTGTTGTGCATAATTTCTTCCATGCTGCTCTGTGATTGGTCTTTGGTAGAATTCCAACAGACTTAACGTTAAAGCTTGGTGCTTGTGAACTCTTAAATTAACCGGCGTTGTGAATGTTCTCACTTAGTCATTCATTTCTAGGTTTTGCGGCAACAATATGATCAATTTTGCATTGTGAAAGAGGCCTAATGTATATTTTCTATTTTTCTAAGAAGTGGATATGTCTATGCCTCCAGTCCTTCCTTTCAAAGAAAATATGCTCAAGAATTCTTTTATTCTTAATCCTTTTTTCCCCCTTTCTTTCTTTCTTTCTTTAAATTAATACAAGTTGATATGATACTTTTTGAAATTAGTCTTGTAAACCGGAAAATCAATTCAGGTAATACAGGCTAATTGCATTTGGGAGTAGAAATAGTTTTCCTGGTGGCCTGATTAGTCCTCTAGAGAACACTGTTACAGGCATAGACTTCAAGGTGATGGGAACTGTAAACACAAATCTCCAAGAAAATCAGGAAATAACAAATGAGCCAAAACTCATTCTGAGATTCTGTAGTACCTATACTACAGGAAATGGAACCTTGGTATTGACAGCTATCAAACACATGGTGTGCTGTTGCCAAACTCACAAGTGCGCAATGTCTGCATCCTTCAGTACTCCACTCACGGCATTTAAATATGTGATTGCAAACTTATTCGTTGAAAGTACGGAATTACTTCTCTAATATACACAGTGTAATGTTTCTACAAGCAGTTCAACATAGAGAAAAATAAAAAAATGGAATAAAAAAAGGCATGTCATGATGACTTCTCTCTCTCTCTTTCTCTCTCTCTCTTTCTCTCTCTTCTCTCTTTGCTTCTTCTCTTCTCTCTCTCTCTCTCTTTCTCTCTCTCTTTCTCTCTCTCTCTTTTCTCTCTCTCTATTTCTCTTTCTCTCTCTCTCTTTTCTCTCTCTCCCTTTCTCTCTCTCCTCTTTTCTCTCTCTATCTCTCTTCCTTTTCTCTCTCTTCTTTCTCTCTCTCTCTGCTCTTTCTCTCTCTTCTATCTCTCTCTTCCTTTCTTCTCTCTCTTTCCTCTCCTCTCTTTCTTTTTCTCTCTCTTTCTTCTTCTCTCTTTCTTCTCTCTTCTCTCCTTTCTTTCTCTCTCCTCTTTACTTTCTCTTCGTCTTTCTTCTCTCTCGATCTTCTTTCTCTCTCTTTCTCTTTCTCTCTCTCTTCTCTCTCTCTTCTCCTCTTTTCTCCCTTTCTCCTTCCATTCTCCGTCTTTCCCTCTTCTTTCTCTCTTCTTTATCATCTCTGGTCTTCTCTTTCTCTCTCTCCCTTCTCCGTCTCTCTCTCTGCTCTTCTACTCTTTCTCTCTCTCCTTCTCTCCTTCTCTTCGCCTCATTCTTCCTCTCTCTTCTCCCCTATCTCTCCTTTCTCTTCTCTCTTCTCTCTCTCTTTCTACTCTTCTCTTTCTTCTTCTCTCTTACCGTCTTGTCCTCTCTTCTCTCTCTCTCTTTTTCTCTCTCTACTCTCTTCTTTCTACTCCTCTTCTCTCTCTCTCTCTCTCCTTTTTCTCCTTTCTTCCTTCTCTTCGCTTCTCTCTCTTCTCTCTTCCCTTCTCTCTTAACCTCTTTCTTCCTCTCCTCTCTTTCCTTCCTCTCTCTTCTCTCTTCTTCTCTTTTCTCTCCCCCTTTCTCCTCTCCCCCTCTCTCTCTCTTCTTTTCTCTCTCTTTTCTTTTCCTCTCCTCTCCTCTTCTTCTCTTTCTCTCTCTCTCTCGCTCCCTCTCTCTTCTTCCCCTCTTCTCTCTTTTCTCTCTCTTTCTTTTTTCTCTTCTCTCTCTTTCTCTCTCTCTTTCTCTCTCTCTTCTCTTTCTCTCTCTCTTTTCTCTCTTTCTCTCTCTCTCTCTCTCTCTCTCTCTCTCTTTCTTCTCCTTCTCCGTCCTTTCGCTCTCTCCCTTTGTTCTCTCTCTCTTTCTCTCTCTCTTCTTTCTTCTCCCTGTCTCTCTCTTTCCTCTCTCTCCGTCTCTCTCTCTCCTCTTTTCTCTCTCTCTCTCTCTACTTCTCTCATCTCTTTTCTCTCTCTCTCTCTCTTCTCTTCTTTCTCTCTCCTCTCTCTTTCTCTCTCTCTCTTTCTCTCTCTTCTTTCTATATATATAGATCTCCATTCACAAGATTCAATTATTCATTGAAAAAGACTCACTTTCACAATCAGCTCTTTCAATTGCTTTAAAGTGGTAATGATTTGATGGTAACATTTAAAAACCTAAACCACAGTAGAGAGATTATAGCAATGATTGAACGAAATATTTCAGCTCTTTCACTACCTTGGAACATCTTTCACCACTACCTTGGAAACGACTTCCACCACAACCTTTAAGTGTTGCGATGCTCATTACCAGAAAACAATGAACTGAGCCCACTCCAAGCTGTGAGATGGTAAATTTTTCCTGTTTGAAAAGATTGATTGTTTACTATCAGGCGGGTACATTTAGTTTTGGATCCAAGTCAGAGCACCACATCCCATGCTGTAACCTAACTGTGCCTTTGGCCATGCATGTGATGTTTACAAATCAGCAACACAGGTAGAGTGGACGCCGTAACTGACACACATTGGTCCACCGCATGCCTTTGCCATAGTAACATAGTCAATACCAAAACTCATCTCCTGCAGTAATGATATTTTTACCTTGCAGATGAAGCATTATATCTGCTTCTTTATTATATATGTAATCAACTTCATAGACGTTACTCATCCTCATTTTTCAACGTTGAAGTACTTTACTATTTTATATGATAAATACTTTTTAAAATTTTCCTATTCAAAAAATCTACTAGAGCACTTGCCCCCTTTGTCTCCTGGAAATTCCTTGGCTACATTCAAGTGTGACCATTAAGTCACTTTGATATTTTGCGGTGACTTAAAGCTTCAGTCCATTATCCCTATTTCATTAGGCTTTTCTAGATTTTATTTTAAAAGAAATTTAGTTTGGACATCCAAAATATGCTGTGCTTTTATGTTCTTATTCGTAATTCCTTGTAAAAGAGAAATTCTGTTTGGTCTTCTATGGAATATTGTTAATGAGAATGTTTTTGTTCTTTCCAGGTAAGCAATTCTCATCGAGCCGATGTTATATATATTTGTACTGTGTAAGTGTGTAATTGAAGAGAGAGGTGTAACGTACTGCCATTTTCATTTAGTTGAGCATATCTCATCTGAATTAGAAATTTCTTTATATTGCATTATTGTGTAATTAATTTTATCATTACGTGTAGACTGCACAAATCCAGGAGTGTTGATTACTTCTGTTCAGTACAAAATGAACTACAATGTACAGCAATTCTTAGTAATTCTTGTTTTGCATTCATTCAAGTTTTTCTTAAAAGTAATTTCTGGCATGTGCATTTTGGCTGTTCTTAAATATTTAGTTTTTATTCTCCTGCGGAGATGAGCAGTAATATGTACATTGGCGATGATTAATTTCACTTACAGAATATTTTTGCGTCAGTCATGCATATAAACAAGTACTGTGTAATTGACAATCTCAAAAACACTTTGCAGATGAGTATTAAAAATCAATAAAAAATAAATTTGCATGTGTCCATTGCTAGTGTTTGGGAATTTTGATGTATGTTAAAAAATATGACCTCTTGTATGAGTATATGCTTATTCTATGACATTACCTTTGTCCTTTATTTACTATCCTCTGTATGATGTCCAGAAATGTCTTGTGCCACCTAGCACAGTTGATATGCCTCAAAAGTGAAATATGACTGCAGTACATATTATTGAGGATATGTGTATATCACTGTTTCCAAAAAGTGTAACATTTGTATTAATTCTTTCTTAAAACTATCTTCCCTTGTATCTCTGTTATACATAAAATATATATGATCTAACAACTTACTATTTCTTTTCACTTGGCTGCAGAATCCTTCCCTGAAAAATGTATCCTTATAATCCCTCTCGGAACCTTTCTCTGATAAAAATTTTCTTTTATGGCCAGTTCTTTTTGGTCAAATTGTATGATTTTATTCTTTTCTCAAAAAAGTGGAAATGAAATTTCAAAGGAAGACTATGGCAATGGTGAATTTGTTAATTAAAATTATCTATTACGGTTATTTTTAGCTGTAGAGAAAATTTTCAGAAACCGAAATTGCATTGTGTGAAACCTAGAATGATGAGAGCAGTCATTGTGATTGTGATTTGAAGTTTTAATATTCTTTTGTGCCTCATATTTATTGATTTCTTGTAATATTTTCTGACTCAATATTTGAGTGTTTCTCATTAAATGTCAAAATATAATTTATTTTAGACATCTTAATTCAAGATAAAAGCTAATTAAGTATTTGAAGCAGTTCTTTTTGACTGCTGCCTTTGTAATAGGTAGAATAGCATTGCAGTCTTTCTAGTGTTAAAAAGAGAAGTTTAAGAATGTTTTCCTGTGAAGAATTGAAGAGAAGACACATGTGTATATTGGAATTCAAATAAGCAGACCAGCTTGGCTGGCAGGAAAATTATCTTTCTTATGCGAAGTGTTTTTCCAAACCAATAGAATAAAAACTTATTTACCAGTGCATACATACTTTTCTTCAGTAACTCTTCAAAAAAACAAGTATGTGACTAAAAAACAACAGATAGAATTGTTTGTAATAGTTTTAATTTATATTGCTATTAGCATTTAGCATGAAAAAACATAAATTATTGTATTGTACAATGTTACTCATTGTTACATTATTCAACTGTCTAAAGGTTTGATGTAAAATTTCTAGAATACCTTAATCAGTATCGGATGACATGGTTTTATCTTCTGACAATTAATCTCGCTAATCAATTGATGACCATGAGTGAGAAGCAAATGACTAGTATGTCTGCTTACAGTTACGTTGTTAAATATGCAATAGACACAGTAATTGTGCAGGTGAACAGAAGTTTGGCTTGCCACCTGCTGCAAAAACTAGTTTGTGACTGGTGTAAAGATAAGGGAAAAGTATCTCTTTCTCTGAAGAAATAAATCTTATTAGTTTGGGTTTTGGAAATAGAAAGAAAAACAGGAATTAGTATTTCTACAAAATCATTATTACAGATGCTAGAAATATTGCCACTAAAAATAAAATCTCGCTGGGGGTAAATGTCTTGGGTGTAGAAGGTTTATGAAGGTCAAGGTGTAGATTTACATCTAAAAGGTGTAAAAACTGTTAATAGGAAATTGTGAATTCTCTCAAGAGCTCAAATTCTTCAAGTTGCTTACTCCGCCAGACAGATGTGTTTTATAATATTGTATAAGCAGAATTTACTATTTCATTTAGACCTACGTGTAATATTGGTGTTGCTGAAAAAACTATCACTATTAATGTGTGCCAGTAATATTGAATCTTTTTATGTAATATTCAAATATTAATCTATATTTAAAAAGAAAACTTATAGAAAATGTAAATACAGTAATTCTTCGATTATTATATTTTATTTTTCTTTCCCTTTTTCCTTTTTTTTATTAATTTTCTGCATACAAATTTTTACTCAGATTAAGCGATATTTTTATGGCCTTCCTGATGCCAACCACATAGGACACATAAGCACATTGCATGTAGACCACAACACTACCATGCCCAAGGCCAAGGCGGGCTGCAACCCCGCAGCCCTTTAGTCCGAGATTGCTACAGCACAACTGCCTTAACGGTCTCTGCTGGCTGGTGACTTCGATTTCTGTACGACTGCATGTAATCATACCTTCCTCCTCTCGCCTTACATACACATTCTTTCTTTCAATTCTGTACCACACATTGTCAGGAGCTGAAGATCTTATCTTGGCTGGAGCAGGATGGTTGAGATGGCAGGAGGTGGAAAACCCTTGCAAGTCCATGTAATCAGCATCGAAGCTCATGTTAGGAGGGAGGATCATTGCCACCTCTTGGAATATAACATGCACTAACTGTGACTATGGAACAAAATGATCTTTGTTATTGATCCAAATTAATTAATGATGTCAATAAATACTCACTTGACTAGCTATATACAATGAGAAAGCTAACGCTTTACATTGTGAAAAGGCTGCAGGAATCAAAGAACTGTCAATAGTGACTCAGCATAGTTGGCCGAATTACTGACTATGATCTGTGAAGTTACAGAAGTTAAGTAAATTGAGGCATCATGGACTTCCTGGTCGGATCCCTGGCCTACGGCCAAAGGGATGAAATTACACTGACTGACTGCAACGTGACGAGACAAAATTTACAGGATGGTAATCCAATACACTCAATGCCCAAGGGGGCTAAGAGATGAATTGTAAAGATGGAACAAATAAAAATAAATAGTTTTAAAAAAGAAGTACTGGGAGTGGGAATGATTGTAAGGAATTGTAAGAATGAAAGGATTGAAGTTACACTAGTGTGGTCACTGTTGTTGACACTCCCGAACCTGGAAAGCTTACATCTGAACACCTACCTCAGTAACTCCAGGATTGCCAAATAATAATAAAGGGTGTTGTTATTTATTTTTTCCCTCCACCACGTGTTGTTATTTGTTCCTTTCTTAATATATTACTGAGAGCCATGCCTTCCTATTCTACATAAGCATGCACAGGATAATCAACCAAAAAGGCAAACTTATGAAAAGGTGATTTTACATGTTTGCATTTTTTCCTGTAAACATGTTGATATGCATCAAAGACCATTAATTCATTTCTTGTTTGGATTATATACAAAATCGTATTGTGCTATTTTTGACATGAGCATATTTTTACTGTAAGAGCATACACGTTACAAAATGTATATACATGCGATATATATAAAGAAATATTTATTCATGTAACCATGAGTTGCTTCAAGCTTTGGGCTTTTGTGTTTGGTTTGCATGGTATACTTCGTCAGACAGTTGCTATCCTGCCATATACTCTCTGTATGTTACGAAAAAATGACTGGCCTAGAATTAAAGTAGTTATGAAACATTTTGGCGAAAATTCCAGATTATGATTAATTTGATTTGAACAGGTAAACCACAACATTCTAAAGTGTTCATTTGTCGTAGGTGTTGCATAAATGAAGTACCACTTTAATATTGGCAGCATGGTTGTAATGTTAGTCAATTCTTAAGTGGTCTAAGTCCACATTCGTTACATAGACCATTGGAATGTGATGTTCTTCAACCATATACATGTGAATAATTTACCACACAAAATGAAATTTGTGTGCACTCTCTTGTAATTGTCACACATTTACCCTATACCCCTTTTTATGATAGAGACATCTCGTTTCATTATTACACCTCAACGTAAGGCAAAGCACATTATTTACCCCTGGAATTAGTGAAAAAACAGAATGGAATTGGTTGAAAAATTGTAGGAAACAGGTCTCCTTAGTTGCTGTCATAAGTAGGGTGGGGTAGTTTGGTGTCATTCAACTGACCTAAACCAATCTTTAAGAATGACCGAACTGACCCGACTGACTGAACCAAACTTTAAGATGATTGGGGATGGTGTGATGGGTTTCAAATTGCAAATTTCAAAATTTGTCAAAGGACTATTATGTGAAGCATTATGATGAGGATTACATGGTCATTTACAAATCATTTGATCTAAAACAACTATCTGTAAGCCTAAAGAGCTTCATATGATTCCTTGCGGAGCTCCACTCAATATATGTGCAAGTATTTCAATTTACTTACTCATAAAAAGGATGCAGGATTTAAAGAACTTAAAATTTGTACCTCCAGTGCATCACCCCTTTTACCTGTCTCTTTCACATCAACCATAGGCGTGGTTCCCAGGAAACGAGGCGTGGTTATTCTTCTAGGCCTATTGAGATGATCAGTAACTTGATGAGTGTGTGGTGTTACCAATGCATAAGTGGTCTATGTAGCAATAATTTGTTATATGTTGTTATTAAGGTTTAAATTAATGGTGTTTGGAGTACTCAATGTTAAAGTACCTCTTTACTACTATATCCACGTCCATAAAAACACTTTCTCTTTGATTTTTCTCTGTTCGTACCATAGACCACTTTAGAGTTCCAGGCTAACCCAATTGTTTCCTGATAAGCTTTGCACAACCCTCACCCCGTTAACCAGTTGCTAAGTGAAGGGAAGGCAGCTGGTGTTCTCCAGGTTTTCCACTCCAAAATTGTTAATATATTGTCAGGGCAAAAGAAAAGTTAATAAAAAATAATAATTTTGCCAAGAAAACTGTTTTCACTTGATTGCAGCGGCGTTTATTTTGAGGCCAAAGGCAAGTCTACTTTTTCTACATTTTGGTTGTCTGGAACTATTTTTTAAATTTGGTACAAATAAATAAACTGCTATTTAAATTAATTTTTCACTTAAACTAGTAAATGACAACTTTTTATGTGTGTAAATTTCTTGTGCACTGATGGTACGTATCTGCAGTACCCTAAAGGTCATAATTTGATTTCTTTAGGGTTTGTTCATTTCAATTTTTGTTCTTCAGGGATTTCATTTCAAAACTGTCGCGACTTTGACAGTATTAAGAAGATAGTAATCATCTGTACTGAATCCACAAGTGACTTGCACTTCAGAAATGTTGCATATAAAGAAGGAATCCAAAGTACTGATATTGGTACACACCTTCATTATTGTGACTAAGATCATCAATTAGGGACAGACTTGGGCAAATACATATTTTTTTCTCCGTTTAATCTTGAGAGCGCTGAAAGTTAATGGAAATCCAAGTAGTGCTCCATGGTTTTCCTATATACCAATTGCATATCACCTAAAAAATAAATGTTTTGATTAAGTTCAATAAAAATAAGTATTTTCCTCAAACAAATATTTTTTATATATTTCGCTAATTGGTATATGAATAAATGTATATTTTGAGTATTTTCATTTTTAATACTTTGGAGTTTTTAGATGGCGAGTTTGGCCAGATGGTGAGAGGCCAGTTTGGGAAATTTATTGGTTGTACACATCACATGCTGTAAGGATTTCCGCGATTTGAGTGGAAGGAGTGTGGTTCACTACCTGTCAAAACTTCTGAAGGCCCTTTCTAACCTCTACTGTTAATTCATACAATCATTCTGAGCGATAACATACACTCGTAAAACGAGCAGCTCACAAATTTTCTCAGATTACACAGACAAAATGGGTGCAGAGGATAG
>BOPP01000032.1:2411039-2467611 GCA_017312745.1 Gryllus bimaculatus
ATTTGATGGTAACATTTAAAACCTTAAACCACAGTAGAGATATAGCAATGAATTTGAACGAAAATATTTCAGCTCTTTCACTACCTTGAAAACATCTTCCACCACTACCTTGGTAACGACTTCCACCACAACCTTTAAGTGTTGCAATGCTCATTACCGAAAACAATGAACTGAGCCCACTCCAAGCTGTGAGATGGTATAAGTTTCCTGTTTGAAAAGATTGATTGTTTACTATCAGGGCGTACATTTAGTTTGGATCCAAGTCAGAGCACCACATCCCATGCTTGTAACCTAACTGTGCCTTTGGCCATGCATGTGATGTTTACAAATCAGCAACACAGGTCAGTGGACGCCGTAACTGACACACAATTGGTCCACCGCATGCCTTATGCCATAGTAACATAGTCAATACCAAAACTCATCTCCTGCAGTATATGATATTTTTACCTTTGCAGATGAACGCATTATATCTGCTTCTTTATTTTACTCATCCTCATTTTTCAACGTTGAAGTACGTTACTATTTTATATGATAAATACTTTTTAAAATTTTCCTATTCAAAAATCTAGAGAGCACTTGCCCCCTTTGTCTCCTGGAAATTCCTTGGCTACATTCAAGTGTGACCATTAAGTACTACTTTGATATTTTGCGGTGACTTAAAGCTTCAGTCATTATCCCTATTTTCATTAGGCTTTTCTAGATTTTATTTTAAAGAAAATTTAGTTTGGACATCCAAAATATGCTGTTGCTTTAATGTTCTTATTCTAATTCCTTTTAAAAAAAGAAATTCTTTTTGGTCTTCTATGGATAATATTGTTAATGAGAATGTTTTTGTTCTTTCCAGGTAAGCAATCTCATAGCGAGCCGATGTTATATATTTTGTACTGTGTAAGTGTGTAATTGAAGAGAGAGGTGTAACGTACTGCCATTTTCATTTAGTTGAGCATATCTCATCTGAATTAGAAATTCTTTTATATTGCATTTATTGTGTAATTAATTTTATCATTACGTGTAGACTGCACAAATCCAGGAGTGTTGATTACTTCTGTTCCAGTACAAAATGAACTACAATGTACAGCAATTCTTAGTAATTCTTGTTTTGCATTCATTCAATTTTTCTTAAAAGTAATTTCTGCATGTGCATTTTGCTGTTCTTAAATATTTAGTTTTAATTTCTCCTGCGGAGATGAGCAGTAATATGTACATTGGCGATGATTAATTTCACTTACAGAATATTTTTGGTCAGTCATGCATATAAAACAAGTACTGTGTAATTGACAATCTTCAAAAACTTTGCAGATGAGTATTAAAATCTAAGTAAAAATAAATTTGCATGTGTCCATTGCTAGTGTTTGGAATTTTGATGTATGTTAAAAATATAGACCTCTGTATGAGTATATGCTTATTCTATGACATTACCTTTGTCCTTTATTTACTATCCTGTCTTATGATGTCCAGAAATGTCTTGTGCACCTAGCACAGTTGATATGCCTCAAAAGTGAAATTGACTGCAGTACATATTATTGAGGATATGTGTATATCACTGTTTCCAAAAGTGTAACATTTGTATTATTCTTTCTTAAAACTATCTTCCCTTGTATCTCTGTTATACATAAAATATATGAATCTAACAACTTACTATTTCTTTTCACTTGCTGTCAGAATCCTTCCCTGAAAAATGTATCCTTATACCCTCTCGGAACCTTTCTCTGATAAAAATTTTCTTTTATGGCAGTTCTTTTTGGTCAAATGTATTGATTTTATTCTTTTCTCAAAAAAGTGGAAATGAAATTTCAAAGGAAGACTATGGCAATGTGAATTTGTTAATTAAAATTATCTATTACGGTTATTTTTAGCTGTAGAGAAAATTTTCAGAAACCGAAATTGCATTGTGTGAAACCCTAGAATGATGAGAGCAGTCATTGTGATTGTGATTTGAAGTTTTAATATTCTTTTGTGCCTATATTTATTGATTTCTTGTAATATTTTCTGACTCAATATTTGAGTGTTTTCTATTAAATGTCAAAATATAATTATTTTAGACATCTTAATTTCAAGATAAAAGCTAATTAAGTATTTGAAGCAGTTCTTTTGACTGCTTGCCTTTGTAATAGGTAGAATAGCATTGCAGTCTTTCTAGTGTTAAAAGAGAAGTTTAAGAATGTTTTCCTGTGAAGAATTGAAGAGAAGACACATGTGTATATGGAATTTCAAAATAAGCAGACCAGCTGCTGGCAGGAAAATTATCTTTCTATGCGAAGTGTTTTTCCAAACCAATAGAATAAAAACTTATTTACCAGTGCATACATACTTTTCTTCAGTAACTCTTCAAAAAACAAGATATGTGACTAAAAAACAACAGATAAGAATTGTTTGTAATAGTTTTAATTTATATGCTATTAGCATTTAGCATGAAAAACATCAAATTATTGTATTGTACAATGTTACTCATTGTTACATTATTCAACTGTCTAAAGGTTTGGTGTAAAATTTCCTAGAATACCTTAATTCAGTATCGGATGACATGGTTTTATCTTCTGACAATGAATCTTCTATCAATTGATGACCATGAGTGAGAAGCAAATGACTAGTATGTCTGCTTACAAGTTACGTTGTTAAATATGCAATAGAACACAGTAATTGTGCAGTAGAACAGAAGTTTGGCTTGCCACCTGCTGCAAAAACTAGTTGTGACTGGTGTAAAGATAAGGGAAAAGTATCTCTTTTTCTGAAAAATAAATCTTATTAGTTTGGGTTTTGGAACATAGAAAAACAGGAATTAGTATTTCTACAAAATCATTATTACAAATGCTAGAAGTATTGCACTAAAAAGAAAAACTCGCTGGGTAAATGTCTTGGTGTAGAAGGTTTATGAGGTCAGGGTGTAGATTTAGACCTAAAAGGTTGTAAAAACTGTTAATATGAAATTGTGAATTCTTTCAAGAGCTCAAATTTTTCAAGTCGCTTACTCCGACCAGAACAGATGTGTTTTATAATATTGTATAAGCAAGAATTTACTATTTCATTTAGGCCTACGTGTAATATTGGTGTTGCTGAAAAACTAGTCACTATTAATGTGTGCCAGTAATATTGATCTTTTTATGTAATATTCAAATATTAATCTTTTTAAATTACTGATATACCTATGCCAACAGAGGTCCATTGGATTTTTAAAACTCATTCCTTATGAAAATAAAATTCCCATTGCTTCCATAAAAATAAAAATCAAGAATAAAATTTAATATTTAAAAAGAAAACCTTTTAGAAAATGGTAAATACAGTAATTCTTGGATTTCTATATTATTTTCTTTCGCCTTTTGCCTGTTTTTATGGTGTTGGCACTAATGGATACAGGCTCATTTTTTTTATTAATTTTCTGCATACATCATTTTTACTGAGATTAAGCAATATTTTTATGGCCTTCCTGATGCCAACCACATAGGACACATAAGCACATTGCACGTAGACCACACACACTACCATGCCCAAGGCCAAGGCGGGGCTGCAACCCGCAGCCCTTTAGTCCGAGATCGCTACAGCACAACTGCCTTAACGGTCTCTGCTGGCTGGTGACTTCGATTTCTATACGACTGCATGTAATCATGCCTTTCTCCTCTCGCCTTACATACACATTCTTTCTTTCAATTCTGTACCACACATTGTCAGGAGCTGAGATCTTATCTTGGCTGGAGCAGGATGGTTGAGATGGCAGGAGGTGGAAAAACCTTGCAAGTCATGTAATTCAGCATCGAAGCTCATGTTAGGAGGGGAGGATCATTGCCACCTCTTGGAATATAACATGCACTAACTGTGACTATGGAACAAATGATCTTTGTAGTTGATCCAAATTAATTAATGATGTCAATAAATACTCACTTGACTAGCTATAACAATGAAGAATGCTAACCTTTACATTGTGAAAAGACTGATGCTGGAATCAAGAGAACTGTCAATAAGTGACTCAGCATAGTTGGCCGAATTACTTGAGTATGATCTGTGAAGTTAAGTAAATTGAGGCATCATGGATTCCTGGTCGGATCCCTGAGCCTATGGCGAAAGGGATGAAAGACACTGACTGCAACGTGACGAGACAAAAATTAACAGGATGGTAACTCCAATTACACTCAATGCCCAAGGAGGGCTAAGAGATGAGTTGTGAAGATGGAACAAATAAAAATAAGTAAGTTTAAAAAAGAAGTACTGGGAGTGGGAATGATTGTAAGGAATTGTAAGAATAAAGGATTGAAGTTTCACTAGTGTGTCACTTTTATTGACACTCCCAGAACCTGTGAAAGCTTACATCTGAACACCTACCTCAGTAACTCCAGGATTGCCAAATAATAATAAAATGGGTGTTGTTATTTATTTTTCCCTCCACCACGTGTTGTTATTTGTTCCTTTCTTAAATTACTGAGAGCCATGCCTTCCTATTCTACATAAGCATGCACAGGATAATCAAACCAAAAAGGCAACTTATGAAAGGTGGATTTTACATGTTTGCATTTTTTCCTGTAAACATGTTGATATGCATCAAGACCATTAATTCATTTCTTGTTTGGAATTAATATACAAAATCGTATTGTGCATATTTTTGACATGAGCATATTTTTACTGTAAGAGCATACAGTTACAAATGTATATACATGCGATATATTAAAAGAAATATTTTATTCATGTAAACCATGAGTTGCTTTCAAGCTTGGGGCTTTTGTGTTTGGTTTGCATGGTATACTTCGTCAGACAGTTGCTATCCTGCCATATACTCTCTGTATGTTACGAACAAAATGACTGGCCTAGAATTAAAGTAGTTTATGAAACATTTTGGCGAAAATCCAGATTATGATTAATTTGATTTGAACAGGTAAACCACACATTCTAAAGTGTGTCATTTGTCGTAGGTGTTGCATAATGAAAGTACCACTTTAATATTGGCAGATGGTTGTAATGTTAGTCAATTCTTAAGTGGTCTAAGTCACATTCTTACATAGACCATTGGAATGTGATGTTCTTCACCATATACATGTGAATAATTTACCACACAAATGAAATTTGTGTGCACTCTCTTGTAATTGGTCACACATTTACCCTATACCCCTTTTTATGATAGAGACATCTCGTTCATTATTACACCTCAACGTAAGCAAAGCCACATATTTACCCCTGGAATTAGTGAAAAAACAGAAATGGAATTGGTGAAAAATTGTAGGAAACAGTCTCCTTATGTTGCTGTCCCACAGTAGGGTGGGTAAGTTTGTGTCATTCAACTGACTAAACCAAATCTTTAAGAATGACCGAACTGACCCGACTGACTGAACCAAATCTTTAAGATGATTGGGGATGGTGTGATGGTTTCAAATGCAAATTTCAAAATTTGTCAAAGGACTATTATGTGAAGCATTATGATGAGGATTACATGGTCATTTACAAATCATTTGATCTAAAACAACTATCTGTAAGCCTAAAGAGTTTCATAGATTCCTTGCAGAGCTCCACTCTATATATGGCAAGTATTGCTATTTTACTTACTCATAAGAAGATGCAGGATTTAAAGAAACTTAAAATTTGTACCTCCAGTGCATCACCCCTTTTACCTGCCCCTTCCACATCAACCATAGGAGTGTTCCAGGAAACAAGGCAGTGGTTATTCTTCTAGCCTATTGAGATGATCAATAACTTGATGAGTGTGTGGTTGTTACCAATGCATAAGTTGTAGCAATAATTTGTTAAACGTCGTATTAAGGTTTAAATAATGGTGTTTTTGAGTACTCAATGTTAAAGTACCTCTTTACTTACTATATCCACGTCCATAAAACACGTCTCTTTGATTTTCTCTGTTCGTACCATAGACCACTTTAGTTCCAGGCTACCCAATTGTTTCCTGATAGGTTGCACACCGTCACCCCCGTTAACCAGTTGCTAAGTGAAGGGAAGGCAGCTGGTGTTCTCCAGGTTTTCCACTCCAAAATTGTTAATATATTGTCAGGGCAAAAGAAAAGTTAATAAAAAATAATAATTTTGCAAGAAAACTGTTTTCACTTGATTGCAGCCGTTTATTTTGAGGCCAAAGGCAAGTTACTTTTTCTACATTTTGGTTGTCTGGAACTATTTTTTAAATTTGTACCAATAAAAATAAACTGCTATTTAAATATATTTCTTCACTTAACTAGTAAATGACAACTTTTTATGTGTGTAAATTTTCTTGTGCACTGATGGTACGTATCTGCAGTACCCTAAAGGTCATAATTTGATTTCTTTAGGGTTTGTTCATTCAATTTTGTTCTTCAGGATTTCATTTCAAAACTGTCCTGACTTTGACAGTATTAAGAAGATAGTATATCCTGTACTGAATCCACAAGTGACTTGCACTTCAGAAATGTTGCATATAAAGAAGGAATCCAAAGTACTGATATTGGTACAACCTTCATTATTGTGACTAAGATCATCATTAGGGGACAGACTTGGGCAAATACATATTTTTTTCTCCTTTAATCTTGAGCGCTGAAAGTTAATGGAAATCCAAGTAGTGCTCCATGGTTCCCATATACCAAATTGCATATCACCTAAAAATAAATGTTTTGATTAAGTTCAATAAAAATAAGTATTTTCCTCAAAACAAATATTTTTATATATTTCGCTAAATTGTATATGAATAAATGTATATTTTGAGTATTTTCATTTTTAATACTTTGGAGTTTTTAGATGGCGAGTTTGGCCAGATGGTGAGAGGCCAGTTTGGAATGCAATTGTTGGTTACACATCACATGCTGTAGGATTTCCGCGATTGAGTGGAAGGAGTGTGGTTCACTACCTGTCAAAACTTCTGAAGGCCCTTTCTAACTCTACTGTTAATTCATACAATGACATTCTGAGCGATAACATACACTCGTAAAACGAGCAGCTCACAAATTTTCTCAGATTACACAGACAAAATGTGCAGAGTGATAAGAGGATCACGTCACATTTTACTTTGTGACTTCTCTTGATCCAGATTTGAAAACAGTAAAAAAGATTATCACAATTTAACAAGGCATGGTGAATCCCACTGCAAAAAAAATTGCAGCTTTTAAGCGTTATCCCCTTAATGCATATGGAGTTGAAAGAATACTATGCATATAAGAACATTGAGCTGAAGTCTAGTATACGGTACAACTTACGGAAGTCTTTTAAACCGGCACTTCGCGCCGCTCTGGCGTTAACTAGGCAGTTTGAATTCTGAAGGCTTTCTTGAAAAGTGATTTCTTGTGAAAGTGAATTGGTAATTATTATTATTGGTGGATAGACTCAAGGATATTTATAGTGAACGCGAGGTCCGGAGGCCAGAGCCTCGCCGTGACTTGAATTCGGGCGAGCGAAGCGAGAAAACTTGCCTTTGAAAGTAAATAGGCGTTACAATGCGGCGGGGACAAATCATATGAAGGACGAACCATGAAAATCGCATATACGTAAGTTTTATTCATTTCTATCAGAGTACGTAGCATAATTTGAGGGAGGGCTTAAGAAGACCCCCTCCCCCGCTGCCATGCATCTCTGAGGGTGTACCGTGTACCCTACTTAATCCAACATTTTTTTTTTTTTCATTAGAGAAAAAGAATAAAAAGGGGAAAAGGTAATTTCTTGTTTTAGGAATTAAATGCATTGTTTGTATTTCAAGAAATAAACATAGCATATCAATGAAAATTAAAAGACATACTTAAGTTATGCATATTTTCCTTTTTTCAGCTTTAAGTGTGTAATTTTTATTGATGTCACTCTATACCTGTCTTGATTCAAATACTTCAACATTTTTGTAGAATGCAAATAAATGGATAATTTACATTTTCATTGATAACTACTAATAAATTATTAAGGGCAAAATAATATTAATATATTTATTTACTCACTAGAATTTCTTTCTTTCATGAAGTGAACTCGTGCAGTTACAAATTGCAGTGATCATTAAGCAAATAATATACATAACATAGTCTGAAAATGCCCTGTATTGATTAAGTAATTGTCTCTCCATTACCAAAACTGTAAATTAGTATATAAGTACAATGTTGATATTATAACAAAAAGATCACTATAATATATCAAAATTATACTAGTATTTAATTGTTATAACTATTGTTACTTTATGTTATGCATTATTGGGAATACACAAATAGTTTCCAACTGATGCAATGCAAAGACAGTAGGGGAATAAAAGTTGTGTCCCCAAATGTTTTGAAAGAACTCTCAACATGGAAAATGGCCAGGGCATATTTATGACTTGCAACAGTTCAAATCTTCTTCTAAAACTATTTTTTGTTAGGATATACCTTTAGCTCCATGTTGAAAAAATGTTCCATGAATTAGCAAGATGAATTTTCACATATTTTTATTTAGTGAAACATACCTAAAATCTGATTTTTCGTAATTATTGTCAACTTATTCATTTCAAAATCATACCATATAAACCAAACAATTCTATAAAAATTTCCTTATGCAAAAAATGAAGTGTTACTAAATAACATTAAAGAGACAAATGTACTTTTAACATCAGCCTGTTGACATCACAACTATTGACTAACTACATTTTGTGACTAGACAGATGGACAACACCATGGTTCTTTGAATCATAGGCATTTGTTGAATGCCTGGTGTCATCAGGTGAGTTGTTCTTAATTAATAAGCATAAAAAAAATATTAAAATAATTTTACAGGTTCTGAGAAACAAATGATAAAAGATTAAGAATTGCTGTTTTTTTGTAATTAAGTGTATATGTGTCAGATTTATATAACCTTTTCTTAATCTATTGTCGCTTGTTAATCTATTGTTTCTTGGTGTTGATACTGTTAGAGGCTTGTCAAAAATGAATTGTAAAATTTCTCAATATATATATATAATTTTTTTATATATAATCTAGAAATGAACATGGAAAACTAATTAATATAAATTTTTCCTAACATGGGGATAGACATTTTAGTTTTGTTCATCTAATTTTTTCATATTTCTAAACATGGAGTTCATTTCTGGTTCTTGTCTTATTATTCTTTACCTTACATATTTTCCTTTCTTCCTTTTACAGATAAGTGATGTTATATTAATTCATATTTTCATCACCACATCTATTTTCTCTCCAAGGTCTTAATAAATTAAGAAGATGAAAGATTTGTGTAACAAGGAATGATTCTTACGTAGTATCACTCATCATGTGTAGTAGTATGGTGATCTTTTGTACTTTTTTAGTTCAGACTTGGCCTTGTGCAGGGCTGTTTTAACAACACTGGGGGCCCCCTATTCTTACTTTCACTGATCTCCTCCTCCCTCCCCCCATTTTATAACAGATTTATAATTCCATCGAAAAAACAAATTGTTTTCATTTTTTATTGAAATGTACAATATAAAATTGAAATGCATCAATCAGCAACATTCCATATTACAAATATTATCGAATGCTGCGTGACACATTACTTGGTTATGCCCGTTTTTGCGTATAGTTTAATCATACATCACTTTATATACATTTTAACTTTTTTTTATTTTTTGAAAAGCGCAGTATTAAATAATTTTTTGAAGAACTACTTGTGTCTCTGGCCCTTTGGTCTTGTGCGTTATAACACGACACTGGCACCTTATGCTCTGCAAATTATGTGCTCATTACTACATGTATCTTCACAATATGCACGTTTAGTTATAGTCACTATAATAATAATTAATAATAAATTTATTGAGTCACAATACAATTACAATCGTGTGTATGACGAGTCAATATGATGCCTTGGTGGAGAGAGCCAAAGTTATATTACTGTTCAGGAGCAAACAAGGGGCCATCTCAGCATTTGCTCAAAGACCAGGGAAACTGAACAAAACCTGATCGAGATGGGGTCATTAGCCTAGAAATACAATACTTGTTACAGTTAGATTAAGATATTATACAGTAGATAAATTATCTGCTAATAATTAACATTTCAATATGATATTTTAATGCTACTACTTATAATAATTATATTAATAATAATTACATTATAATAATAATACATTAATAATAATAATTACATTAATAATAATAATAATTAATAATAATAATTACATTAATAATAATAATTACATAATAATATTTACATAATAATAATTAATAATTACATTAATAATACATATCATATGTTTGCAACTACATCAAATTTAAACAATAGTAGTACATTTCTTATATTATAACTGAAAGTGTGAGGAGGCAAGTTTTGACCAGTTTTTTTTTCTTTATTCTCCTTCTATTTCACAGGATGTGATATGCTTTTCTTTTTTCTTTTGCTTCAGCTTGAAAACAGTTACATGCAACAGAAAGTCTAATGGAATAAGAAATTCTTATTGTATTTATATTTTTTAAGTGAAATGTTGTAATTTGAAAATTCCTTTACACTGTAGAACATGTTGTTAAGCAGGGAAAGCTTTTCAATTTACTTTTAAATGTATGAATTGTGTTTATGCTTTGATATCATTGCCTAGTTTGTGTAAAGTGTAATGCCTCTATTAGGGTACTTTTTTGATAAAGTGTAGTTTCAGAGTGGGGAAAGTTGTAGGTTATCCTTTTGAGGTGTGTTGTTACATCAGAATTTAAAGTAAAAGTGTCTTTGTTTTCCATGAGAATTTTCTTTGTGAAGACCACTATTTCAAATATGTTTATGCATGTAGAGGAGAATCCTTAGTTTATTAAACAAGGTTTGCCAAGACGCCAGCTTATGAGTGGCTGGTCATTGTTCGCATATTCTTTTTTGGATTAATAAATGTGCGAGTGCTTTCAGGTGCATTTCCCAGAATATTATCCATATTTAGGTGTGGTGCACATTTGCAAAAATACATTGTTCGAAAGTGTCTCATGTTGGAGCTTGACCTGAGGGTTTATAGGGCATAGCAAGATTTGCTGAGCTTCTTGTTGAGATTTGAGATGTGAGTGTTCCATTTCAGGTTTTTTGAATTGTTAGTCCAAGGAAGGTAGTTTCATGAGATATCGTTACTGGGTTATTGTTTATGAGCCAAATGCTGTGAGAGTTTTTCTTTAGATTGCAGATTCATGAAATTTAGAGAGACTGTCTTGCTGTGTTTATGATGAGTTTGTTGTCTTGAAACCATTTTACTAGTGCTTGCAAAGTTTTGTGAGTTTCTTTTTCTAATGATTGTTGTGTTTTTGCTTTGATGATGTTTTTGTCATCTGCAAACAAAAATTATTTTTTGTTCCTTAAAGCCAAAGGCATGTCATTTATGTATATAAGGAATAGTAATTGCCAAAGATGGATCCTTGCGGACTCCACAATTTATTATTTGAGGGAACAGGAGTAGTATGAGGAGATTTTGTTTTCTTAGTGTGTTTGGAGGGCAACTATTTGTCTATGTTTGAAAATATGATTTGATCCATTGGCCGGCAATGCCTCAAATCCCTAGCATTTCTAGTTTTCTTAAAATATATGTGTTCATGATGTCAAAGGCTTTGACAAATCTAAGAAAAGGCCAATGGGAATTTCCCTTCTATTTTGTGCAACAAGTATGTCATTTAAAAAGAGAAGATGGCTGTGTTCTGTTGATCTATTACTCCTGAAGCCATGTTGTGCATTTGTAAGGACATTATTGCATTGAGAAACTGTTTGAGTCTATCATTGAAAAGTCTTTCCAGAATTTTTGAAAATCCTGATTAATAGGGAAATAGTCCTGTAGTTCATTGGGTCATAACTATTTGCCCTTTTTAAACAATGGTTTAATTTTTGCTGTTTTGAATATATCTGGAAATATGCCTGGTACTATGTTTAGTTATTTCAGATTGAACAACATTAGTAGGGTTAAATGCATGGTAGAACTGACTTTATGGGCCTCCCAAGTCATAAAAATTTAAACAAGACATTCTTAGTGGAATAGGTTGAATTTTCATCAATTCATTGAATGAAAAGAAAACAGAAAATGTTTAAATATAAGTCTTGGTTTGAATAATTGTATTACATTATTACAGATTGTACAATAATTATTAAGAATGTACTTCTTCTTGGATAAATGTTCAAGAAATTTATAAAATGCATAATTTCTTTGATGTAATTATTATTTTTATTCCAGTTTGTATGTTTTTCTAAGAAGTGGTTTCATTAAGATTATTGAGAAAATAAAGACAATTAAAACTGACGCATCAAATAGAAAATTACAATGAAACTAGTACCACTTTGAAAATAAGTCAATTTCTTTGCAAAAATGTCTGCCCTGGGATAGAGTTAGCAAACTATTGGTTTGAAGCATACCTTGAATCAAATTATCTAATTTTTCAAATTCATAAGTTACTCTCCTTATGTGGAAGATTTTAATAAGCTCTGTTTTCAATGAACCGAGTCAATTGATCGATACGAAACGTAGTCCTTACAGATGTGGACAACTCAGCTTCTATTTAACTATTTACCAAAATAAAATAGTGGTAGAAGAAATGAAATGTACTCTAGGACTAATATTATAATCGGCACCGAAAATCTTTTCAGACAAATTTTACGAAAAAGTCTCTCTTCCGTCCTCGAGTTTGTGCATTTAAAATTCAGGCGCGATGTATCCTTGATTACAACTCGTTTCAAGGCCTTCAACCATTGAGGACGAAAATTTCAAGAAGTCTTAATTCATAGAGCATCTTTTACGAAATCGAGTGTACGTTTCTAGTGGAAAAGCACTTAAACATTAATCGGCGTTTTCCTTTAACATCTGTGTTTGCGGCCTGCGATAATTGCTACTTCCGTCGCTCAAAACTTAATAAACTTATGTAACAGGTGTAAGTGTCGTAAACTGGATGTTGGTGGTACCGTGTGTATTTCATCTACTGTGTATACCCGGTTTTGTATTTAAATCTTCTAAGTGTCAAATTTGATTGAAGAGTTTAAACTGTGTCCGTAATTTGTTCCGTGCTGTTCTTATTTAAGAAATTCAAGAAGTACTTTAATGTGATTTTATGGTTAGTGATATATTGAGTGCCATCTAGTTGTACAATTTATTTCTTTTCTTGTTGTTATATTGTTTATCACAGGCTTAAACAGTTTATACAGCACCATTTATATTACATTGTGAATGAATAATAGTTAAATAATAAATATTCATCTCTAATACATTGGATTACTATCTATTATTGTTTTCATAACCTCACTTTTGATACATGTGAGATGAATAAACACTTTCTGTGCTTGAATATTATTTATTAATATTTAATTAAGGTTCAGAGAGCAGTCCAGTAAAATGGTAATGAATAAAAAGAAGTACTGTTATCCATGTGCCATTTACAGCATTTAATATACTAAAACACTTTCATTGTGGCTTTATTGATTAATAAAAGTATGATATATTCATAGAAAACTTATTTTCGTTACGTAATTCATAAATCTACTTTCTGATCTTGTAAATCTGAATAAGAACATTTTTGTACCAGCGTGAATGAGTGTAGTTGGAGTATCAATGTTCCTGTACAATTTTTGTCCACGTTACTTATATTTTTTTTCAATTTATTTCTTTATATTGTTCTTCTATCCATTACAGATTTCCCTGTATTATGGCACCACAGTTTGACCATTCAAAATCCAATATGGGCAAGGGACATTCATCACGGAGAAGTCGCTGGGATCTTACTCCTGAAGATATGATATGGTTGAAGAAGAAGAAGGAGGAAGAATCATCTTCCACTCAGCAAGGAAAGGTAATGCATTTTGATATACCTGACTTTTGCTGCAAAATAGTTTTAAAAATATAAAGCAAATGTTTTGTGCTGACACAGAATTTTTGTGAAGTGTTCATAAGTTAATTTATGACAATTCAGTATTGAACTTCAAATATATTTTTTTTTGTACATATCCATTAAATTAGCATAAATAAGCAAATAGACATTGAATAGAAAATAAAATAGAAAACATCAGTACCTGCTTAGCAACAAATTGTTGCCACATCATTCCATTGATAATTTTTTGTATACACTCAATTTAAAATTCTTGAAATATAATTGTCAAGAACAATTAAAATTATTGTGACTACTGGAAGTTTGGGTTACAAAATAGTCTATCCTAAAAATATTAGTAAAGAAAAAAATGTAATAAACATTTTGGTGAATATTTAAAAATTCCAATCCAATTTTCAGATTATTTCGTTCTAGTTTTAATTTCTCATTCTTATATGTACGTTCAGTTTGGATATACAATGTCTTGTAAAATTTTAAAAACTATTATTAAATGCAGGTATTTTATTCCAGTAAAATATTTAATTACAAAATTCAAAGAGGTAAACGGAAATGAGACCTGTGCTATTGTTTTAAGCATATGTTGCAAAATTTGTAAAAAAATAAAATTGAGGTAAACATTTTAAATGTTTTTTGAAAAAATTTAATTTTTTTGTAATTTGCATATCTTTAATCAAAAAAGTATGGGAAGGCGTTTTCTCAAAAAACTGAACATGACCATTTTTAAAGATCTGATTTATTAGAAAAGATTACACTTAAGACAAAAATCTCTATTTTCAAATTTGTTAACTTTTTGCAGTGTTAACTTTTCGAATATACAAAGAGCCTCGGAAATGAGAGAGATAAGCTCCACCCCCACCCCGTTCTTGGATTCATAAGAGTAGAAACTTTAAAGAAATTACTGCTTTACAACTCATACTCTCTTGCATTATTTCTAAATTTGCAATTTTCGAAAATTGAGAGAGTTCACCTGCGGCAATTTAAGCTGCTTTTAAGCGATTGATTGTGAATGCACGTCGCAGTAACTCTGAACATTTATAAGAAAATACGGGGTTCTTTTCAGAGCAATACAAAATGCTGTGTGCGCTCGAAACGACGGCTCGGACGAAGTTCAAACTAGTGTTAAGAAAGTCTCTTAACACGGTTACGGAGCAGATGGCGTTAGTACGCCACTTAACACAGATGCGGGTCGCTGCCAGCTGCCCGTTTCCAATACTTCCCTCCGAACCGAATCGAAGCCTTAGACAGAAGAGAATTTCCGTCGAAGTCTTTCCACGCACCGCATATCCGTAACTCTTGACAATCACTTTTGTCAACGCAACCATTGCCATCTCATCGGTCGACGCATGTTCGATGGTTAACAGGCCCTTCTCAACCCTACGCCCCACAAAATTATGCCTGTTATCATTGTGTTTTGTTCTTGCTTGATACACAGGACTCGTCGATAACTTCTTTGCACCAATGTTGTTGTTTTTTCAGGATGATCTGCTCCGACTTTGCTCCAAACTCTTGTGAGAGCCGCTTCGTGAACAGGGCCTCCTCCGTCGCAACCAACAAAGCCATGCGCTCTGCTTGTGTAGAGGATAACGCAACCGTCTGCGGCTTCTTGGTCTACGAACTAACCAACTGCAGCTCCACTGACGATGAATGCATATCCCGAGTACGATTTGAATCCAGTACATCGTAGCAGGGCCCTTGAACGAGGAATACAAATGATGAGTCCCCTTTGGTTGGCACTTGCTGAGGCAACCGACTGCGTGCGCCACATCGGGCCTGGTTTCAGTGGTCGGTTACATAACAGCTCCCATCGGCTCACGGTAAAGAACGATACCTTCCGAGCCATCGATGGTTGAACCTTCCTTCAATGGCTTGATGGCTGGATCCATGGGAGTAGACAGAATACAGGTTGTAGTCCGTCGTCTCGAATATCTCTTATCCTCCCTGGATAATTGTCATCCTATTTTCTTGAAAATCCAAGCCCCAAACAGTACTGAATTCTTGATCTCGAACTTGGTGTTGTAGTTCTTCAGTCTCTCGATCTCAGCCTCGTCCTGCATTGCAAGGGTATCATCGACAATAGATCGATCGTAGGTTATATGTAACGCATACTCTCAATGTGTCCGATATAATACATGCACGGGACAGCATTTAATCGTGTTGCTTTTAGATTTTTCTGCTCTTCTTACAGCTTACAGTACCAAATACAGGCCTGGCGTAGCCAGTTTAGTGATTTGTTTTACAAACAAACCATGTTTGTCTCGAATTTCTTCAACATTTTATTTGTGGGTTCCCTGATGGAGATATATTGTGCATTATGTTCAGCTAGGAGTTTTAAAATAACCTTAAAATGTTGAGGAAGCTCCAAGAAGACTTGTCTTCGATCTCGCCATTCAAATAGCTGTTCTGACGTTGATCCTGATCTTCAGACGTCTTTCCACAGCTACAACAACAGTTGTTCGAATCAGCGTGCGTGAGAGCAAACGTCATGGAAATGGGCACTTGGTCTTCGCGTGAATCCACGAGCTACTACGAGGGTTGTGGGTTTCGCAGCACAAATGCTTTGTTGCTGACTCGTTGCTCCTTTTTACACTGAATTAGCCTCCACGTGTTCTTTTCTAGAAGCGTTTTCCCTTATGATTCCATCGCATCCTTCCAACTCAATGCATTACCTCGGTGACCGGAATCTCAACAATGTTCTCAAAATGAAACTGTTTAGATCTAAAGCCGACTCTGTAAGTATGGAGCGGTACATTAATTTAGTGTTCCTATAGGGGTAAATGCAAAAAAATGTGATTAATCTACCGGGATTGGCGTGTACGTTAGAATTCAGTTACAAGAGACGGTGCTCCTAGGTTTCCTTAAAATGAGTCCAGGAAAGAACAGTGGATGTTGAGGTAATTTCGCGTGGGTGACGGTGAAAGATGCCTCAGGGCATCAAATGATGTCACTGCAGTGCCACTGACCGGGATCCTACTCCCGACGGTGACTGGATTTTCAACCCCAGCTCCGTAGGTCGAGTTCAGCCGCAGTCTGGAGAAGAATTCTAGCGGACGGCTGCTCCGACCGGTAGTTTTCCGTGGTTTCTCCAATCAACACTAGGCGAATGCCGGAGCAGTACCCTAACAAACGGGCCACGGACGCGCGATCTCCCGTCCCCTTCGTGGTTCTATATTCACCCCTTACTTTCACACTCTTACGTTTACATTCGCGGGAGACCAGTCGAGAGCTTAGAGCCTGTCCCGCTGGTGGGAAGATACATTGGGAGGAAACCCGCTAGCGGACGTATGTCGGCGCCGGATCTCGCCCTACAATAGGCGAAGGTCACCACCACGAAAATATTATGCCCTGCTCTTGCGAAACTAATGGCCATAGCAGTTGACGTGCCCGGAATCACTAATCAATCAGTCGTTTTAATAAGTTTACAGGTAATTGAATTTGTGACACTCAAATCATCATTTGTAACTGCAAATAAGTCTTGATGTATCGTAGGGAAAAGAAAATAAGAAATTATTGTTACTCAGCAGTTATTTGTGGTGCTCGAAGTGTGTCCATTCCGAATGTAATAGACATTCAGAAAACTATGTACTTGTATGTGATATCTCTTTGATCAATTAGCTTCTAATGGTTTAAAAATTGAAAATATATTGTTTGAGTTTTCTTTCTTCCATTGCAATTTCCCCCAGTAAGATGGCGCAATTTTCATAGAGGGCGAGGTAATGTCACCCACCATACGTGCATTGTATGAAAAATCTTGATTTTACTGCTATTAAAATGTATTTCGTACGAGTATAATCTCTCTAAGTGCTATAATAAAAAACGGCATGCAAGTGTATCTATGTTGTACCTAGCTTCCGTGTAGGAATCATCATCAGGGATATCAATCTACTATTCTTGATTTTCACAGATATTTCTTGGGTCGTGATGTGGCAGTAGGTATTCGAGATAATAGCCTTTCTGACCGGACTCAAATCATTTCAACTTCACTTTTCTTGAAGTTTTTGTTGCATACATTTATTTCTGATAGTCGAAATAATTCACAATAGAAGAATATGAATGTAATGTAAGTGTAAACGTTGCAGTCTTCGAACTCTTCAAATTTACAATTTATTTTCCGGTCTTCGGCCTTCGCGGTTTATATAAAAGTACCATGAGTGTGAAACGATTCCTAATGCAGTTTTACACCAAAATTCTTTCCACGAACACAGAAGATACTCACATTTCGTCATTCACGGTACCTCTGCGTTGAAGAAGGCTGGAGTTTGAAATGATACCTTCATCGACCTTCGTGCAGCTTGACTTATCTATACCAACTGACTGATGCGTCATCAAAGGCGGGGCTACGAAGCCCACTACTAATATTTTGATTTTGTTAACGTTTTTGTCGATTTTGGTAACTAAAAATCGATATAATTTGTTATATACATTTGCATTTATTGAAATAAAATACATTCAATTTCTGTGACTGCAAATTAAAGAAAATCGACTTTCTCGCATCAATATTTGTATTTAATGACAAAACCTATTACATATATATGTTAAAGAAACGCCAATGTATTTTCATAACATAGTAATTAAACTGTACTATGCTGAAGACTTCATATGTTATTTTGTTCTTAAATGTATTCTTTGTTTTTGTATGATAGTCGCGAATTTTGTTTACTCACAGCCGACGTCGCTGTAATGTAATTACTCAAATTATAACCAACATTTGTGATCAATTGCTTCATATTTTAAACAAAAAGCACATCGCAAAGAATATTTTCAGCTTCTAGTGGCAATGCGCGGCATACCGAAACTTTCCTTCCTCTTAGATTATCACTTAATTTTAAAAAATTGCACCTCAAAGATTCACAATTGGATGAAGCAATGCAGAAAGCATCCAAGCCACAAGAATCAGTAGGGTTGGAAAAGGTTTGGAGGCTTTTCAAATTTCGAGCAACAAAGATGCACGCCGAAAATTAGATTTAGATTAAATTAAAATTAGATTTGTGTGGGATGTGGCTGTAGAATAGTTGAAAGAAGTTCGTCTTATTCACTGTACGGAAAATAGGAAACACCAAAAATTGTTTCATCTTGTTCAGTATTAATTCTCGAAGACTAATAAAACAATGACGATATTTCGCATTCTGGAACAGTACATTTACTATTCTCTGTGAACACAGACTATGTTTCAGAAAATAAAAATTTAATTTTTTTGTTTATCAAGATCTGTATCTTGTGGGGAAATACAGCTAAGAAACCCTACTGTTCTCATTACCTTAGTGGACCACTTATAATAACTGACTTTTCTTTGAAAGAACACGCGTCAGAAGATCGCACAAATGTTCGTATTCAGAAGCTCTTCAAACTAAGAAACCTCGCTATTTTAGCTTCTCTGACAACAACCTTACACTCACATGTTCTCGAAGAGGAAATGTTGAATCCTTTTAATAGATCGATTACAATTCTCACAAAGAAATAATGGACAAATGAGCATTGTTAAGCAGTTATTCTATTAATTTTATGGTTTTATTAACATTTAGTGTTTATACTATAAAATCTGTTAATAAAAGCAGGCGCTACAACATCTGGGCTCAGAAGCCATTCCTCTCTCTTGAAGTAAAAATTGGCGTAAATTTAGCCGAGTGTAAAGCTCAAAGTTCTTTCTAAATAAAAAACGTACGTTTTTAACATATGTATATATTGCAATTTTCTGAATGTCGCAGGTTTTATTGAAATCATACCTATAAATGCTCTTGTATTATAACAAAAAAATTCAAGAGAAAACGTTCAGCAATTTTCCAGAAAATGTTGGAAATGTCGTTGAGGCTTCATATAAAGTACCTCCCCCCTTTAAAATGTCTTCTTGAACTCCGGAACGGCACAACTAGATCTTTATTCGTGACGTGTTTACCGCAATTCAGCTCAAAAGCTTCTGATCTGACATCGTTCATTCCACTTCCATAAATACATTCCGATTTTCGGGTACAAAATTACGAGTATCTCGTCTCGACCAGCACTTATCATTTCCATCTGTGGAACAGCCCTAAAAGACCATCTGTGTGTGCTGAGCTGGAGTTCATAATAATCTAAAACACTCATTTTACGACCGAAAATTCGAAGTCGTATTGTTCAGGTGATTCCATTACTCCCCACCCCCACCCCCACCCCTTTCTTTAGTATTGTGAGGGTAATATTGGTCACATTTCGGTCTTTCTCCGTAACAAGCACACTTCTTGCTATTTTCTAGACACATACCACAGCTCTTTTAAAACTTTTCGCAGGGTTTCGATGATTTTTTACGATTTTTGTTTTAGTTATCACAAATGAGTTATCCCGATCCCTTCATTTCAACTCCAAGTGGTATTCAGTTTAACTGACCAAAGCGCTAAGAGAGTGCGCGTCAGTCGCATTCGCGTGACCGTGCAGTTCGGATGTGGCCGGGAGAATGCGCTGCACCCTCTTCTGGTTTCTAAGATCATTACGATGATGAATACGGTGTTTTCTGTGGTTCTACACACGTAATAAAATTGATCCCATCTCTAACCCAGAAAATCTAGTTGCGTCCCTACATCTGAATTCTCTATTTTATTTCCTCGCATAGCACTGAGAAAGTATGAAATGCAATGTAATGAAAGTATGTTATGTAATGCAACAAACAATCGATGTTGAGATTTTGAAGAAAATGCATTTCTGTTGGGGCGGCGGAGTCCTCACTGATATAAGTGCTGTTTATGTTTTTAGACGTCGCACTGAACGCCCGCCCGCTCCTCCGTCCGTCCGTCTGCCCGCCCGCCGTCCGTCGCTCCGTCCGTTCGTCCATCCGTCTATGTCTATACTTCCGTCTGTTCGTCCATCTACTCCCCCTCTCTCCGACCGTTCACCTGTCTGCTTGCCTTTCCGGCTGTCCTCTCGTTCATGCGTCTCTCTATCCGTGTGACAGTCCGTCCGTCTTTGGACATCACGACACAAGATTATCCGAAAATGGTTCTTCTATGATAGTTGTGGCCGAATTCGACACCCTCAGAATGTGGTACGGATCGCTGATGTTTTTTTTTAATCTGTTACTATTTACTATTATTACAGCCTTTCGGGGACCGTTACGACATTTTCATTGTGCTAAATCTGCTCTATTTTTTTTCTCACTCCAATAGAAGTCAGTATGCTTGTAAACGCGATGATTATTGATTTTTTGTTTGACAAACTCTCCCCTAAAGGCACCAGACAACTTAAAAATTATAAATCAGTAAATGAAAAATTTAGAAACAGCAGAAACTGTTTCTAAAGAATTACATAATGAAGATCGTTGAGCGTGAAACACATGCTCCTACCATAAGTGTGGAAGGTGTTCTCTGAGGAGAGGTCATAAAATAACGTTTCTCTAGAACAAAGAAGAAAATTACGCCCTGCAATGGCAAAGAAATGCATTGAAAGGGCATTGAGATGTCTGAGACACCGGACGTGTTTGTTACCAGATTGGTGGATTTCCTCCTAGATTTCGATTAAATTAGTGGGCTGTTTGGGAGTTTAATTATTTGGATGAAAGTTTAGGGAATTCCTATTTATGTAATAAAAATGGGTTTGCACTTTAAAATATGCAAGTACGAATGAAATATACCATAGAGACGATCTGAAGCTAGCGACTGCATTCACATTCGTTGCTGAATCGAATCTTGAAAAGGAAAATTATGTTTAATATTATTTGAGCATTGAGAGTTAAATATTAATCATTAATATGAATTTATGTTGGGATTAATGTATAACAATTTTTAATATATTTGGCAAGTCAAGTAATTTATAAAATTGTTTGTTAAATTTACTAAGTAACTTAAAAATATGTAAAAAGAACTTGCATAGAAGAAATAGGAGAACTCTTATAGAAGAAATAATCTTTGGGGGAAATGACTTCTTATTGGTGGAAAACCAACATTATAGTCCGGCAAAACTGCTTGTGGGCATTGAAAGAGAATGTTTCAATGATGAATCGTGTTTCATTTTATCTCACGGATGTTCCTGACCCGTTCAACGTAGATCTTGCGACGCGTTTCTATTGGAATGTGAACTGTGTCGCATCCAACATTGGCTATGGTGTGAGGTCATAATGTTCCGTGGGTCCTGGAACACCCTATATCTTTGAGGGAACGTTGGAACAAGATAACCACTTATCTTTAAGGAAGATCTTCTGCCACAAGCAGCAACGTGGTTTAATGACAACCCGGTCGTGCTTATACACGACGCACAACATGCCAAAGGACCTCATGGGAAAGGATGACAACTTTCACAACCCCTTAGAAAATCTTTGAAGCTTCGTGAACGATAAGCTAAAGAAGAAAAACATTTCAACCAAACGTCAATTGATTGAGGAAATCAATGAAGTACATACAGCAGGATCGATTTGAGGCTCAATAGCATTAAACTTGTCGAAATCCTACCTCAATGACTAAAGACTTTGATTAATAAAAGATGCCATTAGAAGTACTAATTTTTTGTCATTGATTGTTCTTGTAGAAACAAATTAGTAAGTGGTATGTTACATACTACAATTTCATTTCAACTTGAATATTATTCATGAATTAGAGGAAAAGTACGTTTAAAGCATTATAGATGTGTGAAGTAGTTCATTATAAGTAATTTAGTGTCGTTACATACACGTTTTGTCGTGTTTTGTTGATTGAGAAATAAAATTCGTTGAAAACTGAATTCCGAGTCTAACAATGTGAACAGATGTGTAGAGTTTGGAAACAGGGGCGTGGCGCGCGAATCCTCGTGGGTGAGCAGGATTATGGGGGCAAATATTTGAACGCCAGGTCCATCTGCTGCAACCTCGCATCGCTGTTGGTCGTGTACTTGGCTCCTGCATAGTTCGTGTTGTTGCGCCCGAGCATAGTCGCGAAAACCGTTGACTTCGTCTTAGCGCACATTCAGTCATGGTTTCATGGCAATCACACTCTGGCCATGGTTTTTCCTTTGGTGTTTGTCCACAAAAAACGACCAAAACATAAATATTTGGATGAAAGGTCATACTGCAGGTGGTTTTATGTAGACAGAGCGAAGCACAGGTGTGTACAAATGTTTATATGCCGAGAGGGAGAAAACTGTATGTAGAATCGCTTCATTTGGTACCAGTGGCCTGCAGCAGCGAAAATGCTGCCGTCGAGTGAATGAAAAATTGGGTCCTTCAGAAGCAAAAATCAGCCGTTTTTGAAACGGCACAAGATAATACTGAAGCTTCTTTCTTCCTCGTCGCCAGCGTCCTCAGCTATGTTGCACGTCGCACTGAGAAAGGGAATATTGTCGTTACCGCTGGTTTGAGAAATTGCGGATTAACATCTTCACATGTTTTCATTTTTTTGAAAATTAGAACCGTTTCATTGTTTTTGCATTTTTCAAGAGGTCTTAGGCGTCTAACAAAACGATCGACACCTCTCACACGGCCTGAAGCTGCTTAGTTTTCTTTCAATTTCTGCGCGCATTGGGAATTCGTAATCCAGACGGCCGGGCTGGGGAAGATTTTAGTCCCCGGCTGGAGGCCGGGTGGGCGGGCGAGGTTTGAGCAGCGAGGCGTCCGGCGCCCTGGGGCGCCGTCCCCCTCCGAGGGCGGAGGAGCGCCGTAACGAGGCCGGCGCCGCCCCCGCCCCCGCCCAAATTACGCGGCGTAAGGTTCGCGTGGCGGCGCCCCCGCGGGGCCGGCGGCGGCGGTGGAGCGCTGTGGGCGGCGAAGGCAGCTCTGGCGGAGAAAGCTTGAAATCCCAAGCCTAGTTGGAAGGAACGGGTTTCGTGAATTCATTGATTTGTGATTCCAGGAGCGTCGGCAGCGGTCATCAATCCCGTTAGTGTGGTGCACGTATTTTGCTTGGGAGGAGGCGTTGAAGGGGAGATCCGGCGCCACCCTAACCGTCGGCCTGCTGATACCCAACCAAGTATCTCCCCACCTCAGTGGCAGTGTAGTACGCGTGAATGTAGAGGGTGGAAGTGAGGGGGGAGGGTAGGACAAGGAAGAGGAGGGAAATATTGCGCGCGGTCCGTGGCCCTTTTGTTAGGGTACTGCTCCGGCATTCGCCTGGTGTTGATAGGCGAAATGCGTCGCGGCGTCCCCCGCAAGAACATATTCTTGAAAATGGGTCACCCCACGAGATGTGAGGAACCGTTATATAAACACACCACGCCAACATACACCGTGATTACTAATATTGTAGTCTGTTGAAGTGAATGGTGAAATGTTAAGTGAGACACTTATCTCGGTAAACCTAACTTCACTAAATATCCCAAGAATAGTTTGAATGAACGTGTTTCATGAAAGCAAGGACATATTAGAATGAATTGATTCCTGATTAAGTGGATTGAGTGTGCACTGTAGAAGTAAACGTTCACGACGCCACAGTTAACCACCTGTTTGGGCCGTCTTTCATTATCTGCATTCAAGCAGCTTTCAGTAATCTAATGGTTGCGGGTAAGTTGCTTCCCAGTCAGATGACTGCACCTAACGTGAGGATTTTCCCCAGTGGAGTGCCCCGTAGTGAATCTGCCGACGAGGCTACAAGTTGGAGAGGGGACGCTAAAGTTCCTGGGAGCGGCGAAGTGACGAATGAAACGAAGGCCCCTTCAGTTCCACAGCAGAGAATAAATGGGTCTTAAGAATGTTCTTGAGAGCTTTCTTTTTCCTTCAATTGTCTTGATTTAAATTCTTTGACTTGAATGCATTGATAATAATTATTTTTTTATTGTTTTATTTATTTGATGATATGCCTACAAATGGAGTAATTTTGTCCATGGCAGACAAAAATTATTTTACAGAAGGGCATCAAATTTTCGGAAGGAGGACTCACGCTCACCTCAGTCGTTTCACATCACATGGCAGAATTGCTAACTTTCCACCTCCGGATACCGAAGGCGCCTTGTGTTATTGACAGAATGGGTTCTCTGCCTCTCGTCCCGCTATCTACTACATCATCTTTCATCACCAGCAATATCTTGTCTCTGGCAGACGCTTCAAGCTGAGGGAGCCGTTTTTAAGAAAATAAGTTTACCTGGGATCGAAACCCAGACTAAAAATAAGAGATGGCGCAACAAAATTATGGAGAAAGCAATATCATGCCAACATTACGAAACACACTGACACCCTCGTCGTGCGCATTACGTCTAAACCATATGACATGACGATCCAGTGGGCACAGGAAATTTTGCTGTTTATATTTTAGAAAAGTAGGCTTCCAAGTTCCATTTCGGTGTAGGTACTTGAATACTTGCATTGAGTATTTAAAATAAAAATCAAGGAACAACACCGCCTGTTCACAATATACGCAGAACACTTCAAATTCATTCCACCAATGCGTCCATGCTCACGGCATGACTTGGGGTAGAGCAAAACTGGTTCGAGAATAGAATAGTGTGGAAAGGAAACGTGAAAAATAGTTAGGTAAGGAATAATATGCTAAAAGTATCCGCATGGCAAGTGTTCGGTAAAAACTTGTCCTATGGATAGTGTGGAGATAGCTAGGCCGCGTTCAGAATTCTTACCAACTTTTGAAGTTAAAATTTGTATTTGGGCCGTTTTGGCGAGCTCCGAGGCACTGTGTGCCGCCGTCGGCCGCGCGGAGGCATCCGGATGGCCCATGCGGGCGGCCTGTCTTTCCCGTGGCGCCGGCGTAGCGCCATGCGGGTCGCGCAAGGCCCCCCTCCCCCCTCGCCCTATTGTGTAGTACTAGTCGGCGTGTGCTCTTGGGGAGTTCTGCGTTCGGAGAGTGTAGTTGCGCAGGAAATCGGTTTCCTTAGCTCCTGAACTTGCACAGTGGAATTTCATGAGTGGCCAGTAGCCGTGGGACGCGGAGCCGACGAGCTTTCGCTGACCACCTACACGCGATGCTTTCGCGTCACGCCCTCAGGTAGCTCAGAGAAAACATAGCCGCTGGTTGCGCATGCTTCCGCGACCGGAGTTTGTGTTATCTAGGCTACCCGGGACGAGCCGCGTACGCTCTGAAGAAGGCCACAATATACTGACCATGTCGGTGACGCGGCTCGTCCCGGATAGCCTAGATAACACAAACATAGTCGCCACCTCTGCAGCAACCCTGACACACTAGCTGTGTAGCGAAGGCGAATTCGCTGCCCAGGTAGCCTGGTCGGTAGTTTTCTGTAGTTTCTCTCATCAATACCTGAGCGGATACATGAGGAATGACGCAAGCGGGCCACGAACCGCACGCGATATTTCCTTCCTACACCTTGTCAATCTACTCTCATTACTCTCACATTCACTACACTACCAAATATGTCGGGAGTTCAGTGACCCCGGATCCCTCCTGTGAGTCGGCGCCGGATCTCACCGTCCACCGGGGCAACATGGGGCCAAACATTCACTACACTAATGGGACTGACGACCACAGCGGTTACAGTGCTCAGAAACATTAATGAAGCTTTCTCCTCTCTTCGTGGCGAAATTTACACTAGATGTTGCAAATAGCGTTAAGTACCAGTATTGTCATTCGTAATCGTTTCACCCATGTCCTCTTCTGTTAGTGACGTGTTACAAAGATTTTATTTATTTAGTATTTATTTATTTGTCGGTGTTTAGGAGTCCCTCAACAGTTGAGCTCGTTGAGGTTCATGAGTGATAATTTAATTGGTAGATGATAGCGTAATTATGACGATGGAGATATGATGCAATGGGAGGCGTAAGGTACAGGAGAACCCCGAGAAAAACTGCCGATATCTCGCTTTGTCCAACGCAAATACTCGCAGTTTCATTGGTTCGGCTTGGAACTATGAAGGTGTGCAAGAAACAGGGGAGATAGATTCTTTGAAGACCAACTACAATATGAAGAGAGATATCGGGAACGATATGATAAAGTGATGCTCGGAGACTGTATCTGACGATTGAACAGTTTGCTGAGGACCTGCTGTAACCTACAAAGGAAGAGTCGTAGGATATATATTCTATTTAGCCACTCTATATATACAATTTCATGATCTGAAGTTCAACATACACCTTCAAATTACTTATTAACATTTATATTTGTTCTTATTTTATATTGAAAACTTGTTGTTGTTAATCCACATAAATTATTTCAAAAAACTTTTTTTCTTCTTGAAATGAAGCAAAACAAATCTAAATTTCTGATTTTTTTACGAGAGAATTGATTATTCCGTGTTTTGGAAGTATAACGTGGCACAAAATAACAGAACCAAAGCTAGTATTTCTTAAAAAGAACATATAATTTCTATCTCTAGGGCTAGCCCTAGCCGGGACAAACTCTAAGCCCCCGACTTGTGAGGTAGTGTAGTGAATGTGAGTGTGTAAGTAATAGGGGTAATTATTAGAGACTGGATTTTTATGTAATTATATTTTTTGTCATCCTACTTACCAATCTCAAAATTGTAATCTTCGCGAATCATCACCGTCCTAACACAATATCCATTTGTTTCATTACAATTTAGTACTATATTGCATATTTTACATATCCTGATATTTACAAAAAAAATATTTTTACTCTTTCAATTGTATTACATATTTTTTTGTGAAAATATCTATTTTCAAAAATAATCAGCACTTCTTCCTACATTATTGTTCCTACCTACTGTCTACTCGAGGTACGCTGCGTGAAGGCATGGGGTTGGATGTTCTCGCCGTTCGGCGCGCATGCTTCAGTTGTCTCAGTGGCGGGAAGCGCGTGTCGGTGACATCATTTTCACCTTTCGGGGTGAAAAGTATCGAAACTGCGTTTTGTGACAAGCTGAATTTCCGAGAAACTTTGTTGATCGTTGACTTGTAACACTTCGGTGGGAATGCTGCACGCTGCAGTGATTGTTTGTTGGTGGTAAATATCGCTAGTTTGTGTGATGGCTTCTATTACGTCTAGTCTGGCTGCTAAACTTCGGTCCTGAATAGCAATACAAGAAGCTTTTACTATTGGCGGGAAAGCAGTACGGTGCGAAGTGCATCAATTTGTGCTCTTCAAATTATTTTTAAAACGTTTGTATAATTTTTAAAATTTGTTTGAAGTTTGTTTATTATGTAAATGTTCGTTTTATAATTATTGTATTTAATATTACAAATTATATCCGGTTTTACATATTTATTACATATTCTTACTGTTTTCGTTATAAATTTATGTACATATTTTAATGTTTTATACTACATATTTTTCCGGTCTCTAGTGGTGATAGGAAGAGAAAAGAAAAATCGCACGTGGTCAGTGGCCCGTTTGTTAGGGTTCTGCTCCGGCATTCAGCTGGGTGTTGATCGGAGAAGCCACGGAAAACTACTGATCAGAGCAGCCGGCCTCTACGATTCTTCTCCAAAGGGTGACAATATTCGATCTTGCTATTTAACTACTGCCGAAAATCCTGTCATTGTGGAACCATGGTGCAACCCTAGGACCTCCCTGCCCGAGGCTGATGCCCTGAGCCACCTAAGCCGGAACGAGAGTTGTTGGCAGTGCCGGACGTGAAGAGCAAGTTAACGGATAAGACTGCCCCGGGGCGATGTGTGATGTGCGAAGGTTTCATTAGCTAGTGACCGTAACGGACACCACGGACGTCATATATGCCGAGATAATATGGGGCTATTTGCGTAGTCCACGGCACCCCGCGTCCGCTCGCGCTGCCCGGCCCATTCTCAGCGTTCGCCCGGACGCCGCTCCCATCCCTCTGTGGCCCCGCCCCCGCCCCGCCCCGCCCCGCCCGCCCGCCGCCCGCCCCGCCCCGCCCCGCCCCGCTCCCGCGGCCCGCCCCGCCCCGCCCTGCCCGCGCCCGCTCGACCAATCTCTGGCCCGGCCTGGCCCCGCCACGCCCCGTTCGCCCCGCCTCGTCCGTCATCTCAGCGCGGCGCCTCCTCGCTCTTCCTTCTCTCGCGCCTTTTTCTGCTCTCGCCCGTTTATTCGTTGAGTTCATGCGTACGTGTCTCGCTCTTCCCTCCAGTCGCCCATCTCTGCCATCCTCTCCACTGCTCGTCCTGTCGCCCGCCTCTTCACATTCTGCTTTCTGCAGCTTACTGTCGTTCTACCCGTCGTTCACCTATGTCGGCTCGTCCCTTTTGTTTGTTCACTACTAACCCTTTCTTTTACCTCTCTTCGTCCACATACTTATCATCTCTCCCTCTTTCTCTCACTATTTTCCATCCCATCCACATCACCAGTACTTCTCCGCTGTCTTACATCCATCGTCGCCGCCATCTGTAAGTCCTCTCCCAAATTTTATCTCTGCTTTCGTTTTCCTTTTCATCCCCGTCTTCGCTACTTGTTTTATTGCCCACGATTCCTTCTGACTCATACCTTTACGTTTTCCCCTCGGTTGCCATTGTATTGCCTAGGCAAAACTTTTTTTCTACAACTGTATAAAAAGGGCGGATTCGACTTACTCTCTCTGTAAAAAAGAATCAATCTCGGCCATGAAAAAAAAAAAAAAATCATCCACCTTGCGAACTTAATATGAAAATATAACTACAGTCTTCTATATTGTCATATTCATACTCTTTCTCTTTAAAAAACGACAGAAAAATGCCAGCATCCCATTTACATATATTTATTCCTCGTCAAAGAAGCAGTAAAACTATGTGACATACGCAGGAGAGTACAATGTGTGCGAATGTTTCGTGAACTCCTAAATCCTCACTCTCACTCTCTCTTTTTGCTGTAATCCTTATTTAGTCATTCAGTATCTGACTGTCCGTCCTTCGCCCGACGCGTCTCAGTCTACTGGTGAGAAATTGATCCATTTTTGCGGATCGATCCATCAAGTAATTGCGAAGATTTTTCTCTAGCAATGAGCTTCTTTTATTTTTTTAAATCGACCGTTCTCCCGGCATGTGTGGTATATACTGTATGTTAGTGTTTGTTTGCGCGCGTGTGAGAGATGAGGATAGGACAAGGAAAAGATAGGTAAGATTTTTTCTGGAGGTCAATTTTTTTATCTGCTCTCTCTGCCACGTGCTCTTTTCACGTTTGACACATTTTCGTGATTACCCCAAACACTTATTCACATAATGCCAGTTTCTTATCGAGGTTTGGATTATACTAGTAGTATTGTAATAATAAGAAAGTTGTACAGATCCAAAGAATGAATAATATTATTATTTTGCACTTTAAAACGAGACATGGATACCAACTTATCATGAATTTATTAACAGACAGAATGTTTGCCCGGCTTTGCTGTTCTTCCCTTTATTTGCTAACTTAGTTGCTTCTTTTCCCTACTGTACTATATATCGCCCTCGTTTCCATGCTATGCTTTCGAAGAGTATATAAATTATAATATCCGCAGAGCTACCTTTTGAAGGACGCGTATTTAAACCGAGTCCTTTGTTGTAGCAGTTGTTTGTCTGTTCAACTTCGGAAAGACACTGCTGCTTGTCTTCAAACAGATACGGTAGTTTTAGAATTGGACACCACCATTAGAATTGATAACATCAGAGACTTGAATCTAAAGTATGATGTAAATGTGACGATGCGTTCATGTTGTTTCATGATTCGCCGAACATGTTAGATGCCAATTGCTGTGGCAACTTTCAATTCGAAACCTGTAGTGGAAGAGACATCTAATAGAATAAGTGCAAGTTAATGCCCAACGTGTCCTTTTTTTTCATGTTTTTCATGAGAAGAACCTTTGGGGAAAGTATCTTTACCAGTGAAGGAACATTCGAATTGTCCTCGGAGATACAAGATTTGGAAAATAGGTGTCGAAATTCAGTCCTTAGAATTCGGTTCTTTTAAAAACGTTTTCCCGTTTTCTGCTGAACTGTACAACTTCCACCAGTTTGAATTTTGGTATTACTCTAAAACGCAAACCGCCTTTCACCTCTGTGTGTGTACGTGCGTGTGTTGTACGGAGTGCGTGTTTGTCTCAACCTAAGAGATAGCAGAAAATAGGAGCTCACGGCATCGTATAGTGGTGCGTTATTGCTAAAGAGATGGGAGATGCTAGGGAGCGGCATGCGGGAAAATGTAGGATACATCGCATCCACACAATGCACACGTAGCGCTGGGGAGTTGGTAGCCCGCGGCAGCGCTGGCTGCGGGCGGGGGCGGGGGAGGGCGAGAGAGAGGTGTTTTCTTCGGAGCGTATCCCCCGACCGTGGTGCGGGCGGCGGCGGCGGCCGGGGCCCCCGGTAACGCAGCGACGCTCTCTGTCGGGCGTGCGCAGGATCGGGTGTCCCGCCCTCATCAGTGCGGAGGCGGCGGCGGCGGCGGTGGCGGCTCCCGCCCGCGCGCCCGCGACGTTTCCATGGCGACCGGGGACCGTGCTGCCGCCCCCGCCCCCGGCCCGCCCCGGCGCTCCGCTCTGCGCGCGTTCGCGCCGCTGCGGTGGCGAGCGCAGCAAGATGGCATCGAAGTCTCTCGCTTCGGAGTGCAGGGTAAACAACGGGGCTTTCGCGCGGATGTCGCTTTAGCACGGATGATTATCGCAGAAATGCGGCATGTTGAGCTGTTTTTTCGTGATGGTTTCCGTTTTGTTTTCGGAATCTTCATTCCCGTTCGTGGCCTTTTCACACGTTGTAAGTGCAAAAGAAACAATGAAGTCTATTGCAGGTATCGCTTTAGCGCGGATATTTCTCGCGATTTTACTGCGATGCAGACTTCTTTTCGCCGCGTTGCATTACCGTAGTTACTTTCCTTACAAAATTCAGTTCTTGTGTGCCCTTTTTTTCTCTAGATATTCGTTCGGTTCTCCCTAATGACGCGTAAATGAAGATTACAAAAGCCCTTCACAGTTCGGCCACATTAACTCCGATGACTGAAGCGATCTTTTAATGTTGAATTTGATGTTGATTTTCTTCTTGTTTGATAGGAACATGAGCTGTAGAGCGGATGTCATATCAGCCTGAACGATTCGCGCAGGTAACTGACGTGGGGCTGATTGATTTTCGTTCAGTTGCTTTGCGTGGTATTTTCCTTTTTACTTTCTCGTCTACTACGTACTTGCGTACCAAGCATAAAGTATTGCAATGTTGCTGCGAAAAGCGGCGATTTTTCGACATAAACTCATAATGTGGGGTTCTGATGTCCAAAAAATTAATAAATCTGCTTTCTAAGTGTAATAAATTCCTCTAACACACAGAATCCATGTTTTGTGGTCCATGATATCGGAAAATCGATTGCCGGCAAAATGTCTGTGGCCGCTAGTGCCTAAACCTTAAAGACAGTTTTCTCCAGATATTCCCTAATAGATCTGGCTGAACGCAAGGTCATGCAACAACGGATATTTTAATTTTGGGAGGACGCAGCATGAGGGTTTTTGGAGGATACGTGAAGATTTACTACAATTTTCTCAAAAATGGGTGCAAATGTATTAATTGAATGTTTTTCTCATATAATGCAATGAATGCTTTAAAAATGGAGCAGGTCTCATTTCCGTTGAATTCTGAATTTTCAAATATTGCAAATGTTACAGGTAATGCGAGAAAGTATGTAGTGTTATAGCATCTCTATGTGTTTTCAGATACATCGATACAAAAGGTTTTTTATGGCCACTCCCTCATTTCTTGGGAGTGGTAAGACATGTTCAACTTTAGGCAAACATTTCTTTCGAGGTCACAGTCACTAGGCACACTAGTTGTGTTTTTTTTATCAAGTTGCATTGCGTTTCGTATACTTTTCTTTTCGTAGTGTCGTTTTCACTTTCAGCGTTTTTGGGCTTTTTTCGTTCACCGTTGACACGTTTCTGTAAGATGGACACATACTTAAGTTGTACGAACATAAAGTTAAATACGAAAATCTTCCCTTTTCGCCCATAAGTTGATGTCAGGGGAAAAATTCACTGAAGTTTTTTGAACGAACGATACCACGGAAAATAACACTGATCCCAGTCATCCCACACACCTTCCACACAGCCTTTCATAGGGAGAAACATGCGAAGGATGTGGCTTGTCAATTCGCGTTTGGCCAAATAGATTTATTAATCAGTAGATCAAGGATGTTGAGGAAGATATCTTTATGTTAATGAACATATGTTTACGAAAATAGAAATCTGCACGAATTATGCAAAATGAAGAATTTTGGGGACGTATTATTTTACCTTTGTTATTATAAATGCTTCTGAAGTATATCTTTTTAATGCCTTTCTGATAATGCATTTATCTATCGTGCTAGAATAAAAGTTACTTAGCAAAATATAAAAGTCTACGCCATTTTCGCATCCACTAATCAAATGACAATTCTACCGGTTGGTAAACTTCATTTCCTTGTCTAGCCAAGTGTCATCTCACTCTGTGTATGTGTGGAGACCAAAAGCTTGACACCCAGGCGCAGAAGCGTGGGTGGGCAGCCAAACACACACTTCGGGGGGCGAATCGATAGCTCCGTCTACTGGCAATGATGCCTTCCCGTTCCAGATCTTCTTCTAGAGGGGTATGGCTCCGTTAATTCGAAAAATTAAAAATTAGATAACTTCCATATCTGATACAAGCGAGGGGATTCATCGTGATCAGCGGCGATTCGATTCTTTCTGCAGCGCTCCCCTTGAAGCACCTGACATTGCTGCTTGTATATCGTAACTCATTTCAATACTGCGATCGTACGAAGACGCGAAAAACTAACGTCAAAGCGGCTGGATACAGACTATGGAGTGAGGAATTCCCGCCTTGCCAAGAATAGTGTTTATATTTTGAACGTAACAATAAATTGAGGTGTTAGAACAAATTTTGGAATAATTACATAAATCCAAGGATTACACATTTATAAAATCGTTGCGCAATTTCAAAATCAGATGGACAGAAAATTTTTGAGTTTTCGGGAAACTTAATGGGAAATCATTTGAAGCACCTGTGATCACAAATTCAAAAATGTTTAGAATAGCACCGTAATGTAAATATTAAGGACACGAGTAATCTGTAAAATATTTTATTTGTATTATTTTGTTAAATCTAAAGAATAGCCTGCATACATACAGGGTGCATTGGATACATACTGGATACAATACAGGAAAAAGGAGTTTAAGTCTTGTTATTTAGTGCGTGTTGCACTATTAGTACGAAAGGTCTGAAGAAAATTTGTAGTTTTTTTGAGAAATTCTTGTTTTTAAAAATACCTTTATTTAACGCTAAATTATTAGAAAACTTTTCTGGGTCGATTTCTCGATAAAAGGGAATATGTTTCTACATATTGTGATTTCTGAAGGTTCGTGTCTTACAAATCGAATAATACTAGTAAATTTTTAAATTGATTTAATAATATTAGTCAAGCTAGGTATAGCAATTCACGGAGTACAGCTGTCATCTCAGAGTAGCGCTGGTGGACGGAGAAGGAACAATATGATTACGGTACTTTCTTCCCGCACCTTAATTTACGAGACATTTGCGTAGTAAGATTGTTTCTTTGTAAATGTGTATCTTTAGTTCGTAGTCGTAGTTGGTCATCTAAATGAAATTTGGTGATATACACATCTTTCTTGAAGTACTTTTACAACTGTTGCCTACGAGAGCACAAAACACGCTAAATATGCGAGTACATGAGACGTACAGTCGTTTCTAAGATTTCTTTAAAAGACATATGTTCATGAATAGTAAGTTTATGTCTTCCTGAAAGTGTATAAATAGTAAGTATCCAGTATTTAGTAATAATATTTTAGACAATTCAGGATCAAACAGTGTCTTGTTCAACTGTTAACCTGCAATATGTGTGCCTTGTACGAGAAGCTGTGTAATTCTTGAGATAAAATTTTCGTAATTTTAAAAATCACATTTATGCAATATTATTGTCTTCGTCAGGTGAATAGATCTAAAATGTTCACAATTCTTCAGTATTGTAAATAAAATAAAATCCAAATGAAAATTAGAACATCAAAACATTCGTTACCTCAGTGAATTTAAGTTGTCTTGAATTGAAAAAAAATCGAAGAGCGAAATATTTGAATACGTACTTATACCATACAAATCTAATTTACAAATTCTTCTAGAAATGGGATCGCATGTAGAAGAGATGAAGATTTAGGGATTTTCCCCTCTTCGCGCCAAAGTCTCCTCTAGTATTCAGATATTTTCGTAGACTGGCGACATTACTTTGGGCAGTTTTTGATAGTCCTCGCTTGGCAAACAATTGGCGACAGACATTTACACAACAATTGGCGACACGTAAGTCGATGAGCCTCTTCATCTCCTAATTTTCTACGTATGTTCTCATTTCGAAACATCACGTTACCTATACGTTATCTCACGTAAATCTGGCCCCAGTACAACGACGCCACAATAACTAGTAAAAGAATGTCTACGAAAGATCTTGTCCTACTAATCAATATTCTTTCACAGTGCGAGCGGTGACAGGTTGGTTGTTAATTAGACTCGCCCCGAAACAATATATTCGCTGTGTTGTGAAATGCTGAGCCTTTTGAAGTTGATACGTTTTGCGCTCTGTCTCTTTCGATTTCATGGAATAGTTAAAAATTTTGTTGGACCTTGTGAATAATATTCAGTGGATTTATTGAAATTTAACGGCCCGATTTATTATTGGTAGAAGGAAGGTGTTAAAATGTTTATTTTAAATGTGTGATGCTATTTAAAATAATTATATTTTGTATTAATCATACAAATTTTTGATAAAATAATTGGTTTCATATCAATGTTTTAAATATTACGGTGTCTTGTTACAACATATTTGACGAAAGGGATCGCAGCCGTATCAGCCATAATTTAAAACAGGACATAAAAATTGAAGTTATTCAAACTGCAATTTAATATAATGGATTCGCATCGGGCATCGTTGTATTTCGGGAAGTGAATTTGTGGATGTGAGCCGTGCATGCCCTCTGTTCGGGATTAATGGATGCTGAAATCAACAAAATGAGGTATGTTCGTGTTCTGAGAGATATTATATTTCCACGTTTTCGAGCGCGCACCGATACGAGAATTACAGAGAGCCGCAATGTCTTTCCTACCAGAATGCGGAGAGTTTCAAATAGAAAAGTGCGAGTGTACAACGTGTGTTTTTCCATCATTTGTGTCTAGTGCGCGGGGATGAGGAATTCTTATTTCTTGGTTCATTGAGAACTACTCTAAATCATTCTTGTGGATTATTAGCCCATTCCCTCCGCCCCTATCAACTTTACGTGGCTGAGTTGTGTTATTTATTTCTCTATTATAATTATCGTACTTTAATCATTCGTTTAATCTATTAATTACGTAAGCCGTTTTTTTCAATGTCCGATCGAGACGTTAATTAAAGCGAGGGACAAGTAGGAGGATTTGGGGATGTGGAATGATGAATTGCGTTACTCTTTCACCATCACCTATGTTTCTATCGAAACCGTTTCGCGCATTTGAGATGATATGTATGATTGTGAAGATGATGAAGATAACGCTCCCGCCAAGTGCGAGCTGTGTTGTGCTAGACGCCTTCTTCAAGACAAGGAAATAGTGCTGCAGAAATTTACCGATAAACATACGGTGTAAATTTTCAAAGCAAACAAGAGCAGTGATGGCTTCTGGAGATGTCCTTATTCATTACAACGCCCATTAACACCGTGCTGCTCTAATCGAAGAATTTCTGGGGCTGGCGAGCCGTGCTTCATCATGAGAACATCACAGGTGTTTACCCAGAGTTTGGCCTGGCTGGCGTTGTGCCTCGCTGGCGGAGAGACCCGCAGACTGACCTGTGGGTTGGCGCCGGAACACACGACCCAGCAGGGAAGAAACTCCGCGAGCTTCCTGGATACAACATGCAGCGCTCTTACGAGACTGATGATCCAAGTAGTGAACGCGCCCGCACGCAGTACTCACTGGACAAACACCGGAGGTCGATATGCAGCTGAGGAGCTGCGAGATCAGGAAGACAGTATGACGGGCTAACCGCAAAATACAGATTTTCGTCTAATTACATTAGTCCACATTAGTTTAGAATCTCTTGTAAATGATTTTATCATTGGAAATCCGAAAAAAAAGAAAAGAAAAATGTGATGATAAAGAAGGGTCTGCGAAAGCATGGCGCAGCAAAATATTTTGGAAGAAGTTAGTTACATCATTTTTGCAACTCTTGGTTGAAAAAGCGCTATCTGGGAAAGAGAGTTGGCGATGAGTTACGAGATCTTTTCATGTTCGCGACAGGAGGTTGAGTGTTGTGGTCTGATGTTCCCAGTGCAGGAGAAGGAGCCACGCTGTGTCCATGTGTGGCGAGTAGAGAGCACGGGACGGATCGATCGCCGAGGGTGGCAGGAGTTAACGGATTGGGGGGGGGGGGGAGGGAGAGTGGAGGGCAGGGCGAAAGCTACCGAGGCCCCGGGCCGCTCGAGTGGAGAAGTGCGATTGGCGTTGGCGCAGGCGAGGGACGAGGACGACGCTGGGGAGGAGAGGTGCAGGGGACAGGCCGGGGCAGCAGGCGGTGGTGGTAACGCTCGCGATGGGGGTGGGTGGGGATTAGCGGTGTTCATGACATACGAGTAAATTCACTTCCCTAACACATTTTTCTACCCATTGTTTAAAAACCATCTATTTTTCCTGTTTAATACATCCTTTTTTATTCTTTCGTTTCTTTGATCACAACGTACGCCAAAGCATAAAATAATTGCTGTATATTTTTTTAAAATATTTAGCTACATAAATATTAAGGGAATTGTTGGTATTTGAAGTGTTGACTTTTAGAGTATTGTCGAGATTTATATTAATTATATTCTGCTTCATGGTGTAAAAATATTGGAGATATTTAAAGGAATCTTGTGGAATGCGAATTGGTATTTCAGAAAATGTGAAGAGTGGTCCCACTTCTGGAAAGGCCGGTGACCAGGAAGGAAACGGCCTTGGGAAGATTGGCACGGATGTGAACGTGGGATATCAGATTTTGCAGAGCAAATTCAGTTGAACGTATGCGTTGTGTTTGATTTTGGACATTCAATTAAATTGCGTAATTCAAGTACAAGGAAACTCCGTAGCAACATTGAGGAAGACAGTGCTTTCTAGGACAGCAACTTCCACTCTTCCTCTTTTAGTAGCTGTGAAAAAAATTTTCACTTTGATTTTGTTTGGGAAGGGGTAGGAAGGAAACCGAAACTGGGTGTGGACGGTGAAGTCACGCGATGAGCCGCAATACTAAGTTGAAAGGGACACTACGAGGATAAGGGACAAGAGGAAGCGAGTGCTGGCCGTGTGCGAGTGGCCATCTTTCTTTCTTTTTTTAATATTTGGCAAACGGTTAAAACATGGATAAATGGAACACGTGTTTAGTGCGCTTTATTTTTTTATATAAATAAGTAGAAATAGTACTAACTACCCGTGGGAAGGAGGCCAATATAAAGCCATTCCTGTAGTTAGGTGTAAAAATGTATTGGAGATATTACGTTACCTAACTCACGGATGTTTTTATTTAATCGCAGCCTCGCCGTTGACGTGAAAACGGGCGTCCGAAGCTAGTCAAATAAGTTGTATCAAAAAGGCTAAAATTGTTCAGGTAAGCCAACATAACCCAACTAGTATCTTAACACGCCCGGTGAGAGTCACCACCCATTCCACACGTGTTCCGTTTGTGGCTCTATGGGGTAAGGAGAGCCGGCCAGGCCAGGCCAGGCCTGGCCAGGGCAGGGCGGACCACAGAGAGCTGTGCGCTGCGGAGCGGGGCGGGGCAGCCGAGCGGTCGAGCGTCCGGCACGTGTTTACCCGCGAATCGGCGCGGCGGCGGCAGCGCTAGCGTTACACGGGCGTCGATTTACCGATCGCCGCGCCGCGCCACGCCACGCCACGCCACGCCCCCTCCCTCTCGCCCGGCAGACGGCAGCGCGGCGGACGGGCGCCGGGGCCGGCCGGGGCTCGAATTGCCGGCCGCCCGCCACCTGCTAATTGCAGGGTTGTGTGCGCGCGTGGAACGCGGCCGTTTGATTGTTAAAGGCCTTTTATCCTCGACCGGCCGGCGGCGGCTGCTGCTGTCAATCCGTCAGCGACTGTTCTTGGAGCGTCGCAGGCGTCGAATTTCATCAGCTCGCCGATTCGCGTTACCGTCACGACTACGGCGTGCACTAGCATCTACGTCAACGTCAAGTCAATGACCGTCACTATGGAGAATTTTGTACCCTCCCCTTCACCAAGTACCTTCATCTGCCGTGGCTTTTGTTCAGAAGTAATATTGTTCATAATAAAGAGATTAGATTTATGGATTTATAGTCTTCGTGAAAATATTTGGAAAAGGTAGTGAGGATTGATGAGCTGGCTAATTCGTGTCCTCGGACCTCTGCGTTAAACATATTCAATAGTACATAGCGCTAAACATGTATTAATTAATGAAATGTTCCATATATTTCGTTGAGACACTATATCTATTATTGATCGCAGTGGAAACTAGTTTGTGCCATCGGCGCATAATTTGTAGGTATTGTACCTGATCATATTTACCACATTCGTTGTCGTAGGTGCAAACAAAAGACGTCACTTGATATAAGTTAGTTGAAAGTAAAATGCGATTTGAGAGTTTTGCCCGAGAATAATTGTACTTGCAAGTCGTGCGTTGCGACTATTTAATCTTTGGTGTGCGTTCATCGTTTTCGCGTCGCGCGCGCCCGCTCGGCAGGCGCCATTGATCCGCCCGCCCCGTGCTCGCTCCGCCCTCCGCCGCCGGGGCTTCATTCTTGCTTTTACGAGGCGTAATTCCGAGGTGTCGAATATCCGCTCAAATTGGAGCGGCAAGTAAAAACGGCCGCGCGGAGGCAGCGCCGATGTGGGAGTCGACAGCCGCAACCAAGTGCTCCGCCCCGACGGCCGGGCGTTCCGCAGGGATTAAAAATCGATCGTGTTATACGATTTGCAGCGGCGACGGCGCGGCGCGACGCGACGCGGCGGCAGCCCGGGAGGGCGCTCGCCGACATCTAATAACAATAACCGCCCTTGTTATTCCGAGCGCAGGGAGGGGCCAAGGCGCAGTGGCCGAAAGCGGAGGTTATCACTGGCGATCGTCAACTCTTGCCCTCGCAGGCACAAGCCACTGAGGTTCGTGCTGGCAAGAGTTCTGAGGAAGACGCAGAGACGAAATTTGCTACATTTCAAAATGGCGGAAAAAGTGTTGAGGGTTGAGTACCTATGCTTGCAAGAGTGGGCGTTTAAAAAAAAAAAATGTTATTCGTACGTCCCTGCGTAGGTAGCGGCAAGGCGAAGGCAAAGCTTCGGTCAGGTGCTGAAAATTTGCTTCTTTATGTTGTCTGGCGACTACAAAAGCGATTTTCGGGTTCTCTAACCAACTATTCTGGCCCGTAGTGTCTCTTATTTCCAGGGGAATGCGGGAACAGCTCTCTGTACTACGACCTACTTTCCTTTTCCCTTTCTTTCCCAGTCCGGAGTTGAGCCGTTTTCCCTTAAAGGCCTCTTAAAAGCTGGTGAAGAAAAAACAGTCAGTCTTAAAATTCCAATTAAAATGAGAAATATTAATTGAAACCATTGAATATTTGATAATTAGTTCTAGAAAATGATGAACAAGTACCAGCTGAATAAAGATAGCTATAAAACTCTGTATTGAAGCTGCGAAATGGCAGTGAATCTGTCATTCATTGGAGTTTGTATTCTACTTTCTATTCACATAAGCATTACCACTACCTAAGTGTTCCTCAAATGTAGGCGCACCATCATAGCTTACAAGAGACTCATTGTCACTTCCTTTGATATTTTCATTTTACTTCAATATAAAAACGGGAAATCTTAATTGGAAGTACGGATCCTCCCATGCAAACTCACTTTTTTGGCCGAAGTTCAGCCAACTACAAACACGAATGAAAGAATGATTTAACATATTTTGCTTTCCTTCTGGAACACATCAACATATTACATAGTGGAGACGCGAAAAATGTACATGTAACATATTCATTTAATATGTTGGTGTTCATTGCTAAGTAGTGGAGTGAACAGTGGTGACATTAGAGACAATATTCATTATTTGAAAAATAGGTTTCAACATTTTTGATCGTTAATGTTACCACCCTCCTACACTCTGACCAAATTCTCCCAACTCGTAGGAGTACTCGGTGTGGGTGAAATAATTTTTCAGATAGAGGTGTTCTCAGAAAATACGCGTCAATGAAAAACATTTTTTGTTGTTATTTATTTAAGGTCGCATTAATTGGGGGAATTAGCGACTACTATTAATTAATGTTAAGGGTATTAGTGTACTAAATGAAATGATATGGTGATGGTGAGTTATGAAAGAACGAACCCGCTATCCGTCGACTCGATATCCCCATGCACTATTGCCCTAGCCACCCGGATTGGCAAGTGTTCTCTTTTTATCCCTTACTTCCCTACAAATGACATTGCCGTCGTCTCAGCACTATGTATTGGATTTAATTCGACATTTCTGTAATACTATATCGTGTTTTACAAACGTTATGAAGTAGCAGTTGTTATTAGACATTGTAAGCGAAATTGTTGTGAAGTTTGTAAGTGGTTTTATTTCTACGAACTACGGGGTCAGCCCTTCTTGAAACTGGGCTTTCACTCCTTTTAGGGGCTTCAAATTCAAACATTCCCAGTAAAGTTGTCGGAGGGCAAAGAACCAGCTTTGCAAGTCGTTTGATCTTGAATTGAAAACTATATTTCTTTACAAAACTTTTAATTTTTGGAACTTTTCATTTATTTTATTACGGAAAACTAATCGTTATTATTTTCCCGTATGGTCTCGTTAACTGTGACTGAAAATTTTGATAGGCTCGAAGAGCAAATATTAATATTAATTGCTTTAATAAATAGACCCTTAAAATTCGATCCATGTACGGATAAAGATACACGTATCAAAACAACTTGAAGATATTTACTGAACCTTGCGTTTATATGTCTCAAATATTTTAGTTGAAAATTTGTACAAGGATTTACGTTGAGCCCAACTAAACTTAAGTATATTAGAAAAATTACTTTTTGTTTATAGGTTTATATCGAATAATCTGACTCTCCTGATTCCGATCACCTTGATTGTCTTAAATTATTTGACATACTATTATAGATGTAAATATGATTGTAGAAGAGTAACCTTAAATATTTCGTTGTACAGTATTTGCGTAAAATACGAGCTAAAATTAGTTTAATTGTTGGATATATCGGCAATGACAACACATGACATAAAGTTGTGTGTTCAAATTTTGGTTTCGCTGTGAAACTATGCAGGAATGAGTGTTTTTGCATGTGTGATTTTGACGTGAAAAGCAAGGGCAAGCCACCACTTATCCCTTAATAACCCTGTACATAACTTCGATAATTAATTACTTTTTTTAGGGGTATGATCGAACCGTAATTTTCTACTAGGTTCAAGTAGTTGAAATAAATTTGTCATACAAAATTAAATGATTAAGGTTCTTGAAGATCCTGCGAACATAGGTATACATTTATTTTTTTCCCCTTGTAATTATTTTTAAAGCTGTCGGCGAAACATAATTTCCACGCATTAGAGCAAAGATATGTATACATTAATACTATACAAACTTAAAATTATTTCAACATGTAAACGTGAGATTTTCTAAATCAACAGCATCATTCTGCACACTTTGGCATTTGATATCACAACACACCCTTCATTACAAGCACACCATTAATAATAACAATAATGTCGTAAGTTATTCCTTGCTTGGCAAAATTGTGAATTCTTGTGGCCTGCCGCAGCGAGTGAGCCGTGAGGCCGCGCGCATTCCCCTCTTGGGCCACTGTGGCGCGAGGGCGGCTGAAAGGGGCTGCAACGCCTCTCCCGGGGGCTGGGGCCGCGAAACCCGAGACACATTTCAATTATCCGGGCCCTAATGTGATTTCTGTTTGTGTGCGGGCAAATTGAATCTTCCCTCCCTTCCCTCGCTCTTGCGACGCTCTCGCGTGCGCCGCCCGCGCCGCCCGCCCCCAACCGCCGCGCCTGCGCTCCCGCATCGCGGCGCGCGCCTCCAACCAACCCCGCCCCCGCCCCCGACGCCACCTTGGCCGCGGCGGCGGCGCGCTGCGCGAGGTGGTCGGGGCCCGTTCGCGCCGTTCGCGAGCCGCCTCGTCGTTCGCGACGCCCATCCGCCCCCGCCCCCGCCCCCGCCCCCGCCCCGCCCCCCCCGGCGTCTCGCTTCGCGGCCCGCGGCTCTCCGCGGCGGAGCGACGCTCTGCTGCGCGCCCGGTCCTAACGGCCCCCGGCCCCCCCGCTCCAGGTCTTTCTCTGCAAAAGTCATACTACGTATTTAAAACTATCCTGAAATTATATTTAATTACGTGCGTTTCTGTTGTGGTGCACTGTACGTTACACACGTTATATTATTAGTGATAATTTCTGGTGACAATAGGGGAGATATAGAATATCTCACCTCGATTGTGTAGTTGAAAAATGAATCCTCATTGAGCGTTGCGCTTGAGTTTGTAGTTGCGAGTGCGCTGCGTGGGATGACGCGGGCTGCTGCGTGAATGAGAACGCTTTCCTTTGATCTATTCCAGGCGGCTCCCGGCGCAGAACGCTTCCCATCCACTCCTCATCCTTTTCCTGAAACCGGGCGATGGGCTGAAACGGCGGAATGCCTCACCCCACGGGGGGCCCGGTAAGCGTCGACCGGCGTCGAGTCGTCCGACACACGCCGTTCTCGTCGAGGCGAGATAACGGATTAGTAGTGCTGCACCAGCACACACTTTCTCACATTATTTCTAACTTTTTTCTCTTTTCTAAAATTCAGAGAGGTCAACAAAAACGTAACCTGTGCTGTTCTTCTTTTGAGAGTCCGTTATGTTAATCGAGGACGAAACGTAATTTAAAAAATCTGGAGACATTTTTCAAAAAAATTTGAAATGTAATTGTTTCTTCATGCAAAGTACCCCAAAAAAATTTTTAAAAAAATATTCCTTACAAACTCACACGATCTCGAGCTCCTTTAATTTCACCGAGGAACGTCAATTTTTAAGAAAACAGTCTGAATGGTTTAGACGACGGTCGGACACGGACAGCCATACAGACGTCGTATTGTCAATCTACTTTTCGGTATCAAGAACCCACAAAACATGGATTCTGACTACATGAACTAGTTATAGTAGAAAATAATTTACTACTAGAGACTGGAACAAGGTTTATTCACTTTTTCGATTGCAAAGACGGCAATAAAAGTTTTTCTATCGAAAAATCGCCGTTTTCTGGCGCTCGGTTGCCACACTTTCTCTTATTGCGAAGTAGAGAGAAAAAGTCAGAACAATCTTATTGTTTAATTTGTGGAGTACATTTTCCCTTCCTTATTTGTTTCCAGCGTGTCCCTCACAAGCGTCCATGTCGTGCCCTCCGGCTAGAGTCGCTGGAGATACATGAGATGGCAGAGAAAAGTTTTGTACCGGACTGGACGAGCCACCTCGTCTGCGTGTCGCACACGTGCCAGTAGCGCGTGACCGCATCCCACCACGTGATAAATGCACGGTTTTGTTCCGTGCGCCTGTTGCTTGTCTTGTTAGCCGGAAACTTATTTACGTCACCACGACTCGTTCCGTTGGTAGTTCGTCGTTTGTGAATGGGCGCACGCCCACGCTCTTATGCTATACTAGAAAGGGACACGCCTTCACGAAATATTTACTCTGTTTATTACGTTTCTGTGCAATCGTCACGTTCCAATGCTGATGACACGGTTTTATAAAACGGAAAGAAGCTGAGTGAAGAGTACAATAAAATTTATTCGGTAGCGATCTCGCTGAAACGCGACAATATTGTTATACTATGTACACTTAAATTCAGAAATAAGCACCTTTAGTGTAATTCGTGTAATTATGTAATTATGCTTTTCCCATCACAACTCATACAATTGTCATTTTAAACCATAAATGATGCGGTGCTGGGTGCATCTTAGGTAACGAAGTAATCTTAGAAACCTAAGATTTTTTATATAAATACGCATTCGTTCTAGAACTTTTTTACTTCCTCGCGTTCTGCTTATGCAGTGTAGAGAAAGTATTCTAATGCTGCAGTATAAAACACGGCGATTTTCAACAAAAAAACTTATTGCCGGGCCCTGGTAACGAAAACGTGGACGAATCTTGCTCCTATATGTAACAAGTTGTATAGCCAGAATTCTTGTTTTGTGTGGGTTCTTGACACGGAATAATTGATGGGCTGTAAAATGTGCCTGTCCGTCCGCGGTCAACTATAGTGCCTAAACCGTTCTATCGATTTTCTCCAAAATTGATATTCCCTATTTGACCTGAACGATCTCGAGGACCCGCGAATGTGAAACGGATAATTTGAGTTTTGCAAGTACTTTACGTGAAGCCTCAACAATTAATTTCTCAAAAATGGTTCCAAATTGTTTGACTAAACTGTAGCATCAGATTGGATGAAGCACTTTGAAAAAAGTGGCATGAGTCTCACTTTCATTGAAATCCTTAATTTTTCGAAAATTGCAAAAGCTTAAAACTTTTTTGGCGTTTTCCTACAACTACGATATTGAAAATAATGTTTTTTATAATAAAATCTGTCGCTTAAAGACATTTTGAAGTAAGGTCATGTACAATGTTTCCAAAATACTAGTCGTTTTTTACTCAATGTTAGTGGAACATAGGCAATTTTAAAATAGTATTAAACAGTTATTTTCTCAAAAAATTGGTTGACTTCATTTTCTTTCTTTACATTTTTCTTCGTATGGAGCGAAGAACGATGAAGAATGTAGTCCTGATCCTTTTTCTGTGAACTCTGTATTTTCGAAAATTGCAAACAACAACAAAAAATTAATATTGCAAACTACAAAACTGATAGAGATTTGTCTCTTAAATGAAATCAGTTCTTTAGAAAAGTTCATTTACAATTTTTAAAAAAATATGAGGTTAGCCTAATTTTGCAACTTGTCGAAATAGCAGATTCTGATTTTCCGCACTTTTTTGCAAGAATCTTTTGGGAGATATCGTTGTGCATTGCAACTATGGGAATGCTGCGACATCGCATTCTGAAATTCTTAGAATAACTTTTCATCATGGACGATACTTCTGGATGAATGGATGGGTGTTTTGGATTGTCGAATATCTGTGGATGAATGTGCTTGTTTGGTACGATTGGTAACGAGTTTTGCAAGTGGTGACTGAGATGTGTTCATATGGACAGAAATTTAATATTAATTTTACGTAACCGTAAATGAGGTGAAAAATTACGTGCTGTTGTATCACTAGTTTTTTTTATTATTAAAACGTATCCGCATATTAAAGACTCTTCTCCACGACTTAATGCTTTCTCTAGACCCAGACTTAATTTGTTAAATAAATTTGATTTCGAGATCCCACTTAGTTTGGGCACTTAAGTTACGAGATTCCCACGACTCGTTTCAGAAACTCTTAGGAGTAAACCAAACTCTTTGAACCAATGTAGAAAGGAATGTTTTTATTAATGCGTAAGACAATGTGTTGTATTAAATTAATAAAGATGCGGAGTAATTCCAATTTATTATGTTTAGATTATGAGTTATGTTGCCACATTGCATATTCATAAGGACAGTATTTTCTCATGAGGCCCAAGGACAGTATTTCGAATAATTTTAAGTGTTCGTGAAAGTATGTTCAATAAATTAATTTAAAAAATAATTATTACTTTCGGAATGCTCCTTGTACGCCGAGATGACGTCATACTACTTCCCCGGGGCATCGTGGGGTCCTTTTAAATTCTTTAATTCTTTTAGAACACCTTTAGGGCGTGGTACGTAGAGACGTTCACACTGTGTCCTCCGGTGTTCTCCTGTTGAAACTTACTGATGTAACACAACGAAACAATAGTTCCCTCGTGAAGGTGAGTGTCTCAGGGAATGGATTTTGTTTCGTCCTTACTATTTTGAAATTAAGAGAAAAAAACTATTGATGAACATTTTATTCTTGGGTAGTAGACATGTCTATTTTTGTCATTAACTTTTACTTAATAGATATTTGAAATAGTTTTTTAATTGATTTGACATCTTAATGTATTAACGTCTAATTAAGTGACATTTGAAATAGTTGATTGGTTTCTGTATTCCCATAATTTTATTAACCTGAAGATGAAACTATTGATGTTACGAAACGCCTGATAAAAGAATTGTCATAAAACATTGGATACGTTTTATTAAAATAAAAACTATATATTGACAATCAGGAAGGATTCTTCTATTTTATCTACAAGTTTACCTTTTTTTTACTTGAAATTGGCAGTAATGATTTTGACGTTTATTCTAGGCGTAGCATTAATTCGCGCTGAGTATTTGTCTATGTGTGAAACAGCCCTAATTATGCCAGACTAGGGTTCTCTTTTCGTTCTAGGGATGCTTTGCTCTGGCTCTGCATATGTGATAATTCAAATAACATGGAGAGGTATGAGAGATGTTTTCTGAGATACTGAAAGAAAATAAATGCTTATTGTTGCGTCAAAATAAATAATGGTGTTTGGTTATTTAAGGCATTACTTTAATAATCATTAAACATTAGATCCGGATGTGTATTTGGCTGAGATTGTTAGCGATGAAAACTACAAATACTTAGAGTTTACATGAACAAGCTTTTAATTTGTCTTAACTTTTTATTCAGCCATAAAATTTTAACTGGAGGACCAATTTACCTTCTGTATTTATACGGAATTGGATCTTCCGTCAACCGCTTTATTTTTTGTCGGAGAGATGGGCGTTCGTCAATAAACGGTCATATTGCGTTTCGAGATTCTCGAATCATTTATAAACCTCGATTCTTTTATTTGGGATCTCACTTTTCATACAAGTAATTTGTCGTTGAATCCGAACTGGGAATATTATAAGAGTCATTTGGAGAAAACCATATCTCCTGTTGCGTTGGAGAATAAAAATATAAAAATTTCTGATCCTTTTACCTGCAAAAATATTTTCAGTAAAGCAAAGAAACGAATATACGAGTTTGAATGGTTTGCCTTAATTTATTCTCATAATAACCAAGCTGAAATATTTCAAAAGGCGAGGATATTAAATAAAAATATAGAACCGCTCCTTTTTCGTATTCTGTTTACTTTTAATTAAAAAGAAATTAGATATTGGTGCTGGGTTTTAATGCAAACCTTAATTTGTTCTTGAATTCAGTTCATAAATGGCAAAGCCGCAATATTGTTTCGTTAGTTGCATTGAGTAGCAATGGTCATATCTATTGAAATCTCATAAAATACATCATACCTATTTCGGCAGTTATTTGCATCAATAGTGGTCATTCGCATAAATTGTGCTAGTGAATCATTGAGATGTCTTAGGACACTTGTGTAAAGTATCGCCCATAATTAAAATATATTTCAAATTCAAGTTACCGCAACAATAGATAAATAGATTGGAGAATATCAATTTTGATTAAAATCACGCTTACAGTGTAAACTCTTGCGTTGTTCACAGCCGAACGGACAGATAGTATTGCCGGGATCGATTAATTTGTATCAAAGACCCACAAAATGGGCTCTGACTACCCATCGTGTTAGAGCATGTAATTTACTACATATAAGGACTAGATTTATCCACTTTTTCGTTAGCAGGGCCCGGAAATTATAGTTTTTCTCTCAAATATTCTCCGTATTACATTACTGTCTCTATACTGCGTAAGGAGAAGTAAGAAAATGAAAAGAGCGGACGAAATTAAAATATTTTGTCCTATTTTAAAAGAATGTTTATCATTTTTAATTTGAAACAAAATAAAAAGATCTGATCAGTGTTTACTCTTTCAAAGGCGGAAAATGATATGAGTCATCCGCCATCATTAACGGTGTCTCAAGATTAATATGATCATGTTTCGGTGGAAATCTTTGAGTTTACGTAGTCTGTGTCATAATTAAAAAATCAAAAAATAAAGTGTGTTGAAGAAACGTTGCCTACACGTGCGCTACTGCGACCTGTGACTTGTTTGCTTCGTGTGTGACTTTGCTGACGAGTTTTCGCCATTAAAGAGGCGCTGCCCGGAGGCCTCCCGGCCTCGCCCGCCTCGCCCCGCCTCGCCCCGCCCCGGCCCCGCCCCGCCCCGCCTGCCCGCCTCGCCCCGCCTCGCCCCGCCTCGCCCCGCCTCGCCCGCCTCGCCCCGCCTATCGCCCGCCTCGCCCCGCCTCGCCCACGGCCTCGCCCGCCTCGCCCCGCCTCGCCCGCCTCGCCCCGCCTACGCCCCGCCGTCGCCCGCCTCGCCCTCTCCGCCTTGCCCCCTCGCCTCGCCCCGCCTCGCCCCTCCTCACCCCCTCGCCTTGCCCCCTCGCCTCGCCCCGCCTCGCCCCGCCTCGCCCCGCCCCGCCTCGCCCCGCCTCACCCCTCGCCTTGCCCCCTTCGCTTCGCCTCCCGCCGGTCGCCCCGCCTCGCCCGCCCGCCCCCGCCCCGCCTCGCCCCACGTTCTTGCCCCGTCTCCCCCGCCTCGCCCCGCCTCTCCGTCCCCCGCCTTGCCGCTCGCCCCGCCTGCCCCCTCGCTCCCACTCCTTGTCTCACCCTCGCCTTGCCCCCCTCGCCTCGCCGCCTCCCCCCCGTCCTCACCCCCTCGGCCTCCCCTGCCGCCCCCCCTCGCCTTGAGCCCCCTCGCCTCGCCCGCCCTCGCCGCCGCCCCTTGCCCCCCCGCCCCGCGCCCGCCCGCCCGCCCCGCACCCGCCTCTACGTCTTCGCTGCCCGGCTCGCCCGTCTCGCCCCGCCTCGCCGCCGCCCCGCCCCGCCCCTCCCCCCCGCCTGCCCCTCGACCTCACCCCCCTCCTGCGCCTCGCCCGCACTCACCTCACCTCGCCTCTGCTCCATTCACCCCCTCATCCCCACCCACTCATCCCCATCCCTGACGCCAGCCCAAGCCACATCTGCCGTCCGTCCCCAAACCCATCCTGGCTCCGCCCATCCGCCCCGCCATCCGCTCCGTCCCTGCCTCGTCCCTTGCCCGCCCATCCTCGCCCCGCCCCGCCTGGACCCGCTCGCTCCGGCTCGCTCCGCTCTCTCCACCCGCCGCGCCGCGCAACCAGAACCCGTGGGAGAGAGCGCCCTGACCGCCAGCGGACGTTCCGTGGTTCCTGACCAGGTAGGTCTTGGGTGTGGTAGCGTATTAGGAAGCACAAGTAGGGGGGCCCATTCAGGGTAGGCAGTATTGAATGTTGGGTTTCATTGATGGATAACTGGTTCCCCAATTTTAGATCCTTTAATGCTACTCTCAAGTACATCGTCACGCCTACGTTACCAGGATATTACCAATTGTTGCACCCGTTCACGCGGGGGTTAAAGAATAGCGTATCGCGGGCATGGCAGCCTACTACTTACAAAGGCGTGTATGAGGTATGCAACATTTGAAAGGTACCTCTTCCCTGCAGGACCTCCATTCCAATGACACCTTTCGGATTCTTGTCGTTATTTTGTTTAATTAAAGGTTGTTTCAATAATAGAGAAGATATAGTTTTCACAACAAATCTTAAATTCGACCACTTCAAATCGCATTATATTTTGTCTTGAAGTTGACACGTTTTATTGTGAAGCTCACCTAAGAGAGGTAGTTTTAAAATTTAGAATCTAAATGGCGATTCCTCCCAACTGCACAAGTTTCATGTTAATTAATGAGTACCATGCGTTGAAGGCCGACCCGAAGTGGTGCTGCATCTACGCCTTTTACACTCCAGTTTATTCGCATGCGATTGGCAGTGAAAGCAGGTTCGCGACGAGCCGGGCCTTTTAGCTCCGGTGCTCGGGTGTTGCGCCTCCGAAGCCGCTTTTCGTTTTCCACGGGAAGAAATGAGGACTGCTCACGGTCATTTTTGAAGACGTCTTCTGTACTCTCGCTTCTCACACTCGTGACTCCTGTCCTCGGCTTTTTTCTACGAGCTAATTGCAATCGTTCAACTTTGGCCTGTTTGTGTCTGCGTAGTAAGATGCTAATGTGTGACTGTTGGACCTACAAAGTGGGAACTGCAGTGAGGAGAAAGCGACGCAGCAAAATACATTTTCTCCATAAGAAAGCGCAGAATAATCACACTTCGTATTTACTCTATTATCATCCTACTTCTTACCCTCTTATTCTAGTAACAAAAACTTGAGCACCGCACGCATTCATACTACTTTGTAATGTATCTTAATTACAGTGTATCACACAACGTGCAGATCGTCCATTTTATGGAAGTGTTAGTATGTCTTTTAAATATTTCACCGCCATGTTCGCTGACCAATTTTGAATATCGTATTCCGGTTTTCTTTCGTCGCACTTTTCAATGTCTACAGCCCATCTTTCATTTTCCTAGAGGTGCAACCACTCCGTACTTATCGGTCTTCCATCCATCGCGTTCATCAGCCCTTATAGCCTGTATTTGACCATCACAATTAGTCTCGTACTCGAGGAGCAGAGCCAGACCGTTCGATGATGGATATGAAGCTGTGGCCCATGGGTCCGTGCGTTGCCTCACCTCTTTCGCACAACGTATCGGGAAAAGGGAGATATTTAAGCGGTGATTTCGGTCCAAGAGCGCTGCATAATGTGCTGGGGAAGCTGATCACGGAACGAATCCACCGCCCGGATGGAATGCGCTCCAAGGCTGTGGGCCTCCCAGGCCGCCTGGCAATGCAAAGAGGAGGGGGGAACGGTGATACATGGTGGTCAGGAGAGCCCCGGAAACCCGTTTATTGTTTGAGGTGGGATTCGAACCTGCGACTCTTCGCTCTGATAAGGTGCGACCAACTTAGCAAAATTTGGCTACTCAGGTGGCCTGCTTTTAATAATACATATATATATTTTTTAAAATATTGTACCCGATTAGGCGCAACTATCAGAGTTTTTTGTTGTGACGCCACTGCCTAAGCTTTATGGCCATACGTGGAATGGATACGTGATTTCGATGGGAAGATGATTGTTAAAATAAAAAACAAGTGATTGTGGGAAAAGCACCACGAACGCCCTTTGTGCGCACATTGAACGTGTTTGGCCGTCAAGGTGAGGCGGAAGGCGAGCGTTCTCAGAGATGTGGGTGGAGGTGGACGCGGAGGGGGCGGGACGGGGCGGATGCGTGGGTGAGCGCGCGCCGCGCCTTCTGCTTGCGCTTGCAGGGTTTCACAGCGCCCCCGCCCCCGCCACCACAGGTCGCCGCTACGCGCGTCTTCTGGTCGGGGCTTTGCGGTTAAGCACGGAAGGGGAAGCAAGAAATCTCATGTAACTTTCCCTGCTACTCTGAATTTCAGAAATACAGGAACCAACCAAACAAATAGAATTTGGTTATTGTGCTACTTTCCTATGCGAACGATAACAGGTATGCAAAAGAAAACGAATCTCTGAAACGCGTCTTTGTGAGGCATAAGGAGAAAGTTGGTTCAGAGATAACTCCAGCTTTTCCACGAACCGAAGGTGAACGTATTTCATCGCCTTGAGTGGATAGCGAGTTTCGGTTTCTCCTTCCTTGTTGTTAATCCTTTACTACAAAAATATAACTTTTTTTAAAAATATTTCTATCGCATTTTTCGTACATGTCAATTATGGAACCGTCTTGTATTCTTACGTAATATTTTTCGTAAATTATGCAAGATTTGTTTGACAAACTGACTAAAATTCCTCGAAGCACAAATACGGAGGTGACACTCTTACCCTTAGCGGGATTACCGCCTTGGGATTACGTCTAGAACGCAGGGCATAGCAGTAGTGTTGAAACGTAAGTAACATTGAGAACTTGCATGTGGCATCAATACCAAGAAAATCGGTTAAAGCGATTAGATGTTGAGATCGTGTTAGAAAGCGTGTATCTATTTTTATAGCCAGGGGCTCTGTAGACCCTGATTCTTCCGGAGTTTTTACGCTAATAAGTAATAATGATGGTATCTTCGCTTGTCAGTTTTGTGAGTACGTAACTAAAGTATCATATACTCAGAGATTCTAAGTTCCAATTTGGCAGAATATTGACTCCAACTTCTGCTGAGTTGGGCGACGTTATAGACTTGATGCGAATTACAGTGATTGACTACTCTAGTGGGTCGTTGCCAGGCGTCTTGTGAACTTTAGTGAAGAGCCCCTCCCATCCTGTCCCCTCACCCATTCTTATGACTGAACATTCGATTGTTTCTCATTCCCAAGTGTCCAATGTCTCGCCATCTCGAAGCGATCCGGCATTATTGAAAGAACGCGGATGCCAGGCCTGAAAAAGGATGATGATGCATTAGAGAATGTAAGGAAACACCTCTTTCCGCAATTATTCATTTGAAATCATTAAGTCACGTGGGCAAAATGTTATACTAGCAGGCGCGGAAAAGTCCCCCGCCAGCAGCCGACTGCTCCAGCCCCATTTCAACAAAATAACAGATGATGAAGTTCTGCGCCTGTCATTGAAGGCGCTGTCGCCCTAATGTGGAGTACACACGGAGCCTCCGCCTCACCCTTCGTCTCGACAGGGCGCGCCCCCCCGGCCCACCAGAGGCGCTCCAACACGCCCTCGCACCGCCGCCCGCTACACACTCTCCACACTGCCTTCCACACGAGCCGCTCTGGCCCACTCACGCCCGTCCCCGACCCCAAGGCGCTTCCCACACCCCCCTGCCTGTCCGTACGCATTCGCCCGCCACGCGCTCTACCCACTCCACGGACCTCCCCCGGCCACAAGGCGCTCCACGCCACCCGCCAACCCCTACCCTGCCCGCCGCCAGCCTTCCCAGGCCGTCGCGAAATATGACGTATGTGACAGCGCCGCCCCCCGTGTTTTGGTTGCCGGTAAAAAAAGGCCCGGCCCGGGGTGGGGCGCGCGTGCGGGGGCGGGGCGCACGTGTGAGCGGGTCAAATGCGCGCATCTGTCGCGCCCGCCCCTGCCCTCGCTGCGAGGGGAGGAATGTTTTAATTAGAGACCGCCTTCGCCAACTTGAAATGGCTTCAAATATTTTACATCCTTCTTTGGCTTTGCTGCCTTGACAGTCGTACACAGTGTTGAAAAAGTGACTCATGCAAAGACGGAAAGGTAAAAGTTGTGAAGGAACCGACATTGTCCAGGGAATGTTTTACAGACTAATGAGAGAACTCAATTGTGACGAGATAACTATCTGCACCTTCCAATAAAGTTAAATAACATTTATTGTAACATTTATTGAGCAATGTGGTGTGGTTACTTTTCGGAACTCTTTCAACAAGTCTCTGTTTTAGAACATGAACTTGATATCAGGTAAAACATAATGTACTTTATTACTTAAAAGTGTTAAACTATTATTTCCTTGTATTAAATGATAATCACTCATTTCCCACTATGCATTTGAAAATTAATTTTTATACTAATGATTAAATAACTTAATTTTTCGGTTTGCTCAAGCAATAATTGCAACTCGATGCATACATGTTTGTGTAAAATGACTGTACTTTTTTTTATCTTGCAACAATAATAATTATCACAATTGCAGATCTAAAACAGTCGTACTAAAGCTCCTTGTATTCTATTCTAGAACATTGACAATTCTATTGTTGATAAAGATATTAATGAAATAAGAATTACTATTTACATTTGTAATTACGTTTAGTCACAAACCTGTTGAAATAAAACCCTGTCATCACACGGTAGATGTCTCGGGCATAATTTTTCCACTGCCAATTCGTTTGCAAGCACACCTAGAGAGCTTCACTAAATGCTCTTTTGTTTCATGTTCACAGAGATGATCAAAGTTTACTCTTCAAACATTTGGTTCCAGATGATTCTGTATTCTCATGTTATTCAATCCCACCCGAGCTCGCTTATCCTTGGCAGGTCCCAGAGCATTAGCGGAGCATGGCAATTTTGCATGGTATTTCGCTAGATTTGCCCAGTATCCTGGTCTGTCTTTCAAGTCAATTCGATTATACCTTATTTTACGATGTCTCCCTGTCTGAAGCGACGGGGAGGGAGAAGCCGAAATATTTTATTGAGTCCGGTTGTTTTTTTCATTCTCAAAACTACACTCGTATTTGTGGTACATTTTTCATTTTGTAAAAATAAATCTTCTGGATTCAATAATAAGGTAATATTGAAATGCTTCAAAAAGCTTAGTACAATAGCTTAGTAGCATTCCAATAAACGTGAAACGAAATAATTTTAAAATTCGTTTGATATTAGGTTTTCAATCTTTGTTGCTTGTTGGCAAAGAAAGCGCACAAACTTCCTCGAAAAAAGAAAAAAAAAAAAAAAAAAAAAAAAAAAAAAAAAAAAAAACAAAAAATATATAACAAAAAAAAGGCTTGTAGTAGATCGATCAGTCCTTGCAATTTCATCATGGAAAGAATGTTTCAAACTGTCACGAGCCGCATTCGCCGCCCACGGCCTGAGGTGCTGTGTTCAAAAAGAGGTCGAGTTTCACACAATAGGAAGTTGCGTGCCCAACGACCACGTGCGGCAGCTGAGGTTACGCTTTCATCTTGCCGTAACACAAAGTTAATCAGCGCCGAAAATCGTCTGCGAAGCATCGGAGCCCTTCGGGACAGCTCTGCCTGACTTGAACAAGCGCAAATTGTTGAACTTCAAAATACAGACGAGCAAAAGAATCAAGAAACGCTAGAGAGTGCTACTCGCCCGTACAACAATCATCTGAATGATCTGGATATGCACATGAACAGAGATTCAGAATTATTTTAATTCGTAAAATTGTATTTAATTTATTTTCTAAAATGATGAAAGACATTTTGAAGCTGCCATGTTAAAATATTGACATTCATGAATTTAGAAGTTAAATATGTGTAAATATAGTAAAATCTGTTTTAGCCAGAATCGATCAGGGCATAAAAAGTTTTGGTTTAGGGAGGCTTCCGTTTTATGCAAGGATGTCCATTTTATAACATTTGTGATATTGATGTTTTAGTTCTGAAAGTAGAAAATCACATGACTTTATCACAATTATCAATAATATATAACGTATTTATGGACGGAATAAATGATATTAGACACTCTTCACTAACATCTGAGTTGAAAAATTCACAACTTTCAGGTTATATTCGAACTGCTTGCTGACTCCTTCAACGCACAATACATCACAACTCGGTACTATGACATTTTGAGACCCTCGCACGATCTTGAGCCTTATCCTGACGAGGATTATGATTTTCAACGCGACGCAGGGAGATGCGTGAATAGACACCATGTCTGTACACCTTCCCACGCTCCGAGTCGGAAGTGAGGGAATTCCCCTGTGGCCTACGTTTTGAGAGAGGAACGGCCCGAAGTTCGAGTTTTACGTTAACAGCTGAAGCCCCTCTACTTCAATGACCGGCTGCCACGACTAAATCGGAAGTCACAGGAATGTAGAGTTCAAAACAAGCTTGCAGATGCATTCGTTTTATTACGAACATCTCGCGTCTATTTACCAATTGCATTATATTCATAGCAATTCCGTTTTATAAATATTTTTTGTTCGTGCAGGACATCAAAAATAATTCTGTTTCTGCGTTGGAGAGGTTCCGTTTTATGCTGCGCCATTTAATTTTCCGGTTAAGACAGGTTTTCGGCTTGTACAGGTTCCGATTTAGACAGAGTTTACTGTACTCCTAAACATTCCACATTGCTAAGTACACAGAGTCGAGCCGATATCGTGTAATGTCACATTTTTTAACGCCCTCCTATGAACTCCAAAATCTCCTTTTATTAGTTCATACAAGGGGCTAGCTGCCCATACATTCTTCTCCTTGTGTTGTGTATCCGAGTTCGATAAACTGTCGATCGATAGTTCTTTCATTTAAAAATAAAATAAAATAAATGATACTGAACAAAGTAATTGCATAAGTTAAAATTGATATACACACTTCTCCAGTAAATTATTGTCGTCAACCTTTTGAAAGTTTTATATCGAACTGCTTGTTTTAACCAATATAGACTATATTAAATAAAACAGCACTTTTTTCTTTCCACAGATCGAGAATACCCTCATGTATTAATACGCATTTGTTTTATATACACCATTGGTTCGACAAATAAATCAAATGTTTGAACGTTGAATCAGTTGTTTTTAACACTCTGTGGTGAAAAGTATATGTAACTACAACCCTCCATTGCGCAGCCGTCAACAGAAGTAACAATATTAATTATTAATTGATCTGTGTCCGAGAGACGCGGCGGAACTCTGCTGGGTTAAATATGACTAAGAGAGGCAGTGCGCTCCGTCGAGGA
>BOPP01000032.1:2484086-2497974 GCA_017312745.1 Gryllus bimaculatus
ACTAGTGTCGGGACATTTAGCCTTAAGGAGGGTTTGTTTGGCGAGAAATCTTCCACTAATCAATAGGTGGAAGACTTTGTGCGCAAATGGCTATACACACGTCAACAAAAGTTTTTTGGGAACGGAATTTTGAAACCTCGTACCAATAAGGTGGCAAAATGTGTAAACAATGGGGAAAGCTTTAGAATATTCTACATTGTTTTTTTTTTATTTTATAATATTCAATAAAACGTTTTTATTTTAGTCTCATATTTGTCCATCTAATACATGTGAAATGTAAATGGGAATTAATTATCAAAATATGTAATTAATTAAAATACCCTCGAAAATAAATTCAATTGAGTCTTTATAAAAATCATGTATCAATATTGAAATATATGGAGAGAGTCGATATTCGCGTATTACGTAAATTATTCCGTTTCCAGTGCGCAATCAGATAGCGTGTCCCTCTGCCCGGCGCCGCCGTGGGGTCAAATTGGGAAATCCGGCCGAGCGCGGAGCCGGCAGCTGTGACAGGTCCCTCAGTCTCGCTCGGCGTCTGCACGCGGGCGCTTTGTATGCAGCGGGCGCTCGCCCGCGCCCGCGCCCTCGCCCACGCGCCCGCCGGCCCCACACGCCGCAGATCCGGCTCGGCTCGGCTCGCGAGATCTTGATGCTGATGGCACACGTGCAGCGGCCGCGCCAGCGCGCGACAAATTATTTTGTTTGTCGGAGGCTGGCGGGCGGATAAAACGCGCACGTCAGCCCGGCAGGGTTGCTCCTCGTTCGCTTGTTAGCGTCTTGGCCCAAGCTGTTTTAAAATATCCGTTGAGAGACTATTTATTTATTTTATTTTATTCATTCGACTAAACACACTACTCAATAACCAATAATATGCTGCTACATCTTCCATTATTGTTTTTAATTTACTCTCCTGGCGCTCCGAGAAGTGATGTATACGCTTCTGAAGACGGCACAGAAAAACTGTCCTCAGGTAATCTAGCGTTTTTTTTTTAATTTTGGAAATTATTAAAAATTGGAATAAACCAAAATTAAAAGTAATCCCAGCGAATTTTTTTTGTCTACTCAAGAAAAATGCCTCACTCGCTTTTACGGATGCTCTTGTGGTAAACTTTGCTCTCGTAGGTCAAGTGTCTCACCAGTGTATAAAGTGTATAAATAACTGAAGTATACCTGTGCCTACGCCATATCGCCGTTCTCGGAAAAGGTGAATGGGTTTATGGGGGGAGCTGATTGTAAGCATGTGAGTGAAAACGGACGACTCTTGGAAGGAGATGTGAGGAAAATCGGCGGCGCCCTGAGAAAATCCGCTTGTCCTCCGAAACTTCCTCACGTTTAATTAAAGACTATACTTGATCGACGTAGAGTTCGTAATGATAGCCAGCAAATGCAAATGTTCACTTTTGTTAAAGCACAGAGAAGGTTGTGTGCGTAGTTTGTACTGGGGGTGTAGGGGTGCCGTGAATGGCGGGGTGACACTATGGATCTGAGTTCGAATCCCAGAGTGGGGGAAATTACTGGTCGGAAGCACTTTCGCATGGTATTATAGAAAAGTAATATTCAGTAGCCATTACACATAAAGAAAGAAAGTAAGTTTGTTCTGTTGTAGCATCACTAAATACTTGTAGTTGCATCATAACGAGCCTCTGGAATTGCTACGAAATAGCGTTTCAGGGGAAAATGGAAGAACAGGTGAAATGAGAGGGCAACTGCGTACACTACAACGCATTCCGCCCGTGCTGTCTGGAAGAGTACTTGATATGGTATTCATGCTTTCAGCCTCCGGAGAGTTGTGTTCTCCGGTGCTGGTCGTGCATGTCATACGCCAGACGGTCTTCCTTGGAACAAGAGTGATGCAATTTTCTTAGAATAGGATACACGAATTGTGTATTCAGGAAATAAATACTACAAGTTTAGGTTTTTAAACATTTTTGCTTCACCCCGCTAGAACTCTCAATGGACATTGGTACATATCAGAAAAAATAATTTAGTTTGTGGTAATTGTCATGTTCCCTTTTTATAGTTCTTTTTTATTATTTAGTGTCGAAGAGTTTTTTGTTTTGTGTCTCCAGAATCACAAAAAAAATAATCAGCAAGTTTTTTTTTATTGTAGATTACATAACAGAAACTACTAGTGTTCACAGACAGACAGACGGACGGACGATTTACCGTCAATTGTTTTTTTCGGTATCATTGACCCATAAAACAGGAATTCTGGCTACACCACGTGTTTGAGCATTTGTTTTCTTAATTTAGCAACTGGTTGCATCCACGTTTTTGTTATTAGGACCGGGCAATGATGTTTTCGTGTCGAAAATCCGCCGTTTTTTCGCGAAGCATTACACACCTTTTCCCATACCACGTATATTACTCCGTATATATTATATATAATATATATATATATATATATATATATATATATATATATATATAATATATATATATTATATTCCCCTTCCTGTATTCTCACGCCTCACACACACATACTAACACCCACTCCTCTGACACATGTCGCGAGGTTAGAGTTGTCCCGCATGGCGGCGTGCCGCTGTTGAGAGATACCTCGTTGGGAAAACCCACAAAGCCGATTGGGGAGTCGACGACGAAATCTCGCCATCCAGCGGGCGAGATCAGCACCATCTCCCGCAACGCAAACCTGCACTACACTTACGCCGACTAATGACCTTAGCAGTTGAATCATTTAGCTCGGAATCACTAATTAATCAATAGACCCTTCCTCAGGGGCCTCCTCCGCCCCAAAGCTCGGTGCTGCGCCTCCGCCGCGCGGCCGAGCGGAGCAGGGGCGCGTGGCGCCGGTGGCGAAGGGAACAGTGAATAATTTCTGGACGGGCGACGCGCCCCCGCGGGAGAGCCCCACACACGCAGGACGCCGTGCGCCCCGCCGCGCCGCGCGCGAGCTCCGGCTGTCGCCCGCGGCCGCCCGGCCGCATCCGCCCAACCGCCGTGATTATTCGCCCGCGCCGCCCCGCGCCCGCCGCGCCCGCCGCGCGCCTCCACGCCACGGGCGCGCCCGCAGTCACCTGCCCGCAGCCGCTGCCCGGAAGCCCCCGCGGGGGAGCGGAGGTACGCGGCTTATTGGCGCCACGACGCAACACTTCAAAGCAAGCATGGCGTCTGAGTTGTTTTTACCTAAGAAACATCAGGTTCCAGAAGAAGAGATGTCTTTCCCCAGTACATTAAGAGGTAGTGCTCCCTATCCAAAAGACGGTGTGGAAACGTTATTTTTCTTTTTATTGGAAAAGAGTGAAATGGACCTGTCGCGTTCTGAATGTTTACTCATGAAATACACTGACTTGTGAAGGATCAGCTGGAAGCTAGTCAGTCATTTTCCGTAGTGAAGCTCCCGATTGGTTAGCCGCGTCTCATCCACGCACTGATGATCCGTCACAAGGCACTATTTTTAAATCTCACAATAACCATCGATGAGTGTGTTCGAAAGGTTCTCCTTCCGGCTGGTGTTGTTTATATTTTCTTTTCGCCCTATTTCGACTTCGCGCCCAGGCCCTTCGCTGCCGTGCCTCGTGTGTCCCGTGCCCCCGGGCGGAGAGGCGCAATAGGTTGTGGAGGCACAGAGACTTCGGAGGGAGCATGAGCTCGAGTGTTCAGGTTACTCTCGTTAGCACAAATGAGAAACACAGCTCGAAAGTTGGTTTGAAAGACCACCATCTGATTACAGGGAAACCTTCTAAATCAGCAACGAGAACCTGTGTTAACGGCGGTCATGTTTTCATTGGACAAATTTCTATTAGACAATTCCGTTTCCAACTTTTCCATAAGACACTTCTTGTAAATATTGTATTTGAAACCAACGTCTGACCCCGCGTTATAGTCAGGCTCATTTCGTAGTTTGTGTCACAACATTCTGGTAATAATTCACTTCTGTAAGCCGTAACATTATAATAAACTGACGAGGCTTAAGTTAACGGTTTATTCACTTCACACTCATACTTCCTGCATCTGCAAACACAGATACTTAAAGTTGCTTTTCTTTCATGTTGCTTAGGTAGTACAGAATAAATATTGTATTGCTGCGCCAAAAAACCGGCAATTTTTTGACAGAAGAAGTCATAATGTAGGGCCTGACATAGAATACTGGATAAATCTTGTTTCGATGACTAGCGAATTTCTTCCTCTAACACGCTGTGTATCCAGAATCACTTTCTGTTGGTCCTTGATGCTGAAAATTTGACGGCAAAAGCTAAACGTCTGCCTGTGCATGCGCCTGCCTTTGAACAACATTAGCGCCTGAACCGTTCAGGTGATTTGCCACGAAATTTACATTCGCTGATCGATCCGGTACGTCTTACGACTCACCTAATTTGGAAAGGATATTTTGATTTTTGGTTGTATGAAGTTTCATTAACATTTTAAAAATATGTCATCATATGTATTGTTCTTGTTTTTCTCGAATAGACAGAACAAAGTTTTTAAAAATGATCTAGGGCTCATTTTCGTTAAACTCTCTCTATTTACGAAAATTCCAAAAGTTCAATTTTTTTCGTCCTTTTCTACTAATACAATATTGATGATACAGATGATCATCTGTAAGAAATCTGTATTCAGCTCTTTAAATAAAGTCAAGCTCTGTTTGTCAAATTTTGAGTTGTTTTGTCTTCACTTTGAGTGGAATAAAGGCAATTTTAAGAACAAGGTTTTCTCAAAAACGTTTTCAAATCTTTTTCTTTAATATTTTCTCTCAAATAAACCAAAGTTTTCTTACAGAAATGACGCTTGAACCACTTGGACCACTTTGGTGGTACTAGAGATTTTTTACTTAGTAAAACCTGCTCTTAAAAATTGAAACTTTTAAAAAGGACATGTACATTAGTTTGTTTTTATGAGTAGTTTCGCGTAATTTTCACGAATCTTAGAATATTCAAATTCAAATTTACCTGTGCTTCTTTTCTTGAAGAGAGTTTTTCACGAGATAGCTGTGAAGTTAGTAGGATTCAATTTGCAATAATTTAATAAGCGTATTACCTATGCTACAGATGAAACTATGGTTTTGGTACACCTGTTCTGAAAGTAGGATATTTTAGTAGGTTTCTAGAAATTGTGACCGTGGCTTAGTTCATATCAAGTCGCATTATGAGAATGACAATGCCGTGACGCGGGAGTTCGAAATTTATAATTACTTCTCGTTGTCAGGAGATAATACTTCTCGCAGTATATGGACAGTCCTGAATTGTCGAATTTGTTTTCGTGTATTAGCTCTAAATAAATTACATTTTCGCGCCTAATGCTCTACGATCGGTTACGACTTTTAGAAATAATGTCTAAGATATGGACTGTAATTACTTTTATATAACCGTTACTAATGCAAGAAAGTACGTATTCTTTTAGCATTAGTTCAGAGAATGAATTGCAAATTGAAGTCCAAATGGGAATCAATTTAACGAACACAAGTTGTTTAAAACACCATGTGCAAAAAGTGAATTTTATATTTACAAAGAGTAATGAAAAACATTATTTAAAGCTTATAATTTCATTGCAATTAACTAAATTATCTAAAATTGTCGCTTTTTGTTTTCCATAACTTCATTGAGTCGCCTTCTGGATCATTTTCTCAGTCTGGATCATTTTCTCAGAAACCAATAGAGTCCGCCTTTTCTGGAGCACTGTTTCGAAACCCTCTGTACCTTTAGATATGTTTAGAATCTTTGAATCTTCTTAACCCCGTTCGAGGAAAGCTTATCGTTCAACTGCTCGGGCCCTTTCCGAGAAGTTCCTCCGCAAAGGGAATGCGACGCGGCGAGGGGTCAGCGTGTCACCCCGCGCCTGCCTTCGCTGCTGCCCCTCGCCGCGCAGTTACTCACAGCGGGTGCCGCTCCACACGCACTCTAATCGCACTCCGTGATAAATGCTATCTAGGCCATTTGATTGACTGTATTGAATGTATTTATATTATACCAATTTGCGCGTTTATTTTACTTTCCTCGTTTGCGCATCGCCTTTCTGTTTATTTTAACATAGAATATACTTGTGTGAAACATATATTTACTACTCTAAAGTTGACTAATATATTATGATGATATAGTTATAATATGATAGGTGTACTATATTGACATCACATTGTACGATAATTATGTTTATTATTATTATTATTATTATTATTATTAACGAACTCCCAATTTGTGTCTAACTGACGTAATTGTGTCAACATTATCTGCACTTATTGCCAACTTTATCTGCACCGCAAATGCGTAAGTTCATCACTTGATTAACAAATGCTTTTGCATGATGGACGGGGAGTGATTTGCGTCATTTTGCCCCCACCCCTCTCGCATTACACGTGCACACGATCCCGCGCCGCTGTGCTCATAAACCGAGTTCTCCCCGGGAACGCTATCCGCCGCCAGGATTTACCGCCGGCGCGTTGCGCGCGTTCCACCGTTTGTATTTTACGGTCCTCCGCGAAGGCACAAGCCCCCTCCCGTCCCCATGGCGCCCACCCCCGCGTCTTAGTAGAGGTAGTAGTACTGCGAGTATTTTACACCATTACGCGTCTCGTATCACCGTTTCAATTTACGTCTGTCACTGCAGTCTTGTGCAGTTAATCCTCTTCTAGCCATCGCCTACTCCACTCCTTCCTTCCACGTACTTCTGGTTCTTCCTCGTCTTCTGTGTGATGTTGGTTTCCAATTCCATCGAGGCCATCGTTCCTCACCCATTCTGTCAAGTGAGCATACCATTTAGAATATAGTTTCTCAATAATCTTTTCTTTCACCGGCCCCTTTTAAATGAATTGATTGGTTCAATGGCCCCCTGTACAACATACAACATCCGTAGACACAAATAATTGCTCATAAATGCCTAAAAGATAACAATTTTGTTCACCAATATTCTTGTAAATATCTCGAATGATCAAAAATAGAAGGTGCATTCGCTTTTGAGTAGCTGAGTTTCTAATCTTCATTGAAATGCAATTGTTTCCAAATGTTGATTGGTTTTTAACAACTGACCATTACATTTGCCTATTGCGTATTGCAGATGATACTTTCTTGCCCAATAGATTGTAGAAAACTGAGTGTTACAATTTCTTGAATTTAATACACTTCCTAATTCCTAAGGATGAACAACGAAGGAAAGAAGCGAATTTGTAATTTATTGCCACCAGTTTTGTTGCTTCACATCATAAAACGTTAAGTACATTGTTTTTGGTAACCAATGGGATCTTGATAATCCTGATTATGCGCCGGTTTATTTTCAGCTATTGACGACCAAGCGACCCTTGATCATCATTGACCCCCTTCAAAATTCCATCGAACCCCAGGGGATCTATTCCGACCCCATTGGGAACCAACCCCTGTTCTACTAGTGGTCACGGGAGAGTAGCAAGTCAAGGGAAGCCTTGAATTAATGACAGAGATGCAACATCATGGCGATATTTGTAGAGAAACATCGATTTAAACCCGACGCTTTTTCAACATCGACGTTTTGTAAGTGAATGAAAGATAGATCCATATTTATAATTTTGTGAGAGTTAAAATATGAAATAAAATCCTACAATACTATTGTCAGTTCCTGTTCGAACGAAACGCTGTTCGAAGTATCTTCATCGTGCAGACCATCTCTTGACCGGGAGATGATCCACTCGCTCTGTAGTACCTACCCATTTCCTCATATTCTCAGGGGGAAGTTGGCAAACTAATTTGCCGTAAGAGTCGTCACCATGCCCTTCTACGGCGAATTTGGGAAGCTCTAAGCCTTGAGATGAGCCTGAGCGCTCAGGCTTTAGGCACGTTTTGTAATTGTTGTTGTTGTTGTTGTTGTTGTTGTTTTTACTTTAGTTTTTAGGCAAATCATAATTATAAATTAATTAACATTGCTGATGTCGAACAAAGGACTCTGCTCCACCAGGAGCGTTAATGTTAAACATTGATGTTTTGTGGTTGATATCCAATCTCTAATTCACAGCAGGATTGGCTGGATTCATGAACGTTTTACGATAATCGTATTGGCCGTCTCGCTATCGTTTCGGAAATGCAAGAGCGTATCTAATCAAATTCTTGCGAAGTATTGTACTCTCCCTGTTTGTAATAGGGGTTTAACAATCTAGGACCCAAAATTAATTTTCCCTTTGTGATGGCTCATTATCCATCTTTGACGGAGGCTGCCTCATGGAGCATTTAGCAATGTGCACACTCAACCCTCTTGTTTCCGGGCTTGGGACCGGCAACGTCACTGGCGAGCTGCTCGATCCACCTACCACAGCAGCAGCCGGCGATATTTGTGCAAATTGGCCGTTTGTATGCTAAGCTAACTTTGCTATTTTAGCACAACTATTTTAGAAAAACTGTTCGGATGGATTTCGCAAGAAAGGGCGAAATGCCTTCTTTTTTTATTGGAAAGGGGGCACTACTATTTTGAAATGCAATCTAGACGTGCAAATGCAATCTGCACGAAGGATACTGCACTTTGTTTTAACTTTTTCGAGTCCCTAGCATCATAACATTTCATTGTTGTAGAAGAAATTACATTTTACTATAACTATCTCGCCTCTCAATCGCCAGAATCTATATATCAACTGTATCTACATTTACGTCCTTTTCTCCATGAAATGCGGCAGTGCTGCCATCAGTTGGTACTTCAACTTGTATAACGCATTATATGATGGTGCTGGTTATAGATTCTGTGCCCTGTTGTGGTAATACTATTCTGCTGGCTCGTGGAGTTAATATCGGTCAGAGGTATTCATATTTCGAGCAGGATTCGAAAAAGAAAAGCCTCGTTTAATGTCGTACTTAAAAGTTCGAAGAGTTTGGTTGAAGGTTCAAATCAAAGTTTTAATTCTTGATGGTGATTTCATTATCCATCGAATACGTCTGGAGTAAAAGTGCAAAGGACAATAATGATCATGGAGTAGGCCTATTGTGAGATTGTGAAAGTGATACCAATGATTGTCTTTAAGGAAAATAAAATATTATATTAAAACATTTTATAAGAAATGTCCTCTTTTCCCATAATGGAAGTATGGTAACACTATGCTTTCCGCTCTGCGCACCCCACCCGCCGCCACCGCAATGCCGCGCTCCTGCCCAGCGCCCGCGGGCGGCGGCGCGCCGCCCCAATAGCGCGAGCGCCAGCACACGCCTCCGCAAGGCCTATTGTGGAGGGCGGAAGAATTGTAAAAAACAAAGACCCTGCGAAGGGCCCCGGGGACCTTCCAGGCTTCGGAGGAACGGAGCCTCCGGCGTTCGCCCCACCCCCACCCCCCGCAACCCGCCGCCCGCCGCGCTGGGCCCGTGTTTCCTAAACAGCTCCGCAATCAAAGCGCTTTTTTGCTGGCGGGGCCTGTTTTTGTTTTTGCGCTTCGGAGTGACTGCGGGAGTAGCGCTCGTTCGGGCACTTCACTTCCAGGCGTTCAAGGGTTGAGGCAGGTAAATCAAGGAACTTGGCGGCGACACTTTGAACTGATTAAAAAAATAATCGAAATTAGCATAACTGACCAAACATCTTTGTATGTTGTGGAGTAAAAACCTGAATGTGTAAGTTTTATTTATGTTTTAAGGAATGCTACAAGTTTGTTACACATTACTTTCATTCATTTTCCTAATGGTCCCAAATCTAAAAGCTCCTACAAAAATAGGGTTTTTGACTCGGTACAGCCTTCCAAAAGGTGCAGGTATTTTTCCTTGGTCATTCTTTGGGAGAGAGTTCTGAAGGTGGCCGAATAAATGTTTTATGACAAGCATATGGAGCGTGCCCTGTTTATTGCGGATCGTTTGTCTCCTCTAGATATTGTCTTGACGTATCGTTGGTTTATTTTCTAGTTATGGTTGGAGAAACGTATAGGTGGAAAACAACTTATGTTTAATCCCCCAAGTCCATCAGAAGGCATATAAAATACACTCATTCTTAATTAACGTGTAATTTTTTTTCAGAAGATAAATGCAGTTCTCTGGGTGACATACGAAATTACATTACTTATCATATTCATATCTTAAGTTTTGTGTTTTCTGAAAGTGTATGCATTAAGGGAAAACGTTTAATGAAGACATAGTACATCCTCTTATTAAGGCTATAAAGCATTTGTACCGGCTATATATTTTGGGAAACGCATGAGACAAGTAAAGGGAATGAAGAATATGGTAAGCTGAGGAACGTACATTTTTTCACTTTGATTCATACTTAATTACATCACCTACAGAAAACTAGAGAATGGAATGAATAATACGCTTGGTTCGAAAATAAGACAATATGACATGGGAAACATAAAGTAAAAATTGTAAGAGAGAGTATTGGGCTATAGGATCGTAGATGAAAAATCAATAATTTACTTAATCACCTAAAATTCAGGGTATAATATCTCAATGAATTTTGACGAATTATTAACCCCTTCTATGTACGAAAAGTAAACCACGCAAATTACAAGATTTATTGGTTTTTCAGTTTGCTAAAACAAAGGTTTACAGTGATGTTATTGCTTGTTGTGTTTACAATGTTTGTATTCGAGGTGTACACAAGGTTCAGGTTAATCACGTTGCGCAATCAGTATGAAAGTCAATTTTAGATTAAATGTATTTTGACATTTAAGGGTTATAAAAACTATCACTGTATCAATGAATAGTATAAAAATGTTCAGTGTCTTTGTGGCTCCAGTTGAATCCATAGTAGAATGCATGGAGTAACCTGCGTCTGGCGGTCTCTCCTTGGGTCCCGCCGTCACTCGAGACAAGTGAGGTGTCATTCGACGGGTTTTGATCTTCAGGTGGGGAACTGATGATTTGTTTTGCGGATCCGTCCAGGAGATTCTAATAAATGTCCAAAAAGGTATTTTTGCGATTTTAGTGCTGCGATCTACTAGTGGCTGCGCGAACGAGCCCCAACAGTATGCTATGGCGCAGCTGTGATGACATTTAAATGTGACACCAATCTGGCGCGCACGTACCCAGGCGATGAAATACAGGAATCTATCGCCCGGACATTGCTATCTAGAGTATGCGGCAAACTGGTCACTCGGAAGGGAAACGTTCGTCATCAGCGTTTCCACCCCGTACGATAATTATTGCTTTTGTAATGTGTAGCAATTGCGATAGTGCAAATGGGATAGCACTTGTCCTAGAATAGAAGCTTGCATATGCACAAATTTTCTTTAATAAACCGCCCGATAATACTCGGAAAGAATGTACTCTTCGAAACGACTCTTCTGGGTCTATATCCTGAGATAGGTAGTGCCATAACACGAAAGAACAATCAACAAGAAGAATCGTCACAGGAAACTTTTTGTATTTTCTTTATTATAAAATTGTATTATTATTTCATTTTAATTCTTAATGGATTACTTTTTACGTATTATGCCCGATGATGAAAGAACCAGAAAAGTGATTTTTAACATGTGACGGCGACGACACGTTCAGCGAGTTGTAAATAAAATGGACGTATACGATGGTATCAGCATTCTCTTTTCATATTCTCTCGAAGTCCATTCATTGAATGTCCATTCTGAAGATTTCGTACCCCACTGCACTTTCTAAGAACTCTTCCGTTTGTCTAACGCCCAGCAGGCGGAACTCACCACCCCGCCCAACGCACCTATTCACCAACCCAGCCGCCCGCTCCATTCCTCGCACCACCCCACTAGAAGAAATCCCCTCCGCTCATCGCGACCTCCTATTAATACTCCTCCCCATCCCACACCTACCATGCGCCCTCCGTCCCACGAGGTGGTGCGTCAGTAGAAACCCAATCTCCACCTCCACCCCCCTCGCAATTCCTGAACATATTTTTACCCGCTGAAATCGCCTGGGGAATCCGCCGCGCATAATCCTGCCCAATGTTCAAAGCCATTCGCGACGTCTCAACACTCTTTCAGTCGCTCCACTTGCCGTGCGGTGGCGGCGTGGGTGGTTGACGGACGACGTGGCAACGCGAGGAGGCGTCGCTCGGTCCTCGCCGCCCGGAGCGCCGCGCGACGGACGCCAGCGGCGGCGGCGGCCCGCGCATAAAATGTTAATTTGGGAAGAGTTACGGGCGGGTGGCGAGCGCCCTGTCGCTGCGGCCACCCAGCGCGCCCCGCGCCCCGCTCCGTCATAGCAGGTGGGCGCGGCGCGACTTGCACTAATTGGGCTGCGCGGACAAACGCTTTCTCAGGCCTGGCGCCGCCGCCACATTCCTTACTGCAGGCCTCGTGAGCAATCTCCGATTCACTTGTGCCTTATCTTCCGTGGCCAACCCCCACCCACGCCCCGTCAGGCCTGCTCTTCCGCTGGACCACCGAAATTCCGCTTACACCATCTGACGGAGAAAGGGAGTATCACTCGGGTGATGAAATAGGCTATTTTTTAAAAACATTTTGCTCACAGGCCTGAGCTTTCGACTTGAGAATCTTTTACTTGCGGCATATCTGCAACACAGGATAGCTGGCGTTGCTTCCCCTCCGAAGTAAGGATTTTTTCACCCATAAAAGTCCAGTTTCGATCATGTTTGAACCCGCGTACTCGGGGATAACAGTACGCTAACGTTACACCGCCGAAGGCCACCTCTTATTGCGCGGTTTTAGAAATTTTGAGTTGTAATGATGCCGGGGTCATCCCCTGCTGGGAAACAATGCATGCACCTCTTCCAGGGACACAATCAGTCCGCAGTCCACACACCGATGATGTTCACTCTTCAAAATGTACTGGGGAAGGGCACGCTAAAAGAAAATTTCTCAAGTACATTTTTACTGTTTATTCACAAGGTGTTGTGTAAGGGAAGTTTTTTCACTCATTTCGTCCATTCCTTCCCTTAAATTATGAAGGTCTCCATAAGTTCGGGCAAAACGGCTAATATGTACTCTATCGCAATTAGACGAACAGGACTTATTTACATTATATATGGCTAATATTATTGTTTACTTCATTTGCAATCGAAATTTTACCAACTTACATTCACAAGCAATTTCTCCTTCTTAATATCCCTTCGCTGTCACCACGTTCCCTCTGATTAGAAACCGTTCTAGAATTTGTATTTATCCAGTACATGTGAAAGCAGTTCACCTAACATACCAACCTTAGGAAATTGCTCTCATACACATTTAAGAATAACAAATAGAAACGAACTACACACAAAAAAAATCAATGAAAATAACATTCTTGTTTGAAAATAACATTTGTTTTTCACTCCGTGTTGCTGTCGCATCCGCTGCCGAACACCGCAGCTACAGAATTCGTATTCGTTATCGTCCCAGGGGCGCGCCACCTGTGCTGATGTGTGCTGCGCAACGTCTGTTTTTCACCTAGCCAAGGACTGGCGCTCGCTCGCGCATCACCTCGCTAGGAGTTCCCTTCTCAGGCCTCGCCCACGCATTGGCAAAATGGCACAACGATATGCGTTCTGGCCATTCGCACTTTATGAACGTGTTACTATTTCCCTTTCTATGTACTTCACAGTTCTCGGTCTGCTGCTCTTACCCGTGCCGAAAACGATTAACTTCTCTCGTCAAGAATTAAAACAATCATGTCGGCAGGTTCGGGGTTCTCCCATTTCACCATTCTCCATCAACGTCCAACTCATGATCATTATTGCTCTCATCTACTCATTACATCATCACTCATAGGCCTTATAATGACCTCATCATTAACGACCTCAGTTGTGGGGCTCTTAATCCCGAATCCATCAATCAACAAATAAAATTCCCTAAGCGAAACGTTGGTATATCGTTACCTTTAAATTGCCACTTGATGTGTCTCCATATGTTGTCTGCGAATCGCTCCCCTTCCTCCCCGACGTGCCCCCTCTTTGGAGGGGGGCGTCTGCCTCGCCTGCGCTCGCCCGCCCGCCCGGCAGCTTTGTCTCGACGGGAGTGTTAATGGCGACACCAGCGGGAAACTAATGAGTTCCGCTCATCGCCCTCCCCTCCCCGCCCCTCCCCGCCCTTAGATAT
>BOPP01000032.1:2498055-2547358 GCA_017312745.1 Gryllus bimaculatus
CCCGCCCCGCCCCGCGCCGCGCGCGTCGCTCTCCGGATCCATAAACTTGTCCGCCCGCCGGAAGCAGCGGGGCGCCGCGCGTCACCGCAGCCCTTCCCCAGCGAGAGCGGCCCCGCCTCCGTCCCTCCTGTCACCCGCTTGTACCAGCTTCTTACGATGCCATCTTCGCCACCGCTGCACCAGCCCTCACCAATAACCATAATGGATTGGTTGATCGTCCAATGACGGTCACTAATAACCATAATGGTGTGTTGCGCGTCAACGGTTAGTCCCGTAGGTGTAGTGTATGTACACGTGTGTGTAAATTAGGGGTGAGGAAAAAACAAAGAAGAGAAAGGAAAGATCGCGCGAGGTCCGTGGCCCGTTTGTTTGGGAACTGTTTCGGCATTCTCCTGGTCTTGATCCGAGAAACCGCAAACAATAACGATCGAATCTTTAGAGATCGAAAAGAGTAGACGGCCGCAGCAATTCTCCTCCAGGGAGCACGCTGCAGCGTCTGAACTCGACTCAGGTAGGACCTCCCGGTCAGAGATACTGCAGGGGCATACGTTGACGCGCTGAGACACCTAAGCCGGACCAATAACCATAATAAACCACCACAGAACCAATTCATGTACTACTTATGACCTTTAATTTATGAAATGAAACAATAGAAAGTTGTCATTTTTTGTACCTGAATGTAGCTAACGATTAAATATCAAATCAGTGAAAATATTGAGTGAAAGTTCATTTCTCCTCGCGGAATACTGAAACATTGATAATGGTTTGGTCTTCACACAATTTCAAACAATTTCTGACGAACTTTCGGAAAATGTGATTGTATGATAATAGAAAACTTCAATTGAGGTGATAATTTAAATCCTGTGTAGGATTGAATTTCCTATGCTGCGGAGGGCTTAAATGATTATTATGCTGTTGTCGCCCTCGGTCAAAATATTACCCGTAACCGAATCCGCGCGGGCCCAGCCGCCGGCACGCGCGCCGCTTAGAAACGCGTTAAAGCGTGGCTGCGCGCCTCGTTTGCCCAACTAATAGCGCTGGATTCCCATTGAAAGACGCGTCAGGCAATGCCGATATGTCGCTCCGATAAATACCCGGGGGCGGCCTTCCTTCCGTGCTTGCTGCGGCCAATCGCGCCCGGCTTTCGTAATCCGATCGCGACGGAATCGCCCTCTCAGCGTATCGCGCGTCACCATCTCTCGCGGGCCGTCGCCTTGCGTCCGCCGCCTGCTCTGGGCTGCCCCGGGCTTCATTAGCCGCCTGCCGACTCCGCGCGCCGGAAGCCGTGCGTTGTGTTGCTACAGAACGCAGGAGGAAATGATTTGATGGGAGCCTTTAGGAAAGCACGTTTCGCCCCGCTCGTACTAGGCTGCGCTGAGCGTTGATAGCGTTTTTATGTTCAGTAGACGTACTCGTGGCTTTCGTTGTTGTTTTCGTACCTCTTCTTCCCAAACCGGTCCCCCGAGGGCCCGATCGCCTTTCGGTGCTCCTTTTGTCCTCTTTTTTAGGACGCCGTCGCTTCTTCCTGGTTCTCTCAAAGCTGTCGTCTCCTTTTTGTTAGGGCTTCCCCGTGCTGTCGCGGCGAATGTCATCGGGCTGCTTCGAAGCGGGAGGGGCGGAGCGGAGCGGAGAACGGGGGCGGGGGCGGGGGCGGTCCACGACGTGTGCGTCGGGGCGAGACGAGGGGACGCCAACGCGGGCAGACACTGCGCCGGGGGGCAAAGCCACACACCGCCTCCGCGGTCGCGGTCCGGGGCTTGTTCCAGGACGCGGCGCGCGACGGCCGGCGAAGGCGCGGGAAGGAGGGAAGGTGACGTGCGCTGTGGACGGGAAGCGGGAGACACGGTGCGGTGGGCGGATTGGGGACAAAAAGAAAATGTTTATTTGTATATTGAGCCCCGTGGGTATGTCCTCTCGTCTTAAACCGGTTTTATTTTGTCTCAAGTTGTAGTTTTGTATTTGGTTCAGTGTTTTTGTGGAACTAAGTGTACGTAATTTGTTTATAATTTGGAAAAGAACTCTACAAAACATCATTTTTTCTCCAAATAATTAGTAAATCGATATCTAAATGAACGGCATTGCCTTTAAGAAGAAATATTACGTCACGAATCACTTAAATATCCGGAAAGTTTTGCCCTTAGAGTCAGTTTTAAATTACCAGCGCAATATTTGAACTTAAAGGTGTTTCACGCTTGTGGTGACAATGAATCAACGCAAAGTACATTATTGATTTAAATAACTAATGTTACCGAATCATCACACCGAAAACGTATTATTTCTTAATTAATCCCTTACCACATGCGTGAATAAATGGTTCGTAAGACGTGGAGTCAAACTGACTCTACTGGCTTCTTCGATTGAGTGATTTATTAGTGATTCCAGGCTCGTCAGCAGCTAAAGTCATTCTGCCTGTAAGTGTAGTGCATGCTTTGCCTGGGGGGGGGCGTTTCTCCCATTGGATTGCGAGATTTGGCGCCGCCGTAGTTGTCTAATGCGGGGTTTCCCCAACCGGGTATCTCCCACCAGGGGGGCTCCGTCGCTGCTGGGGGAAGATCCGACTGGTGTCCGGGCATGTGTGTTACTGTAGTTCCTGTAAGTGTAAGGGTGTGTAAGGAGTGAAGATAGGACAAGGAAACGGAAGAAAAGCTTGTTTTGGCAGTTGCATGCTTATTTGAGATTTATTTCTTAGTCGTGTATAAATTCAACATATTTTTTGTTCTGTACATAGTGAAATTGCGTAATAATTATATATTCTAATGCCAATATTATATTTATTGTATTATTAAGCGTTGTTTTACAAAAATGATCATGTAAACAGAGCTTTTTTTCTGTCGGTTGCCACATTTCTGAGAAAAATAACCATAACTTTCTACATGAAAGCAAAATACCGCGTCCTCAGCTGTATATTTTGTATTCTGAAGTTGCGTATTATGTTTTCCCTGCATGACATATGCCAATGGGAGGGTTATTTAGCTTCCATTTGTTTCTTAATACGGAAGATGGGCGTTGGTGCAATTGAAGTGTGAGTCACGCAGACATCCGTTCACAGGGGCCCCGTCGCCTTTGAAGGCGACCGTACATCCAGAATCCCACGGTGAGCTGGAGACACTTCCACCCAGCCCTCCCCGCCCCGCGACGCCCTGCTGCCGCTGCCGCTGCCGCGCGCCCGCGCCCGTGTATCAACTCGTTACGAAGGCGCAGCGCGGACGCGAGGAATGTGTCGAACGCCCCGGCCATAAACTTGGCCCTCCCCTCCGCTCGGCGGGGTGCCGGCGCTGGCGGAGATGGACGGTAGCCGCTGCCGCGAGAAGGGGTGGGCTGCCCCCGCAGTGTCCGCCTGCGTTTCTCTCCGTCTGGTGGCCCCTTCATCACCACAAATGCGTCTCGCTTTCATTTTCTCTTTTGAGGGAGATGGTGTGAACATTGAATGTTTAATCAGTTCAACTTGTCTTTAATAAGTAAATTAAGTTTCACTGCTGCAGATTGTTAATAAATTAAATCGCTACGAATTACTTAACATATTTTCTATGTATAACTTATTTCCATGTATTCCATATATTTGTATGTTGATAATTGCATGATTGTGATCGCGCTACGGAAGTTTTTCTCTGTTTATATTGCTGTGTTTGGCAAGTGAGTTTTGTGGCGACCGGCACTGCCTCTTCCAGCCTCCTTTCTTACAGAAATTGAATCGTCTCCTCCGTTGGAAAATTGATTTTCAAATGTAACTCTAAATTTGTAACATCTATTCTGAGATATTTTAACACTGAAAAACTGTCTTTTACAGGAACAGTTTGTCTATTTTTAGGACTCCTTGGTGATCGTTAATTCCGGGAATTTTTTCACATGCAAACAATTTTTGCATGGGTCTAATAAGGAAAATGTTCAGTAAGGCCTAATGAAGGCCCCGTTTGGCCACTACCTCAGTTTAGCCATTATCCCAAACCAATTCGCTTATGAGGTGTTGGGCCCCGCGACTGCCTCCTAGGTGCGGCAATTATAGGTCTCTTCTGATAATAACGACTTTCCTATTTTTCCTTTCCCTCAACAAGCCTTTGCAAATTGTTCATGTCCTTCTTTCTGCGATCTATACGCTCCTATAAGTTCTCACAGATTTCACAAATTTCTGTCACTAATAGCAATACCTATCGTTTCAAATTTCATACATGTCTCTACTGCATTATTTTTTTCTTTTACACGTATGACCCCCTCCCCCCATCAATGAGACGTATTATATCACGTCTAAATATTAAGAAATTTTGTTTGAGATTTCGGCACTTCCTATTTCCGTATCGAACCACGATTCCGCACCTATCACGTCGTGTGCATTACGAGCTTCAACCGCAGGGCTGCAATTAAGAAGCGACCAGAAACGCGGCCCACCTCGGGGACGTCCTAAACGATCAATTTTGAAGAGCCGCTTCGGCAGATGGGGCGCGAAAAGTCCCCCAAGAGGAAGGCGAGCGGATGGAGAGGCGAAGGGATGGATGGAGCGATGTGGAAGGGAGGAGCAAGGTGCCGTTCGGGAGGAGGAATGCAGAGTATGCGATGGGAGATAAGCGGAGAGGAACAGGGGACAGGCCCCGCGCCGCGCCGTCTCCGCCCTGACATAATGCGCGTTACCGTCGCTCCGCCGGCCGCGCCGCGACGCGCCGCGCCGCTCTCTCAACCCGCGGCCGCGCACGCGGAATAATCGCGTCTCCGCTGTTGGCCCCCAGCGGCCCGGCGCCGGCCGAGGTGTGGTAAGCGCGGATTAAAACTTCGCCTCAGCGTAACAAGCGTGAACGACGTCACTGCATGGACGTTTACCCCCTCCGCGGGCGACAGTGTTTCACTCACGTCCGGTCATTTTCGCCCAGATGCCTGTTCTTCCCTTCTGGAAGCTCTCAAAGAATTCTCCATTTCGTCGTCGAATTGGCAACTTAACATAAACCATGCTAAATGCAGTGCCAAAACCGTCACGCTGAGACACATACTATCTGTCTCCTTCCTCTACCTACCTTCTACTTCCCTCACATGGGCAGACCATAGCACCTCTATCCGGTGTCTACTGAGCACAGGTCTTACCCGGAAAGCTCACATCCGTTCACGCCTAAACCTGGTCAATTCCTCCCTACGCCAACTCTATCCTCTTATTAATAGAAACTTCTCCCTTAACCTAAGGATCACCTTACACCGGTGTAAATAGCTAGTCAAATACGCAGCCCCGATATGGGGCAGTGCAGCACATCGCCCGCCTCACAAAGATTCTTCAACAAGCTTTATCACCTACCTTTACAACCGATTTTCTCGCTAGGAAAAAAAAAACAACTAACCTTCATATAAAGCGCATCCCGACCAGATTCCCCAAAGATAAATTCCGTCCCTTACCTTCTAATTTCCCATCGTGCAGCCCAGTGAAGACATGCTCCCTTTTCATTTTTGTATTATTGTGGTCATCTGCATCGAATGTCTTCATATCATTTCTGTATAATGGCTATGCAAACTGTAGTGAAAAATAAAAATAATAAAACCTTTTGCTGTTCCCAAAGTTGAGTAGCATACATTTGTACGAAAATTTTAACTTTAATTTCATGTTCAACGCCTATGTTGCATTGGGAAATAATGCAGCGATAGATATTTGTGAAGTTCGTTGCTGAACGGCGTCAAGATAAGATAATGAAATTATTTTGAATTGTTGCCTTTGTTGAACATTAACATGCAACTATTATGAACTATCATGATTCATTTCAGTATTGAAAATAAAGATTACGATTAATATTATTGTATCTATAAATCTATTTTAAATTGGGTTCATTAATTGAGTTTAATGTGAAAACGAATAGATGATTTCGCTTTGCATACTGAGATGTGGAAATGAGAGTAATGCGTGTAAAAACTAGTTTTGACGAATATAACAATTTTATATTTGATTATTAAATTTTCTGTCCATTTTCATTTTGTTGCTGGCGGTATCATGAATGCTAATTTGCAAAATGTGTATCCTTTACGAATTAGCGGTTATTGTTGCTTGTTGTTAGACTTGTTGTTGTACCGCTGCACTGATAACAAGGCGACAATGACGGCCGACGCTGGTTCGCGTTAATATAAACAAATAATTGTCTTTACGGCTAATATACGCATCGTGCGTCGTTGGTACATTATGTAGAATGTGAATGCACTAAATTTAATGACAAAAAGCTGTTTTCGTTCAAACATTCAAATATATATATATATATATATATATATATATATATATATATATATATATATATATATATATCACGCTTCGTTTGTTTAAGAATTTGTCAATTGCTAGTTGAAGGGTGTGTCAGAAATTGTCATATCACATAGCCATTAACATTATCGCGAACTATTAAGTACGTGCTGTTGTTGTCCCACTTGTCAAGTTGTATATGTATCCCTAATGATGGCTCAATACAGAGCTAAAACGATGACAGTAATGGTATGGCGACTATTTCTTTAGCGGCCTGATCCCAAAAATTTACTATATCTTATACTATCGAGACAAGTAAAAATGCAGAATAATCCAAACGTGTGGAAATTATTTAGTGGTTATTTTAAAGAAACTCAATTCTTTTTTTCTTTCACGTTCCCCTAACATCCCATAACTTGGGGCGTCAGTTTTCATCCGCTAAATTTGCTCTCCAATTGACGGGGTTGCCAGATGTGTTGCGAACTCCTTCCCATCACTAGAATGGAATTTACCCAAAAAACCACTCCAATGAAACAAAATTCCCTAAGTTTAAAACGAAAAATATTTTACAAACAATGACGAACGACTTGAGCTGCCCCCGGCGATTCCCTTGAGTGTCCCCTTAAATTCAAATAATTTAAATCGACCAGTCATTGAGGAGGTCTCTATGCCTGTCATTTATTTTTCTGGTTTTTGGTACATAAACATGAGAGAGGATGGCATTTATTGTTTTTATTAGTAATAATTGAGAGAATATTTCCATCTCAACTCCCGATATGAATAATTTCCTCCAAAATTCTCCAAATATTGTCCCGACCATTTATTTTCCACATTCTTTCCCCACAACGTAAGAATATCCCCATTTAGGGAACAAAATTCCCTATTCTGGCAACCCTGCCAATTGGAGATATATCCACTACGTAAACTCAGGGCTCGTCTGAGGAAGACCACGAGAATATGGTCGAAACGTGGCATCACAGCATTCGACGCGACGTGACTCAGACCTGCCCTCAGTATTGTCTTCAATATCTGCATTTCTTTTTATTTTATTTTATCTATTTAAGGTCGCTTTTCAACAACTGGGTCATAAGCGATCACCAGAATCAATTTATAATTTACACAAAACTACACATTTCTTACAGTTATTCCACCACAGACTTTTATATATTCTTCTGGAGAGGAGAAGGAATTCTTTGCTCACCACAAACATTACGTATTATGAATTCATAGTTATAATAAAGATGCAAGATTTAACACGAAGAAATTATTTATTTTTCAAAGTCCCTAATAAGGGATAAAGCCAAAAGCACCCAAGAGCAGCCAAGACTCCGGCCGCGGAAGCCACAACTTCAAGACCTGATTTAATTATTTTAAGAAAGCAATATTTGGATTTTATTATAATGTAAAGTGGAACAAGATAATCATATTGCGAATTGATTTGTTACATAATTCTGTGATCTGCAAAATTGGTGGAGGCGTCTCTGCTGAACACAAGGGTTATTTTCTGGAAATATCTTTTAAATTATCTCATTTGAAATTCTTTGGCCTAGGCCTCTGCCCCTATCTAAGTGTTACCGAATCGTATTATGGAACCCATACTCTGGAAATATGAAACATGCTATAATATTAAGGCTATTCCACAAGCGTGCCATAGAACTAGTAAATGTTCTGTATTTTTCTAGGATTTTTTTAGTAAATGTTAATCATTATTGAAATCAATAAACAATTTTTATTTTCAATAAAATGTAATTTACGAAAACTGATAAGTGTAATACTAAACCCTTAATACTGTCTTGTTACAATTGTATATGTGGTCCTTGAAGTTTTAATTTGCGAATTTAGTGGTCCGCATTGTCTACAAAATTGCCGATTGCAGTTGTAGGAAATATGAGTTGCACTAGGAAAAACCGACCATGTACTATTGGGGTATTAGGATATGTCCGTGTCAGAATATGTCCGTTAATGTAGTATATATAAAACAATGTCTACTGGCTGCTCCCAAATAATTTTTGTTTTTTCCGAATTAAAGCTCTTCGATTCCGCGTATACTGCACGAGCGTCCATATCCAACCTATTGAACTCACACTATCAGGACAATTTATTATGTAAGCTATTTACATCATAATGATGAATTACCTAGACAAAGGTTGTATCGTATGTTTGAAAAACGTTTAATTGTAATCTCGTTTATCAAGTCATGAATCTACAACTTCGCGTGAAATATCCATTTCGCGCTCCTTTTCGAGGCGATTATTGAGCAAAGATTGCAGTTCTGGGAATGTGGTGAAATCTGTAGAACTAATTCTAATATATCAAATGTATTAATTAGTTGGCATTGAGCAACTTGGTTTATTTAAAGTATTAAAATACGTTTTTCTTAATCTAACAGTAAAAAATATTTTTAAATTAATTTTCAAAACTTTTAAATTTTGTTATACATACATTATTTTAATGTAACGTGAGATTTCATTTACCAGGGAAACGCATAGAGAATATTTTCAAAACATTGTTTTTTATGTTATCAGTCCTATAGAATGGTGACAAATTTCTTGACTGTACATCTTTTGCATTTTTAAAAGTTCTGTCAGTTATATTCTTATATCGTTATTCTTGTATTCGGTGTTGCCAGATTGGTGGACTTCCCTCAGGATTCGGTGTTTTTTTTAGATTAGTGAGCAGTTAAAAGTGTTTAATTATTCGGGGAGAAAGTTTAGAGAATTCCCATTTATGTAAAAAAAAATGTGATGGCACATAAAAAATGTACTTATAAACTCACTCTTGACTCCCTTCAAAATTGTTTGCGGAATCGAATCTTGAAATGTGAGATTACGTTTGATATTATTTAAGCTAGTAAATTCGCGTCATTTAATTGAGTTTAATCTTAATTAGTTTAATATAATTTTACGTTGTGATTAACTTGTAACAAATTTTAATATGTTGGACAAATAAATACATTTTTAAACATTTTTTGTTAAATTTACTATGTAACTTAAAAAAATAAGTAGAAAGATGTTTAGGATTTGTTTCGTAAATTAGGGGGAAAATGACATCTTATTCGCGGAATACCAACATTAATATGGCAACACTGCTTCCATTGAGCACGCGGGTTAAAGGCAGAAGGCTCCGGTTGATTCCACATAATGTCTGCACTTATGCTGTGTGGTGTGCTTACGAACATTTCTGTTGAAGACTGCTTTGCAGATATGTAGAAATTTCAAATAATCTGAGTAAGTAATACTTTGTCAATCTTCTTCGTAGTCAAAAGTTATTAACTGTTGAATATGTGTTTTTGCGTGTAGTTTTTGTTTATTTCTAGTTTCACTAACAATGAATAGCTTCACGTTCACCATTTGTCTCCATCAATAAAAATTTTGAAACCAGAAAATTAGGTCTTAACTTTAAAAAATTAATATTAACTGAAAATCTATATAATTCATTTGTGTTACTGCGTAATATTTTAATTTCATGATTTAAATAATTTATGGTCAATATTCTATTTTAATAGAAGAATGTCGGCGTGCTATAGGAATAAGTTATTAATTGTTAAATTGCTAGGGCAATCTCGGCGTGAAATCACTAACAAGAGAGAAATGATTATTATCGAAAAACTCTGTACTTTTCCATACATCCCATAATTGAAAGGATACAGGAAAATTTCATTGAGAAAAATTAAAGTGCTAATATATTGTGCTGGGTTTTAGTTTTCCTCCACTGTGATATTGCGATTTTCTCAACAATACGACCTCGTATTGGGTCGAGCTCTTGAATTTTCGGTAGTAAAATGCGTTTAAAGTTCGTTTCACAGGTAACTTTGCACTCATGTGAGGAGTAAGGTCTAGCTTTGCTGTTCCAACGATGGATAAGATTAGGGCAGAGGAAGAGGATATACAAGCAATACGACTGAAAATAGTTTTGTAAATACTAGTATGGAAGGATGTGTCACGCATGCTATTAGAATAGAAGATTTTGTGCTGAAATACTTTGCTCATACTTTGTAAGTATGTCGGGAGGAAGATCTAGTTGTGCCGTTCTGGAAATCAATAAGGCATTTAAATTTGTGGGGATATATTACGTTAAGTCTTTATGACATTTTCAACTTTTCTGAAAAATGTCTGAAACGTTTTTCTTGATTTTTTCCCCTCCAATAAAAGAAAGTGCAGTTATGAGTATTGTTCCCCCGTTCATTAAAACCTCTGACATTTTGAAGGTCTTTTATCATTAAAACACAGCAGTTTCTTTTAGAAAGACGTTTGAGCTTTCTACTCAACCAAATTTTGTTATTATTGCTGTAAATGAAAGTCAGTGAATCCCAAGTAATTTATTACCTACCATTATTGGCCGATTTTATAGTATAAACCTCAAATTTAATATGTATCTGCATACGAACATGTGAGTTGTAATCGATTTATTGAAAGCATTCGAGGTGAATATATACCATAAATTCCGTGGTTTCTCACGTGAATATACGTTTTCGTAATTTAGAATGCGTTTTCAAATGTTAGTATTAGTGAGTATATAAACGCAATGTTCAGCTATCGTCTGAAACGTGTTTTTTAACAAAAAGTGATTATGATTACAATTGTATGTGGTACATATAAATGTGCCATTTTAAGTTATTAGTAGTTGTGCATTTTAAAAGTACGTATTGTACAAATTTTGCCGGAGTGGCGGTATATCACTGGATATACATGGTCTGTCTTTTCGAGTAATCAGTTTACAGGCATCGCCCCACAATGTATTTCGTCTACCAAACAAACGAAGTGATCCACTAAAATTGAGAGAGAAGTTACATATTTTGAACCAAATGTATCTTCATTTTGTAATCGTGTTTATTTAATCCCCAAATGAGTTCGAAGTAATACGTTACCCTACGTTTTTAGTTTGAAGTTATTGCGAGTAAAAATTACCAAGCGTGAAATTTTGTGTATTCTCCTTTACGGTTACGGTTCGTTTGTCGCATGTGTGGTTCGTCTGCCATTCGAGAGCACTGATTAGTCAGGTTCGGAAGTTAAAACTGTATCAAAAGGAGAAATACGCAGGCAAATATGCTCTAACACATAAAAATGCGCTAGAACTAATGAAATATGTTCTACCAATTACGTTTTGTATATTCATGAACAATTACAAAAATTTCAATTTTAACAATTAATTTTGCATTTTGCCTTCACTTAATATTCCATTTTTAAAGAAAAAATGAAAAGTGTAGTGCATGCTTTATTGCCAGAGCTGGCTGTGACGAGATCAGCTGGATGGCGAGACCTAGTGCCGACCCGCACATTGGACTGCGGGGTTTTTCCCATCCAGGTATATCCCTCCAGCGGGGCAACGCCACAGCCGGGACAAACTCCAAGTTGTAAATGGTCTCACGGCATGTGTGGTAGTGTGGTTCTTGTAACTAAGGGGTGAAGATACGAGTATAAAGAAAAAGGTGAGATCGCGAGCGGTCCGTGGCCCTTTCGTTAGGGTACTGCTCCGGCATTCGCTTGGTGTTGATGAGTGAAACCACGGGAAACTACTCGTGAGAGCAGCCGCTAGAATTCTCGACCAGACCAATTGATGTCCTGAGCCATCGTACGCGGGAAGAATATTATAAGAGGCCGATACGCTAATCATTACGCCATCGAATCCGCTTGCAGGCGGGCCTGGACTATAACTAAGAGGTCTTGCATGAGAGCCAACTGGTGGTGAGCCCGAGGCAAGGGCGACGGGTGCGGCGCCGACCTTCAGCCGACCACATCCGTCCGCTCTCCTGCGCTTCCGCTTCGTCGCAACGGCTCACGCGCAGCGGCCCTACACCCACCATCCGGCGCAGACGGCCTGTCCCCGCCCCGCACCCCCACGCAGCAAACAGGTGCTGGTGCTCGCTGCGCTCTCGCCCCCCCCCTCCCGTTGCTGCCACAACGACATTTTTCCCACATATGTTTATATTGCTTGGTTATATACGTACGTTTAGAGAATAGTAAAAACCACCCTTTCAGTGTCAGACCCCCAAAACGCGTTTCTGTTATGATCTCGACTTTTTTTGTGGGCATTAGAATACTGCGTGCGGGAAAATGAAGTAAGTCGCAGTTGTGCCCTTGGCAAACCAGCGCGCGCCGCCCGCCTGGCCGTGTGCGTGGCGCGGAGCGGCGCGACGTGGACCACCCACGCGGCGCGCGTCTGGCGCGTCGCGACGCGTCGCGCCGCGTCGCGTCGTTCGCGCGTGACGAGCGCCTTATTAGAGGCGTGTGCGCGACCGCGGACGCCTTCTGCGGCCGACTACACTCGCGCGGGGGGGCGCGGCCGTCCGTCTGGAATGTCTTCTCGTTTCACTTGTCAACGGACGTTCTCCTCAGCCACTTCGACGCCTGTCGGCGAGCCTAGGCTAGCCTCGAGGCAAATAAATTTAGGCGGTTCAAGGTCGCTTCCTCACTCCTCACCCTGGCAGCAGGCCTGCTCTCGTTTCAATTTCAATTATGCCCGTAGGGAGGCCAAAGATATCAGGCCTGCTCTTCCGCCTGACCACGCAAATTTCGCTACGCTCCTTTCACCGTCTGTTATAGAAAGGACGTATTACTCGAGCGACGAAACAGACCATTTGAACAGAATATTTTACATGCAGTAAATCTACAACATGGGGGCAGACGGCTTTACTTCCAATCCAAAAGAAGGTACTCTAAGGAATTTTTCCCTTAAAAAATCCACGGCGTCGATCAGGTTTGAACACATGAACATAAGATCGATTCTGCGTCCAACAGCAATCGTCCAAATTTGGCGTCTGCGTATCGGGACAGGAACATGCTCTCGTTAGAGCCAAGAGTGGTGTTTGTTAGGAAGGAAAGATGGCTGCCCAATAAATTCGCCTCTAGACACCTTGCTGCAAGCGGCTGGCAAGTGGGGCTCGGGGAGTAGGGGCGAGATCGCTCGCCTTCCACCGTTGGGACTAGAGTTCAATTCTTGGCCCGTAAACATGGAATTTGTCGTCAACCAATGGAGTTCCCGGGAGGTTTTTTAGGGGAGCTTCGCTTCCCCTGCTCATCTCACTCACTCATTGCTGTTTCAGCAGGCAATCCTGTGTGTGTGCCTTGATCATATTTGAAACAAGCCGTCTTCCAAGTACGTGCATTGGTTAAGAAATCCCCGTGGGAGTGTTTTCTATTCGTTCGTAGATCTTATTAGTTCACTGATTAGTAGGGAGCGGATTTCTATGGTTACTTCAGGGCATAGCTAAATGAAATTTCTTTCCATTTGGGTAGAATTTGATGCTGAATATTTTATGTTAGAGCATATTTTGCCAATTTTTCGTGTTTGTGCATATTCGTGTAATTATAGGAGCATGTTTTGCATATATCGTAAACATTTAGAATTATCTCTAAACCGTTTTATCTTTTCATATTATCTATTTATTTGTGAGAGTTCATTGAATAGAAAGAGCTTGTCACAGTTTGCGTTTTCTTTTTATTTTCTATAAATGGTAAAATACTTATAGAAATGTAGGATATTTCATGATATCATATTTTTTAAACCAGCAATAGGAATGCAACAAGAAATAAAAAAGGTCAATATTTAAATCATTTATTTCTCCCGAAAAGTAAGGTAGTTTATATTATGTTTGCCCAAAAATATATGTTCATTCCAAGCATGCTTCTGAATTTTATCAAGAAAGGTTTATCCAGGAAATGAAATATCGTTAATTTTAATAGCTTATTAATGTGCATATCTAAGAATTTTTAGATCATAATTGCATATTTCGAAGTTTTTTTAGGGCATAAAAGTCCTGTCCCTATTCATCAGCAACGTCTTTGTTTCATGTGTCCCATTTTGTTTGAGATTTCTGTTCAGTTTTCCTTCTGCCTTGGAGGAAATGCTCGCATGGCCCTTTGGTTTGGATCTGAACACTAAATGTTGTTTTTCTCCCTCCCAAACGTCACTCTCAGGTTTTACTGTTTTTCACGTGAAAATAAAGTTTTCTTCAATATTTTCTGTGTCTAGAATTTAAAAACTTTCCCTTGGAATAGCCCATAAATAGCTAAAATTCCTGGTTTATGTAACGACTTTTCGTAGGGAAAATATAATCAAGAACTTTCGAAGTCTAACTTTAAAAGAATTAAGTATTCAAAAAACTGCACTCACGGAACTACTGGTCGTGCATGAGCCATCAAGTCACCCCAGTCTCTGGTATGGTTTTTAAGGAAGACGGGAATGCTACGAATTTGTAAAAAGAACTACGAAATATTTGTACAAACAATTTTTCGATATAAATACGGTTTTATACTTCTCTTGCAGATAATACGTGAACGTCTGCCGCTGTTATAGCACCACTAGTTTGATGTGGTTAACATTTAATCTTAAGATGTGAAAACTAATTAACTGACGAATTCCAGTCGTCCGACAAGAGAAATACACCCTCCTACGCCTGATGCCTGCCTGCCACCGCGCCGGGATCATTCTGCTCACGCGCTGTAGGCGGCGGCGGCGACGGCACGGCTTACAGAAAGGGGACCCATGCCAAATTTCACTTTTTGTCGCACCTAAATATCGGATTCGTCGGTAGACACGGCGTAGTATTCGGGCGTTGGATTCATTGTCGCCATCCCGCTGTAGGCTCATTTTTGTAGTTCTTCCCGGAAGTAAGTCCATGTGAATTAGTGGTGCTCAAACAGCACATACTTTATCACGCTATTTCTAAATTTGCAGTTTTCGAAAATTCTGAGTGTTCGACGAAAATGTGAACATCGCTATCATTTCAATGTTCCTTGTTCTATTCGTGGAGAGAAAAATGGCGATTTTTGAGGTTTTTTTTTTTTTTTTTTGACTTAATTTGAGGTAGAAATGTAATGTAGTGTGCGGACACGGAATCCAACACAACGAAGATGTTCTGTCAGTAAACCGTACCGCACATTTGCGTTAAATGTAATGTGGTAATGGCTTTTCTTATCAAATTTGGAACATTCCTGCTTTGATGTGGAACCATACTTTTTGGCCTTGGCACAATTGGTGAAGCAATTACTTGAAGTGTTACCTTGTGCAGATACTCAAGAGAGGCAACACATGTCCCTCATTTCTAAGTACTGTAGTGTGCATGCACTTACAATGGCTGCAATTAGACAAAAGAGATCTATTGGCCAATACCATTTCTGGCTTCTAATTCCAATTATGTATAAACATCTGAATTGATCAAATAGATCTATGCCTCCAAATACTTTTCTTCTACTTTTGCTAAAAATGTATTTCTCGGAGATTTAAAAGCAGTGGTGTCTAATGATAATAAAATAATTACCTTCCTTTACAACCAGGTACACAACATCTTCGATCTATTCTTTTTGACATTTCATTTCTTTTCATGAGACGATTTGTCGATTTACAAAAATAAAAGTCACACGCACCAACTTGCAATTGATCGGAACGAATTAAAGTTGAAACCCACCGAAATCGTCAGTCTCGCGTTGTGACTCCTACTCGCTTGAGACATGTAGTTATCGTCGGGAAGGTCCTGTGCTTGGCACGCCTTGAGGGGCGCCCACTGGGACTCGCATTCGAATTGTCCGCCGCCCCCTGACACGCGAGCCGCGCCGACCTGCCGCGGCCAGGTGCCCATTGGGGCCCCGCTGCCAATATTGCCCCGAGCGCCCCTGCGGAGTGGGAGGTGTGCGGATAACAACCCAGGGGAAGCCCCGGGCGCGGGCGTGCGCTAAGTGGGTGTGCTCCGCCCCCGCCCCACGCCTCAACCACCCCACCCCCTCCCCCTCCGCCTTTTTGCGATCCCGCTCTGCTCTGCTCCGCTCCGCTCAGCGCGCCGGCGCCGCCGTTCGTCTGTCAGGTGACTCACCCCGCGCGGCGAGGGGCGGAGGGGGTGACGTGGGTGAGGGCGGCGGGCGAGCCGTGGGACGGCCCCGCCCGCCTGGGAACCGCGCGACGGCCTTCGCCAGCCAGCGCCCGGGCTCGCGGAATTGGGCAACGCGGGAAACATCGGGCTCAGGACGTCGACCCCCGTTGCCTGTATTATTTTTACCAACGTGTACTTTTTTTAGTCCAGTTTTTTTTCTTTGTTTCGATACATTTTACGTGTAAAACGATATTACCACGAGAGACGAGGCCTTGGAGGCAGCGTCAGAAAACAAATGAAAGAAATGCCAGTTTGCATGTATTGCTGTTTCCAATTTATTAAGAACAAATAATTTTCTTAACTAAATCTTATGATGGAATGAAATGTTTTGACGAGCCTATATTCGCGATAATGTGAAATTTTGCAATTTTTCCAACAGAAGAAAATTGAAAAGTGGTTTCACCAAGATTTGGACATATGTATTATTGACGTTTTGTAGTTATGTTTTTGTCTAGTTTTCGTAGATTAATCATTCAAAAAGATACTGTTCATATCTGAATAACCAAGGTTGTTCTATTTCATGAGGCGATTCATAATTCTGAAAGATTAAGTTTGCATTTGTAATATCTGCTGAACTGCTTCAATTCTCATGTGTTGATCTGTACATTTTCAGGTGAGTGACTTGAACGTCATTATTCGTTCCTGTGTTCCTGAGAGTCGGTGCTCGCCCTGTGGGGATCAGATAAGTAGATAGGTGAGTACTGAAGCATTTGTTGGTAATATAAGTATAATGTGAGACGGTAATAATGTATTTCTCTCTATTTTAATTACGTCCTAATCTTCCGATTATTGTACTTACATATTTAGAAGTTTGTGGTTAATGCAATTTACACAGCTTAACGGGCAATCTTTAAATATGCATTTAATTTTTAAATTTAATTACCTTACCTTTAATTGTTTTGAAAAATGCTTTGAATCATATAATTATCTGTATTTTGATGAATGCTTGCCGTCCACCTTCTCAGTACTTTTGATGGAGAAATAGCTTCATGTCAGAGAGAAATAGTACTAGTATGAATATTCACTGTTCCACGCAATGTATTTCCAATGGAGGAAATGCGTGTCGTCTGGATTCACTTGAAGAGGCAGTAGAGGTTCCTGGTGCGTGGGCGGTAGACACGCCACGTGGCGCGGCGGTTCGATCACTGGGTCTCAGGTGTGGTCGCTGTCACATGAAAGATCGCAATAGTTCTGATATGATGGGCAATTAGTGTGGGTGTTGTTGAGGAAAGGGGATGAGGTGCGGAAGGAAACAAGATACTGTAGCATAAGATGGATACAGTTCAGCATGGAATCAAGATGGCGACTAGAGAGTTGAAATTCGTAAGAAAGACGAAATTGATTGTTACAGAAGTAGAAACGGATTATGACGATGAAATTAGACAATTCGTAGTGGGAGTGAATAGAAACTGTGGAAACGTGAGAAAAAAGTAAGGATATACAACAAAAATCTTTGTAAACTTATGGTGTAATGATGCGTTCACAGTTCAGACCGGTACGGCTTCCTAACGCCCGACAGACTGCGAACTTTAATGCGCTGATAATTGTGCCAAATATCGCATCCCGTAAAGCGAAGGCAGCCTAAACGTTGTTAAACACAAACTACAATTAAGTGAAAACATGCGCGTATATTCTCATTAAAACTTCTCATTCTGCAGAACAGACGAGCAAGGCGCAATACAGAAAACGAACGGCTCGCCTTGCCCTAGTGCTTGCTAATATACTTACAAACACACTAAAACGGCGACGCGGACCTGCCACCTCAACCCAGCATCTCTGCCTCTCGCAAAGACGCAACCACTTCTGCCCCTTATTGGGCCACCCCTCTCCCCTCACCGCGATGACGCCTCCCGCCGAGCACGATAACGAAGGAGGGCGACGCCGAAGCAGGAGGGGGGGGGCGCACAGACAAAACACATCCAACGTGATATAGTGTAACATATGATGCAGTGTATGAGAAAATTATATAATCATTAAAAACAATTAAATTGCAAATAAATAAAGATACGGTATTGTGGTGTAGGACTCCGCATGTCCGCGCTCTACCTGGACAATAGTGTAGGGCATGTTCTACTTTTACACTGGACGGGCCCACAACGCTAGGAAATTAAACGTAGCTTCACTATCTGCGCAAATGTTCTTGTGCTCTTTTTGCTATTTGCGGGAGGAAAAGGGTAGATGGGTGTTATTTCGTGGCAGTATCGATTCAGATCTGTTGTTCCATTGCGAAATAAATACGTATTTATTCCACGGGCGCGAAAATGTGTACTTTTCAAATGTTGCTAACCACGCTATGTTAGTAGCTTTATTCTGTTCTATTAATGGTCGCCAGAGGGCCACTGGCCACCAACGAGTTCAATCACTTCATCTGATGCTTTATGGTTTACTGTCTGAGCGCATATTTGATTACAACGGAAATTGTAGGGGAATTTAATTTAGCCAGCGATTTTCGCCCGTTGAAATTAGCGCCCGCACCCGAGTTTGAACCTAATAAGCCAGTTCGCTACCCCCATGGCTTCATGCAGATATACTTGTGAATTCGATATACTGATTCGATTCTTGATCTGTGACATCTCCGTTGATCTACAAACGAAGTGGATCTCTTCTCAAAAATTGAGTTATACTTTTTTTTCTAGAATTTTATTTGCAAGAAAGCAACTGCGAGATGTTACGATACATTACGATTGTTCCTTAGAAAGTATTCTAATATAAAACGATGGCAGCGATCGGAGGGTGTGAACCCGATTTACATCGAAGAGACCGCGGTGCCGAGTTGGTTGCGCTCGTTTCAACGCACTCCAGAAAAGAGCGTGAGAGCGTGTTAGTGATTCCTGGTGCGCGATGGCCACTAGCCCCGTAAGTGTAGTACATCGTCGCCCACTGGATGGCGGGACCCGGAGCTGACCCTCAGCCAGGTATCGCGGAGCAACGGCGCACCGCCCCAGCCGGGACAAGCGCTAAGCTCCCGACCGGAATCCTGGTACTAGTGCATGTGGGGTGTAAGTAAGGGGTGAGGATAGGACGAGAAACAGGAAGGAAAGGTCGTATGCGGTCCGTAGCCCGTTTGTTAGGGTACTGCTCCCGTATTCCCCGGTAGAAAACTACCGATGAGACCTGCCGTCCACTAGAATTCTCCCTCACAGAGCGACTGAATTCACTCCTACTACGTAGCCAGTATGTAAAATCCTCCCACCATCGGGGCTGGAGCCCCACGGCCTACCGTTCAGAGGCACGGTCGGTTGATGCCCTGAGCCTCGTAAGCTGGTCCGCGGCGCCGAGTTGGGAGTGCGCGTTGCATCGCAGTCCCGGAAAAGAGGCTGCGGCTGCTCCAGCGAGGGTGCGGGGCGGGGCGCGCGCGCCACGCGGAAACAAACGCGAGAGCGGACGCGGGAAACCCGCCTGCGCCCTCCGTTCCCCCGCCCCTCCCTCCCGGCCGCGCGCACCTGAAACTGGACGCCCGTAAGCCTCTGGCGCGCCCCCCCGGCCCCGGCCTCGTCCCCGTCCCGGCCGCGCCCCCAACGCAAACTACACACAGGGGCCGCGCGCGGGCTGACGCACCGGCCGACGCCACCCGCCGCTGCCCGGGCCCACTCGCTGCGCCGACAGGGTTTTTTTTATCAATTGACGTTTCACGTTGAAAGGAGGGGAAGGCAGCCCGGGCAACGCTTTTTAATTTGATTTATTTAGTCAAAGAATCGTAAAAGTCTTATTGACGTATGCACGCGTTTCCTTCAGCTCCAGAATTTCTTCTCAACATTTTAACTATAAATACTTGAATCATGAATAAACGCTTCTAAAAAACTGAAGTTAGCAACTTTTGAAAACTATACATTCTAACTTACAGAAATGTTAATTGCATCGGTAAACGAACAGCACATTTTACTTTTTTTGTACTGTAACAAAATAGTAACTCATCCCTGGCTCTTCTCCTGCTCATAGTGATGTTTAATCAGAAGCAAAACAAGATCCATCTCCGCATTTGCTCTATGGATCAAGGAAACTGGTCAAAATCTAATCGAGATAGGGGTCATTGACCGGGAACCTGATGTGCATTACTTGTTTCATGCATATTAAGTCTTTTATTTTTAAAGTAAACAATACAAATGTAAACGTTTTCTGTGACGGACGTTCACGGGGCTGCAAGAAGACGTGCCAATGACCACAGTGTCGTAGCAAATATAGGGTAAACAATGAATTTTATTAATTGCTATGTATATTTATGTATTCATAATTTTCTGTCATTTCAAAAAAGCGCGTCTTAGCTTGTATTATTAAAGAATAGTCCACAGTTCAGTAGGCGCGTTTACTTTATTCTCGTATATAAATGTAAATTTTCCCACGTTCATGACAGATTAGGAAACTTACAATTATTGACTCAGAAAGATATTCAGCAGTAGGTCATTGTAAATACTTTTTCAGTTCCTGAGTATTTAATATTTATCTAAAAAGATGAATAAAAATTGAAATAAAGAAAGAGAAGATTGAATAAAAGTTGGAACTATGTTGAAAAATAAACGGGTGAAATTCAACTTTCAGAAAATATCTAATACGTTTTATTAACGTTAGTCCCAACTTCATAGAGAAAGAGAAGTGTGGAGCTTGTAAACATTCGCACCCGGTCTTTCCGTTCATAGCCAAGTTGTCCACTCTCAGTTCAGCTTGTAGTGAGAGCGAGAGGTTCACTTCAGATTCCACGAGCACTACCCGCAATGCAATGATACAGGAGTACTGCATTAGAATAGCTGCAGCGCTGCTCTATATTTGGTCGAAGGCGATGCTATGGCGTAGAGGCTTCGGGCGCAATTGGTACGTCTTACACGTAGACTGTGAGTTCGCATCCTGCTTAAGACATTAATGTTTTCAGTTGGGTTGCGGCATGATGTGCATTAGTAATGATAGCACAATGAACCAATATCATCTTTATTCAGAATCCTTCCCTTAAATACTGTCTCGAACCCGGCAACTAGTGTGCGAGTTTGGTGTACGCGTTTGGCGCTGCTAGCCCGATCTAGAAAGAGCTTGGGCTTCTTTGTCTAATCCTTTACAAGGACTGGCAGGCGCAAGAGCTACGCTGGCTCGGAGATAAGCTCGTACTAAGTCCGGCGCAGGAGTCAACATCGACACGTTGCTTGAAGAGCGGTGAAAGTAACCAGGTGGTCGCGCCTGGTAATGTGTCAGCCTAAAGCCCGTTTTACATGGTCATTTTTTTCCATCATTTTTCTGTATAGAAAACGGAAGGTAAATGGATATTCGTTTCTATGCGTTTTTCGTCCAGTTTCGAAACTGGATGAAACACATCTAGCGCCGTGTATACACGGTCATCGTTTTCTGCACTTACTCGTGATGAAAATATTTGCACTGAATGCGCACTAAACATCAAACTGCTGAACTTCGCCACTGGGGCTACAAATTAAGTTAATTTTAGAACAGCACAGAACGATCAGACTTTAGAACATAGTTCATGTTTTATTTCTCAGAACATTAATTACTTCACATTACGATTCATCATATAAGAAAGCTCTCAAAACTGCACAAAAGGAATAAATCGTACCACACGCATAACGCCAGAAGAACAGTGACACCAGGAGCGTGGTAGTCTAATTGGAAGGAATGTGTACCGAAAAATGAAAAGTGCGTCATTTTTCTGTACAAAGTCCATCTCGGCTGGACCGTACTTTTTCTGCGCAGATGAAAAAAGGCTGGGCTCAAGGGACGTCTCGGGGGCATCGAAAGGCGCAGGAAGGGACGAACAATCGCCCCTCGGTTGCGCGCGCATGGCTCCCGCGGTGCGATGATTCAAAGGCGGCATTAGGAATACCTGCAATGACTGACCGGCGCCGTACCCTATAAATCGCCCCGCGTGCGGGCCGGCGCGCCCCCGCGCCCCCCGCGCCCCTCGCGCCCCCCGCGGCGCCCCGGGGGCGTATCGTGCTTTAGGGCATCTGCAGCGGCAACACGGCCGTTCGTCAGCCCCCGGCGGCCCGCCCCGCCCCGCCCCCGCCCCGCTGGTGTTAATGTATGTTTTTACCCCAAGTTTTATGTGCGGGCGCGCGCGATGGCATCTCGGCCCACCGCCCGCCCCTGTGGGCAACCCATCCGCTGGTTGAGGCTGCCTCCAACGGCGCCGGGGGCGATGGACGAGGAGGAGCGCCCAGCTAATTAATTACGATGCAGGGAAACAAAATATTGCGCTGTTTACTTCGGAGTCTGTAGATATCGTCTTGAACATTTCTTCTGCTTGCAGTAGTAAATGGTTTCATTGATTTCTTGGGAATCATAATATAAACAAATACCCTCAATAGTACCTACAAAACTTCACAAACTACGCGATAACACATATGTACAATTTATCTCAATGTTTCGGATGTGAAGAACTACCCTGTATGGCTATTCTTTATGAACCTAATTTATTATCTATCAATCTAATTATTATTAATTTATTAGTATTTAAGTTTCCAATGCCCACAGAAATGGAAATAAAACTATGCAACCTCCGCCCATATGAGATGAGACTCGTTTGATACCCTGGAAGAGAGACAAAAAACATGTATATCACATACTAATTTCAGTGCGTACAGAAATTTACAGACAACTGTGCAACCGCCAGCCATCTGAAAAATGCATATGGTTTCGTGAAATACCCAAACACTCAGGGAGAAACAACTTGTGGCGCTACAGCAGCAAGTACTTGCTCTCCTCAGTATCATTTACTTAATATTAAATACTGCAATATCATGCCATATTAATACATCTCACCCATTACTTGTAAAACTCATTACCAATCGTTCCTCATTAGCAACGAAAACTTAATCTAATACATGAACACACATTCCACAATCCTAAATTCGATCCATTCACCCAGAAACGCCACCCAACTGTGAGAAGTTATTTTGAGAATTTCAAATTGCCGTGTCGCGGCGTTTCCGTTGTATTGCAACCTGATAACCCCAGAAAAATTCTAGCAAAAGTGGGAGAAATACCAATCTACAATTTCCAAGAATTGCAAAATTACGCTAAGCTACTAATTTTTTCTAAAAGTACACCTTTTTTAAAGACTTGATTTTTATAACAGATTTAGTTATATATAAAACTTACTACACTTACGGGACTAATGAACTTAGAAGTTGATGCTGCCGGAATCACCAATCAATGAATTGTAGGAGCTTTTGAATCTTACACCTGATGAATATGATTCCTTCGATTATAATTGTTATAAATACATGTATTGCATGAAAATAACCACTTGTTCCCAATCGTAAGTCAGTATTGACTAAAAACTACAGATGGGGAAATAAATGCGTTTTGCAATGGTAAGATTCCAAGCTCAATGAGAGAAGACAGTCTTGCAGGAATCATGGATGGTATTTGCTTATTATTAGTATAATTTTTTCTCCAGTCTAAAAGTTCTGAGTTCTATACTAGGATGTGCCTCGACAGAATATTATGCCATATCTCAGGTGACAGTATCTAAATGTGTTGCATAATGAACTTGATTTCCTGTTTAGTTTATTTATTTGGGTATTCCATTTGAGGTTTGTCTGAATTGATTCAGAAATTTTGTTAGGTTAACAACAGCCAATTGCATATTGTTTTTATTCAATGTCTCATGCGATTGCCTGTTTGAAATTGTTGAAACCGTTTTCCCTTCGTTTACTATTAATTTGTTTTATGAAATCAATGTAAAATATTTGAAATTGAACTACTTGTTTCATTTTTGCAAAGAATATTCGTGAGAACAGGAAACTAAAATTATATTGCGTTTCTACTGGCCGAAGACATATCGTTTATGATAAAAGAAAGAGAACATGTCTAAGATCGAGTCTGTGAGTGGGTCAATTGGAAAGATGAGTAAATATAGTTCTGCCCTGTGTGAACAGTATTTGTACTTTTTGCGACCGGTGTTTGTAGCGTACTTTATAGTGTATTTATATTTTGCAAGTTAATGCAGTATTTGAGAAGCCTTTGTATGTTAAAATGTTTGATTTATTGCAGTGTTATACGAGTGTATTATATTACTCGTAGTTGGTCTTGAGCAGTTTGCGTGCTAGGTTTTGGAAAATCATTTTCTGTGGTTTCGTTCAGCATCATTTTCGTTGCTTCAGGCTGCTAGTCTATTATATTTTAAGTAGAAATAGTAATTCATTCAAGTCCATTTCTATTGTAGATTGACAGTGTTTAGAAGAACATTACTTACAGTGCCACGCTTTATATGAGACTAGTACAGGGAACTAGAGGAATATCAGAAATAGTGAAATCTAAAGTATTAAAGTTTTTCTTGGATAAAGCACTGCCTCCTATATATTGAACCCTACTTCAGAATACTCAGAGTCCCTAAGTGTTGTATGTATTAAGAATTGTTTGTAAAGATGTAATTAAGGATATACCTTTCCGGTACTGTTTCTTCCAGTTAATAGAATTAAAATTTTTCATGATTCATTCCTACACTACATCATTCCTGACTCATTCCTATAAGAAAATATTCAAAATAACAATCGTGATACTTACTTTATTCTGCACCATTCCCGAAACACATTGTGGAACTAACGAATTTGCAAGAATTTGCACCCCTTGTTTCCTGTAATGCTTTTCTGTTGATGGAGATATGGTTGCGTAAACAGCAACTGCGCGAAAATGTGGAGCGTCCTGTCCGTGTTTCTCTGTCCTAAGACGCCCGCCTTTCAATAGGCGGCCGGGCTTTGCCGTGGAGCGCGGGGGACAAAGGCCGAACGGCATTCCAGGCGCGAAGCGAAATCGCGTAATCGCGCCATCTGGCCCTGTTCCAACGCGGCGCGGCGCGACGACAAGCGGTCTGCGGCGGGCGGCCGGGCGCGCGCCCTAATCTCCCGGCGGCCGACGTGGGAAAGCTCGCTCCGCACGCCACGCGCGCCAGCCGCCTTCGCGTGGTGCGCAAAACAGAACTAAATAGTTTTACAAAAGGTAGCATGCGCAAAACCACTCTTGACGAATAATGCGAAAATACACTATGATGTTTCACCGGATTCAGCTGTAATTCATGTTATTAACCTTCGAGCTCTCGCGCTGTTGTAAAAAGTACAACAAAGTAACATTTTTCATAGTTACATGAAATGTTGCGCTTCAGTGGCTTTCAATTCCTTCTAAGTTTTCGTTTATTGGTTCTTCTTCACTGTTATAGCGGAACCTTAACCGTTTCTTCCGTTCTGAGAGAGAAATGTGAGAGTAAAGGTGTGTCTGTTGTACATTTTATAAGGAGTTCTGGCGTTAAGTTTTCCAACAGTTCTTTCAAGTACTAAAAAGTAACGAAAAAGTGGATAAATCTAGTTGCTAAATGTTCTCTAACACTTGGTGTAGCCAGAATCCATGTTGTTTCCTTGATACGAAAAAATTGAAATCAATCGGCAAAACGTCTGTCTGTCCTTTGTCTGTGAATGGCTAAACCGTTCAGCCGATTGTCTTAAAAATTGATGTGCCTCAATAGATCTGAATGCGTAAAATTAAAAATTAAAAAATGTCTAAAATTGTGGATGTAAAAAATGCAACGCGCGAATCATCGTGTCTCAAAAATAGGCGCGAGTGCTCGAAGGTTAATAGAATACTTCGGTCTAACGGTCATCCTTGCCGTTTACCTTGACGAAATTAAAATACACTATTATGAGACTAAAGGTTTCTGTGTACATACCTGTGTTTCTGTGGCAATCTGTGCACACGGCCCGGGGGAGGTAAGAGGCCAGACACCTCGAGAGAGGAGAGCGGCCAAGGAGATGCGTCGCGACAGCCCGCGCCCGTGTTAACATCCCTGTGAGTAATGTATCCATTGGGAGGAAGTGTCCCGCTTGAACACGCCTTGCTGCGCGCAGAAGTCCCGCGTGGTAATCGCCTTAGTTCAATTAAGGCGCCTGACAAACGGAGGCGGCGATTAGGCCCCGGGCGCGGCGCGAAGCGGCAACGGGCAGGTGGCCCTCGAGGAGGCTGCACAGGTGGCGCGCTGCTAATCCTTCTCCTTAACTGCGCTGCTCAAACGAGAGAAGCCGCCTACAATAGCTTAGATCAACGGCAACGCTTCTCTCTGCAGCATCGCTGACCTGACGGTGCTAGGGTACTGAAAGGCAAACTGTGAGCCTGGCTGAAATGATCGATAGTATTCTGTGATTTCTCTATACCAATACTACTGATCAATACTAGGCGAGTGCTGGAGCAGTACCTCCACAAACGGGTCATTTACAAGCACCATACCACCATAATTGTCAGGATACCAGTCAGAAGTGAAGGTCTTGTCGTATATGGGTCGGTACCCCACAGGGATCTCACTCATTCAAACGATAAAGCCAAAGGAGTCTCTTCATTAAATCTGCGGTTACAGTAAAGAACGCGGTATCTCCTACAAATGTGAGAGGGAAGAGGGGGAGGAGAGGACAATGAGAAGGATTGTACTTCGGCATCTGTGTCAATGACACCATCTCGATCAGATTTGCGTCCAGTTTCCCTGAACTTTGGAGCAAGTGTTGAGATGCCCCTTGTTTTGCCTCTGGACCAAACACTCATCTGCGCGGATTTCCTTCTGCTCTTTTGGGAATGTAGATATTCAAATAATCGTTTTCTCTTTTAATGCGATTCCTTCATGTAAAGCATAGGAATACTAGATTACATTTCTATCTGAGTTACCTTTTTCATTTTTCCTGACTGTAATTGCTATTATAGCAATAGTACGCTGCATTACATATTTCACTGGCGAGCTGTAATTTGGAATCTGTGTAGAATGAATATTGTTTCAAGATTGAAAGTAAATTTTCAGATTCATGGCGTTCATATAGTTCCAGAGTTTGTCTTGGAGAAATTAAATTTGCAGCAATTGCGTAAACAACGGAATAATATTTTGGAAACGGCTTGTGAAAGAGCCGGAGAGTCCCACGTTAAAGTTTTCAAGCCCAAAGAAATTTCTGCAACGGACATTAAAGGTCAAGAGTGTGATATGATCACAAGCACGCCTTGTTCGTATATTTATCTACGTTTCAAACCAAATATTTTTAACCGCGTCTGGTTCATTTTCAATGGTTATTAGCCCACTCGTGCGCTAATTCTTAATTTTCCGGACTGTGAAAGTCAAGACGCACATGTGCGAACAGCATTGGGACTGGCAATAAGCACGTTTGCACCGTATGCTGTTTGCTTTTGTTAACTGCTTTCCACTGTACGGTCGTCTGCCGTTGGTGCGTCTGTCAATGTGTGTTCGTTTGCCATAATGAACGACCAAGTCCCTGTTTTATGAGCACGGCAGTCAATTGCTCTGCTGATTCGTGGGTTTTGGAGGCTGTGGGTTTTGTGGCCGCTAGTCACGAACCACGTGTGTGGAAAGTATAGGGCCTAAGTTTCCAAAATAAACGAATTCTACATGCTATAATGTATTTAGTGATGTGAGCAATTATTTTCTCGCTAGTTCTTGCCAAACTAAATGGGGAACGTCAGTGGGTAAGATATGATTATGATGCGGATCCATTTACCAAACACACCCGAAATTTTGTCATTCTGCCAACTAGAGAATGTTTGCAGAACAATAAATTATTTTTGTTGCGAGAAAACAAAAATGCATTTTAAAACTATAGAAAAAACCTTACACACATTGTTCCTTGATTATGGGTATCTTCATCTTCCTTTGACGTACATGGCACCACTTGGAATTCCTCAATCCAAAACGTAATTTTTATTTTCTCACATGCTTTTCGTCATGATTTGTATCAATTCTTACATTGTAAACTCACTAAATCACTTGGAAAACCTATCTGCAACCTCCAACTGCACTAAATCAAGTTGTCACTGCCGTCCTTCTGACCGGGAGGTCCTAGGATTCGAGTCTGGACGGTGGCAGCGTTTTCACAACACCCTCGAGAGCTGGGTTCAATAGAGCTGCTTTCTGGAGGATAATCCTGGCGGCCGACTGCTCTGACGAATGCCTTGGCAGTACCCTAACAAATGGGCCACGCATTGCGCGCGATGTCTTTCTCACCTCTTAGTTACTCTCTCCCTCTCTCACACACACACACACACACATTTTCTCTTAGTACACTACCACACATGCTTAGAGTGTGTCCGGGCTGGGGCGGTGCCCCTGAGGAGGGAGAAAAACTAGCAGGTCGGCGTGTAGGTCGGCGCCGGATCTCGCCATCCAGCAGAGGAAGATCACAGCCACCTCCTGGGATAAAACATGTTCTACACGTACGGGACGACTGGCCGGAGGCGTTGACACACTCGGACACACTAATCAATCAATCACCCAACACGATCGTTTTTCAGCTGGAACTCTGTCCCTGTGACTGGTGGAAAAAATACATTTCGTGGAGCGATGGGGCCTTTGGAAATGTTTTCGAAAGCCCGAAAAAATCGGCCTTAGGCGTGTAGGGAGCGTCGTGGCGTGGAGCGCCTGGCCGCCGCTCGCCGCGCCGCGCCGCGTCGTTAGGTGCGTGCTCCTTGGCATTCGCGGCGCGCGCGCGCGAGCGAGCTCCAGCAGCGGCGCGGGCACGTCCGCGCGCGGGGCCTTGGGCCTCGACGGATCTGGACCGGGCGCGCGTGATTCATGTTTCCGGCCACCCCGCGCCCGCGCCCGCGCAGCTGGACGGCTGGGGTTTTAAAGCACCTCGCGGAATTAATTCCAGGACCGCCTCTCCGCGCCCAACCGGCGCTCGTACACATATTCGTTGCCGCACTTGACTGTGCTTCAATCTCGTTTCCACGGCCGCCACCGTCACCAGAGCGTTGAGGGGCGAGGCCACCTTCAATGTGCTCCCCCAAAGGTGACGGCGATACTCTTATCCCACGGTCTTTCTCTTTCTTGCTCAGGCTCTGCTAATCAATTCGGAAATTCGACTATGTTGTTCTGGGTATTCGCTGCACTACAGCAATGATTTCGAGATCATGCGTAGGATGAAAAACTTAACTTAGATCTGACAAATACACTTCTTTTATTTAAAAATTTGATCCTTGATTATGGTATTCAAAAATTCGAAGCTCAATTGGATGTAATCAAGAAAGGTTGTGTGAAATTACTCCCGCATTTTCTGTAAAATGTGCTGCATATACAGTAAAAGTTAAATATATTATTTTCTTTATTTCATTTGTAAAATAAGAAATGACTTTTGTTCCAGGCTATCGAAGAAAATGTACCACAGCCTCTTCGTTTGAATTTGTGGAATTGGGCTTTCTCACATAGTTGAGGTGCTAGGCCAGATAATGCGATATTCCAGTATTATGTAGCCGTATCCAATAAATGTGCTCTTCAGCACACCTAGTTTTTCTTCGAACGTTTTGTACGGATGATGCTAAATACAATGATCAACTTAACAAACTTTTTTTTTCATTTTTCAAAAATAATGTAATTTTTTTAAAAATATTTCTAAAGCCGTTAAAATTTATATTGCGATCGTGTTTTTTGCATTATTGCATTTGTGAGTACATGTGCTTCATAATGTTTCTGAAATCAAAATAGCGTATTTTCAGAAACGCTCTAAGAACGTTTTCTCGAAAATGGCCCCAATATTTTTGAAGATACAAAATGACCATCGGGCATGTAATATATGCTGTTATTAATTCTAATGAAGTGTATTAAATTATAAGTTTACCTTTTAAGTTTGCTTGCCTGTGAAAACATGAATGTGCTCTGCATTTCTAAATCTTCTTTCTCTGCTTGATGCTGTGTATCTAAATTCACCAGAATCTTTCGCCAGAATTGTCTTTTGAATCACAATTAATGGAATTTTCTTGAAAATATTCATATCCAACATTTGTTTTAAAAACGTATCCCATTACAGATTAAAACACTTTTCTTCTTACAGCGAACAGCTTATGGTGAATTAAGTACATGAAGTTATAAAAATAAGAAAACTGGAAGTAGAAATGTACGAGTCAAGGTGCGAGAGCAGCACACAACGCAGCGGGCCTGTGTTTCTGCGAACTGGATGTGACTGCATTAGCGCGTGGGACGTGGCAACCCCACGCATAGCACGTCGCCAGAAGAACGAGCTCGCCATAAATGCCCGCGAACCTTTCCCGTGGTTACCTTGCTACCGGCTGCCATTTAGCTCACCATAGGATGTCATAAGATTTCTCCAAGTTACACCTACAAGTCGGCGAGATTTTGATTTCTATACGCGCGATGGGGCTACTCAACCCACGCACGTGTAATGAAGGATTCCCATACCCTGTGTGGAATTATAGAAAATGGCAGAAGGGAGGTTTCGAGTTCTCCAAGCAGTCGACGGGGGCTTTGGCACAGCTTCTTCCCGCTGGGTCTCGACTTACTCGACGAATAATGTCGAAATTCAACTCTACTCTTCAGCCTTCGACGTGCTAATTTCAGAAGTATCAGTTGTGAACACTCGCCTAGAATGGACATCAAGCACCCAAAAAATTCCACAGGTTTTCCACATTCAGTATTTTATCATCTTTGTGGAATTGTCTTTAATATGTTTACGACTGAAGAACTCCGCTTTTATTCAGCCCGAACAGGACTGGCGAGTTCGAATTGGTGAAGTATGGGTCGTGAGTTTGTGTAGACGGCGGAGTGTAAATCTGTCACGAGTTATACGTGTTCATTCTGCTTTTACGATCTCCCCACGTTTTCTACGTGCGTCCGCGAGGAACGACTTCCCCAATGTCGTTGGAGTTTGGGCTTTCGTAGGGTCAACAAAGGTTGGAATTCCTTGCGACGTAAAATGCAATTTCATATTTGAAATTGTTTTCTTGTTTGTACTTGTTTCTTAGTTCCTTAATCTGCAGAATTTTAATACGACATATTTCAATCCGGTAAACCTATTAATATTATTCCGTTAATGAAACAATATTATGAGGTAACCTTAGCACAGCATACATGCTGTTACAGTATTCACACCTTTTCCTTCAGCGTTTGTTGCCAAGAGAACACAATGCATTTTTTTCATGTTCCGAAATTGTGTACTAGAAGATAATCATTTGTATTTTCTTCATACGAATGTCTCGATACACTACCAAGGAAATGGAAATGAAATGAAAACATGTGCGGGCTCTGAACTTGCTGCTATGAAATTTGCGAGTATTCAAATAAGACACTGAAAGAATACAATTTTATTACAAGTTTTGGAATTGAAGAAAGTCTGCAACCTAGCTTGGCGTGGTTCTTGTTGTATTCTGCTGCAAGAAATCTCCGAGGGGTCGAGACAATTCGTGCTTCCCACACTAGTGCGACTCCCGGGGCTTAAATCACGTGTCAGGAATGACTGTCGCTGGGAGCAACGCGGTCTGGAGGGGCCTGCAGCTGCGCAGCGAGGCGTTCACGTGCGCGCGATCCCGGCGAGCGGCAAGTGGCAGGCGGCGCGTCGTGCTGCACGCCGCGACGTGCATGTGCTCGCTGCGCGGTGCAGCTCTCAGTGGAGGGCAAGGGGTGGTGTCGTCTGGGAAATGTTGAACCCATTTACTACTATTTATTTAATTATACTGTAGAATAGTTTATATATAAACTATAAAGTTACTATTCGTCAATACGGTTGGTTAAAAACATGTATGTTAAAAATTATTTACCATAATTAGACGGTTCCGGTAATTATGAATGAAAGGACGGAATATAACACTTGTGAAATGTGTAATGAAATGTAACTTGAATCTTGGGAATTGGTCCCCTTGTCGTAGTTACTTCATGAGAACATATCTGTATTAAATTATGAATCGTTAACATCAGCACAGGCACGTTGTAATTAAAGCATTCAAAATATATAAATTTATCAAACACATTTCAGTGGCTCTGGCCATTGCAAAGATGTCGCCCGGGGCGAGTCGCTTCCTGTGTCAGCCTAACTACCGCACTGCTGGGGATATAAACATTCTATTGTGATGACTGAATACATGAATGGCTTTAACATAATGTAATTAATGAGGTCCATAAAATAGTAAAAAAAATGTCAAAGAGACTTGTAATGATGACGTATAATGCCTGTTTTTGTGAAGAGTAATCGTGAATAGTATAACAATTTAATTGTACATTTAAAAAATAATGTCGTTGGAGGTGGAAAATTTGTTTTATAATTACAAAACATTGGACATTGTTCCTCACCAAGGTAGACGGCGTATCAGGACTGAACCGTGAATTTCATCGAAAGTTTTGAATATCGAGTCATAATGTAACTTCCAGTATAATAGTGTACACTGTATTCCGTACATTCTATCTACTCAAGAAGTGAAACCGAAATAAAGTTTAATAAGATTTTACATGACGAAGTTAGATGGCTCAGGGCAATAACTTATCCGAAGGCCTTAAGATTCGTGTCTCGGACGTGGTGGAATTTTGGCACTGACTACATTGCTAGGTTGAATTCAGACGCTTTGATCGGTAGTATTCTATCGGTAGTTTCTCCCGTGCAGGTGGTGCCCCGCTGTCAGAGATACCTAGGGGGGAAATCCCGCGAGTCGGCGTGTCGTTGCAGCGGGGAGGGCACCGCTCCCTTCTGAGACATAACAAGGGCAGCGCTTATGCCCTTGGTAGTTGAGGCGGCCGGAGCGGGGGAGGGGCGGCGCGCGCAGCGGCTGGGTCGTGCGTCGCCGGCTAATTGGGCGTGGGCGCGATGCGCGCGATAGCCCCAGGGGCCGCGTATCGGCCCAGCGCATCGCACACGCGCCGCCCCCCCCCCGCCCCCGCCCACGGCCACCGACCCAGGACCCACGGCACACAAAAAAGCTAGTGCGATTCGCGCTAAATTAATGCAATTTATAAACGCACTTTCTCAAAAACTGCTTCAGATGCGTTCTTCTCTCATTCTTTGTCTCAGTTTCATTAAACTCTCTGATTTTTTTAAATGCGAGAGTTAGAAAGAATGCAAGAATGTATGTGTTGCTGTGGCTTCACTAGTTACAATTTCTCACCCAGGAGTCGTGATACGGCATATCGTTCTTGGCTGCTTGTTGCCCACACTGCAGGTGTTCTCGTGGTTTTCTTTGCTTAGCGAGTTCCAGTCGTTGATTCGATTTCGCCGGGTGATGGACTCCAAGGCCACCATGATTTTATTCCATCTCGTATGATGTTTCAGCAAGGGACGGTTGTTTCAACACCAGAGACAATGGCAAGATAGAAAAGTAGCTGCTTTGCCACATCTTAATGGCTTTATTCCCATCTTTATTGCATTTCCTCAAAATATCTTCTAGTGTGGCACTAAAATTCTCATCTTTCTTTCCTTTGAACTTATTTCTCTTTCCAGCAATGCAGGGAAGCGGAAAAATATTATTGGCTGTTTAATGTCGGTCGGGAAGGTATCATATACTCTGATTTGTGAATGCGAGTTCCCAGCGGGAACGTGTATGATTGATCACTAGTGGCAATAAGAGTGCTTTCAAGCTTTGTTTTTTAGCTTTAAGGCGAGCTACAGTGGGTGAAATGATCGTTGAGCAAACACATTTCATATACATTTCTTTCTTTAAAAATGATTCTGTCGATATTAATTAGGATGTTTAAATTATCTCACTTATGGTGTCCCGTTTAAACAAGATTCAAATGAAAAAAATGTGTTGTGTATTGGACGTTTATTATCGCCACTGTCTCGTGACCATTGTGCCTGTAGAACACTGATCACCAAACCGTCCGGCGAGAACTACTAGTACATCGCGAGGAAATTTTCGGTACGCTTTTCGCTATGTAAGTAGAACGTAATTTATTTATTGTATTGTCACACTCCTTAAACTCGATTGAGTTCCCAATGTATTTTGTTTGATATGGATGCTCATTGTGAAATCTTGTAAATGTCTAAGGTTGTGTCTTTCCTCATCTCACCATTGAAATATCCATTGCAAAGACAAACGCACATGGCACGTGTGTGTGGTGTAAGTTTCAGGGAAACAATGCTAAATGTTGGGCAGCGCGCGTCGGTGGTCGGGGCGGTGGAGCCTTCGTGTTCCCCGCCCCCTCCGCCCCCGTCGTGCGCCCGTCTGCGCTATCGCCGCTCCATCTGGGCTCTCGGCGCGGCAGCTCCGCCCAGGTGCGCCCACGGCCGCCCGCCCCCGCCCCGCCCCCGCCCCCGCCAGCCTGTCCCGCCCGCGGGCCGCGAGGCGACTGCGCGCGGCGCGAGGCGTCGCGCCCGCCGGAATACGGGAGGCGCACGTAGGCCGCATCCGAGCGGGGCCTTGCGCTCACCTGCTGCCGCTGCGCTGCCTTGCTTCCCGCCCGTCGACGTTGCCCGCCGCGCCCCGCCTCCCGCTCTCTCCGCCCCTCTTCTGCCTCCAGTCCCTGTTTGCCGCCCTGCTGTCCGCTCGTCTCCCAATCCACGCCACCCCGGCCTTCCTGCCGCCCCGCCCTGCTCTGAGCTGCGGCTCTCCGCTTCAATGCGCCCGCCTCGGTCGCCCCGCTCCGACCTCGCTCCGAGCAAGGCCCTGACCCCTTCCCCTCTCTCTTCACACCCACCCCACCCCGCTCCACTGCAGTCAGAGGCCGCTTTCTACTATTGCAGTACTAAGTACCATTGGATTGAGAAGCATTGAAACACCGTGCAGTGTTGCGAAGTAAAAATAGAATGCCAACAACATTAATTGGCATGTCGGAGCAGCTGAACCGGAGACTAGTTTCAACCCTGGATTTAATGTCGCCCTCGCCGTAGGTGTTTCCGCCTGTGCTCTGCAACTTAAATGTCAATTTTAGAACATATATCCATATCCAATATTTCAAATCAAAACGGGTAAGGGGCGCCTCATGTTGTTGCGTTGGTTAGAGTTATGATGGTCGTGAATATGCGCACAACATGAGAAGGCGTTAATTTCTCAGCCGGGGAAGAGCACATGCGCGAATCTGAGAGAACGTGCGCGAGACAGCGAGGTTCGTCCACGGCCTTAAAGGGTTGCGAACCCAATTGCCGGTTGGAAGAAGACCGCACCGGCGAATGAAACAAGACGGGTGTATAAAAAAGTGCGTTTATTAGAAAAAGGGCGCCGCTGGCGCGGGGGGCGTGGTCAGAGGCGCTGAGGCCGGCGCTGGGGCTCGTCGGCGCTGCGCTTGGCGCCGTTGCGCGACGGCGGCCGCCGCCCCTGCGGCGCCTCCACCTGCGGCGCCTCCGCCGCCTCCGCCAGCGGCGCCTCCCCCGCCGGCGACACCTGCGCACGCCATCCCCATGCACACGTGCCAGCGCGGGAATCTTTTCATTCTCTCAGTCCATTCACGTTACGTAAGCAAGGGGCTCTGTTTGCGCAACGCGTCGGTTCCCGTGGCCATAATTTTCATTATAGTTTCAATATTTATTTCCTTTAATTTTTTATCTTGTTGTTTTCAATATTGCAAGTTATGTTTTCAAAATTAGAAGTTAGGCGCGGGTATTACGTCAGTTTCTGAAACATCGTCAATTCGGAAACGCCCATTGACGCATTTTGAACAGTTCAGTGACGGAGTCTGACATTTGTGTTGTCTCAATACATCAACAACTTCATACAATCCACTGTATTGATATATTTAGATAATAATATCCTCCAGAGCTCGGCTCTTCGCAACGGCCCGGTGCACGTTTTCGAATTTTCCGAATAAGTTTTTACAATCAATTTTATTGATATACTAGATTTTTTCCGCAACTTCGTTTGCGTGGAGTCTTGCATTAATTTAGACTGGTTAATGGAGCTAGTTCACTAGCTTCCACTGGGCTTAGCCAGACTGCTAAGTTGCATTGCTTTATGTGACCCAGTCAGGCGGGCCGGGCCGGACCAGTGCCCCATACACTCCCTCAGCGCGTAGCTGCTCAATAGGGAGGTTTTGCACGGCGAAGCTTTACAGAAATCGACAGCTCCTTTCATCTTCAGCGCATGCGCAGTTCGAGATAAGCATCACTTTGGTGCATCTGCCCATGCGTTGAAGATCAGGAGACGATTACAGACGATTGATGTACGTTATGCCGCCCAAAAACGCACTAATTAATTCATTTATAGTACATTGTTTATGTAGTATATCTTAAATTATTTTGTCCGTTTTCTGCGTTGAGCGTAATTCAAGTAATTACATTTTTGAATTCTAACTATTTTTTTAATTAATTTCCGAGCTTTCTCGTAATCTGAACTTTAGCGAATCCCCACTTAATCCGGTCACTGGGAGTGTGGAGTGCGCTGCAGCAAATGCGGCGCGTACCGCCGCCGGGAGCGCGACCTTGGGGGCGGCGGGCTGGCGCGCCGTCGCAGCCGCCGGCGACAGCGACGTGAGCGGCGTGAGCGGCGCGGGGAGACGCGGCGAGATGCACTCCGTCACTCTGCACAAGGGCCGTCGCGCGTTGGCACTTGGCGAATCAGGGTTGCTTTTAGGATTTATTCGAATGCGCACGCGGTATACTCAAGGTAATCAAACGAGCTGTATGCATTATGTGAATCAGGCGACATATATTTTATAATTTCCTTTATTAATTGATGTGTCGCGATTTTTGAGTAACGTTCATTAAATTTTTCGTTGTGTCTTGTATTCTATGATTGTGGCTAATAAAGCGGTTTACCGTTATAAGCCGTTTCCAAATGCAAACGGAAATTTACGTAGCTGCGAAGCGGGAGATCCTTTACCGACTGGAGCGCCTACAGAGAGGAATTGAACTGCGCATTTACGAGTGAACAGCGTCGTCACCTCCGCCGACGCATACTTTTGTTTGAAGCCCGTGGCTTGTCATCTATCTCTGCTACATACAAAGAGAATTATCAGATGGTTTATGCCTATCAGAATTGTGTATTGTATTGTGTCTAAATGTTTGTTATTATCTAATGTATTGCAGAATATCTCGGTCTTGCATTGGTACGTTAGCTTCAATGGCTGGAAAGTCAGTGTTTATGTGTGCGGAAGGGGAAACCGACCTACCTATATAAAAACTGCATCCACCATAGAGAGTGTTTCAGAATAAATGGGATAGACTTCTAGTGATGAACGGCGAAAGTGATGAACGTACAGTGGGAAAGTTTGTATAACAAGAGTTACACTTTGTGATATGTGCTCTGAATGTTAGAGACCCCTGCATGCACAGGTGTTCGGCAGGCACATGAAATCTTAAGTGCGTGAGTACGTGGCCCACCAAATGTGTGTATAAGGAGTTGTGCGACAACTCCGTCGACTGGAATTCCCTTGTGTGTGTCGCGCGGGGGAACCTACTTGCCGTGCTCCAGGTCGACGGGCGAGTGCGCGTCGCGCGTGGCTGCGTTGTTGGCGGCCGCCGCCGCCGCCCGCCGCGGCCGCCCGTCAGCACCGAGCGCCGCGCCCATGCGGTTCGTGGCCGGGGAGCGCAGCCGCCGCCGCCGCCGCCGCCACCGCACCGCCGCCGCCGTCCCCGCGGCTGCCTCGAGTGCTCGGCCGCCCGCTGCCACAATCCAAAGCGCGTCCGTTAAGCGCCTGTTACTTTATGAACAGAATGTAATCCCATTTGTACTCCAGCGGTTTTACTAAAAGCGAATGGCTTTGATGCTATACGTAGATGTGGCGTTGTACTTCGCCGAAAACCCCAATTTCTTTTATAAGCATTATATTCTCTATTTTCTGCGTTTTCAAGTACTCATACTAATTTTTGTGTTTTCTGACAACTTTCTAAAGGTCAGGCATCTATTGCCAAATTATCTGCCTTAATCTGTTTTGTTGAAAAATTTAATACTACCTAGGAAGAGAGAAAAGCACGAAATCTACGAATCCGAGCACATTCTGAATTGATTTGGCCTTTATATCTAATGTGAAATCCACCACCGTCCGGACGCGAACCCCTTAGCGCACTCCGGTGGCCAGGACCACCTGAGCCGGTGAAAAAGGCCGATGGCGCTGACCGCTGAGAGGAGGGGCGGGTCTCACCATCCACCCAGGGCAGGGCCGCCTGTGGCGTGCATTTGGCGCTGCCACCATGGGCACGTCCGAGGAAGCTCTTGCGCGCCTTCCTGGGCGCGGCGGCGGGCCGGCGCAGCGGCGGCGCCGCGGCGGCGCGGCGCGCAGGGCGGGGGCGGCGGGCGCGCGGGATGGTCTCTGCCTCGGAGGCCGTGCGGCGTCTACGGCTGGGGGCGTGGTCGGGGCCGTGGCGCGCCCACGGAGCGCGACGAGGCGCGCCGCGCCGAGCCCTTGCTGCGCGCGCGCCCGCCCACCGTCGACGTGGTGGAGGTGGCCACGGACGCCGTCGCGCACCGCGTCGACGTCCCCGCCTCCCCGCGCGTCGCCACTGCCGCACGCACACACGCTGCGTCACTCGGAGGCGCATGCGACTGCTCTAGTGCGAAGGCTCGCGCAAGCGTCTGCACCTCGGGCGCTCGAGTACACGACTTCTTGGCCCTCCGGGTGATGCCGCGTCGTTGGCCGAGAGGCCGGCGTTTCGCCTGTCACGTTGCAGGCATCCTCGCGGTGGTCACTACCCTGAGGTGGCCTGCGACGCGGCATCACCCGGAGGGCCGAAAAGTCATAGTGTGAAGGCTCCGCGCCGCGACCCTGCACCGCGACTCCGCCACTCGGATGGCATACCTCCATTTAAACCAACTCGTTGCCAGCACATGCGCCAATCTGAAGCGCTGCTGAGGGGGCCCTAAACGAGATGTGGGCTCGGGAGACGAGTCTCGAAAATCCACCCAAAGGCCCAGACTCAATGCTTCGGGGTACGCCACCTCTTTATTTGATTGGCTCTCCGTGATATGGCCTTGCAGCAAAACGGCGGAGAAAACTGGTCTGAATTTGAATCCTCATATTCAGAATACAATGACTAGCGCGCTGGCGGCCGAACAAGTCGCGTGCTTCCGTCTCGCTCTCATCCGTTCCCTGATAAAACAGGACGTGAACGAAAAAAATTAAATGCAATATTTTGTGCTGCCCAATGCGTCTCAGTCCGTAACTTCCCAGCAGGCTCTGCCTGATTCAAATTGAGGAAGAGCTGCTCTGGAAACGCTAAGCAGATACACATTGCTTACCTTCAGCGCTCCTCGGGAAATAGTTCGACCCCCTTCAAGTGGCATGCAGAGTGATTCCTGTGTACACCTGTTTAATTTCTGCATGAGTAGATAACCACACTCTCAACATACAAGTCTTCGTAGACTGGTCTCTTGAGAGGGATCTAATCGCGGCCGAATCGTATTACTCAACCCGGTTATTGGATCATTAGATGGTTTAAATGTCAACTACTTCTAACCTTTAAGGACGATGACAGAAGCAGGTCTTTTGAAACTGGTATGTTCAGTTGTGCGTGAGAGACCCAACTGCATAGGTGCTAAACAATAGGAAACATCCCATCACTGCTGTATTTCTTTAAACAAGATTTTTGGGGGGGGGGGGAAGCGAACAGTGCAAAGATGAGGTCGGTTGTCTTTTGCCATCGAGACATTTACGAGAAACCCCTTCCACGCAGAGATGACATGCTAGCTCTTTCCGCTACACCAGTGACGGCGCCCCTGTGTGGAATGCTTCTGGCGGGAACCCGTGTGGCTCAAGCGCCCCGAGCACACACCGATGGAGTCCCTGCTCTGGAGAACCGGACTGTAGTAGTGCTCCAGCTGCTAATGAGTGGGAAAGATCTGAACACACATCATCTATTTGTTCACATTCTCTGTAAGAGTCAACGAACACTTTTTGTGTTATGGTCTCAATGACGAATTCTATTCTCTTGTGGTACCTAGACAGAGAATGCAGGGCGCAAGGCCCAATACTCATAGCCCGGTATAACTTTGTCGAGGGTTTCTATAGGTTGCTTAGCGTTTCCGGGTGCTTAAACCGCTAAGGTCCGCGTTAGTCCCGTAAGTGTTGTGCATTATTTTTATGGCGGGGGTGGTGATGATTCCCCGCTGGATGGCGAGATCCGGCGCCGACCTACGCGTCGGCAAGCGGGGTTTCCCCAACCAGGTCCTTCCCACCAGCAGTGCGTGCAAGTGTAGGGGAAGAGAAGAGAAAGGCAGCCCACCGAAGGAGTCGGGCTCTTGTGGGCGGAGCGCGCGCGGCAGGCGCGGCACGCCGCCGGCCGGAGGGCGACTTGTTTGCGCTTGGCGGGGGTGTGCGGCGCTCCTTTTGAGCGCCGGCGCGCGGGCGGCGCGGGCCGGCCGCGACGGGCGGGGCGAGGGCGAAGGCGGGGCGTGAGGCGGAAGGCCATCGTGGCTTGGCGACGCCTTCAGCTTAGACGCCGTCGCCTTCGCCGGCGCCGACTTCCCCTACCAATGCACAAGCGTGGCATCGTTGGAGACAATTTCTTTGTAACGCCCGATGAAAGATTGAAGTCCATTTGAATTATTTTGCATCCTCCAATCACCCTAAACAAAGATCGTGTCTGGCTAGTTGTTCCTAAAATAGGTTGTATAATTACGCGGCTTATATTAAACCTTTATTGGAAGGAAACAAAAGAACTCGGAAATTTCCTTGAATGAGATTCACACTTAATATGATTTAAAAAATAATTAACTTTGTTATATTAATTCAATGCTACCTCAATAAATAAAACATTAAATAACAAACTAAATATCATTTATGATCACAAACATTTGTTATAATTTTGAATGAATGAAGTCAAAATTAAAAACCAGAAATGTTTAATTACATATTATTAATAATTATAACCAATAATACCATACCAAGTACATCGTATATGACCACCTGATTAATTTACTAATCGCTCTTCAAATTCTATTCTATATAAATTTTTTTTTTTATTAAAATCAAATTTTCATGTTCAAAAATATTCTGATTCTTATAGCATATTTATTAGCAGTTTTTGACATATCTATTAAATTGGTAAGGAATAACCGACGTCGTTTCAGAATTGTTGCAGATTATTATTAAAAACACGAGATTGAAAATAATGCTTTGATTTATACTTTGATTTGATTTGTTTTGTCTAAGAACAGTAAAAAATCTGCGACGTGTAAGGGAGAAGTACTATCTGGCCATATTCAATTAAGCTCTGTAAACTAGTTAAATGGTGAATAAAATTAGTAACATTTGAAAGTAGACATTTCTGCTCTCGAATTATAGAAAACGTATTACATCGGCAAACGTACTAGAGGTTTGATATTTTACTATTGCTAACAAAATGGTAACCTTTACCCCAACTATACCCCTGAACCGAGTTTTCATCAATTTAAAAAACGTACTCTTCCGGAAGCTACATTTTATGTCCAAAAGCAAAAGAAGGGGCCATCGCACCATTTGGTCAACGGATCTGGCAAACTGGACGAAAACCTGATCGAGATGAGAATCATTGAGTGAGAATCTGTAGTACATTACGTGTTATAGCTGTGGTAGGTTATTTTAAAATTGTACAATACAAATGTAAATAATTGCGTTATTTCTGTTAAAACAAATATTGTTTATCTGTTGGATGCCGGTGCAGTGTTAGAAAGAGCGAGCTGTGGGTACCTTGTGGGCGGCGGGCGGCGGGGCGACGTCGTCGATGCTCATCTGCGTGGCGGTGGAGGTGAGGGCGGGCGGCTGCGCCAGCTCTGCCAGGGGCTCCGTCTGCGCCTCGGCGTCCGCCTGCTCGCGCGCCGCCTCGCCCGCCCCCGCCCCCGCGCCTGCACGCGCACGCGCACGCGCCGTTAGAGCCCCGTTCGACTGCCATCTTTCCCACATGCAGCTCGGCCGCTGTCTGGACGAGGCTTCTTTCATTAATACCAGGCGAATGTCGGAGCTGGACCCGTACAGGCCAAGGACAGCGCGCGACCTTTTCTTCGTCCTCTTTGACCCTCTCCTCTTAGCATATAAGGGGCACCAATTGAGCTGATTGTGGCCGAAATTTCGAACGTTGTGAGTGGGGGTGGAAAGAGCGTAAAGGTCACTGGTGCGTGATTGTAAGGGATGGATTATGCAGTAAAGGCACGGGGTGTGGGCGCAAACCTTGTCGGGTAAACTGAAGCCATTACTGATGTTGGTGAAAGTGTGAAGAAATCCCAGTTTTCACATTGGAATTAGAAATGAGTAAAGATGACTTAATAGAATACGCGTTAAAAAAATAAAGTATTTTATGCACGGGCGTTAACTGGTTCGACGCCTCGAACGCCTTGGTGCCTAAAATAGCTTGTTGAAAGGCTGGGGTCTTGCACCTGGGGAGGCTTGCGAGCGCATAGAATGCAGCGCGCGCCTGGCGGGGTCGGCGGCGCGTCAGGTCTGCGCGGCGTCGCCGCGCGGGGCGCGCGTCTCCCAGGCGACCGCGTCGGCGAGGCGCGTGTCGCCGCCGGCGTGGAGCCGCGCGGCTGGCCGCGGCGCCGGGCGACTCCGCGGCGGCGCGGCCGGCGTACAGCGGCGTGCGCTGGACGGCTTGCTCAGCGGACGGCTGGACGCGGGCGACTGTCGCGCTGCGCTCGCCGCGCCGCCGCCGGCCGCTCCGCGCCCGCGCCCCCCCGCCCCCGCCCCGCCGCCGCGCGTTGGGCGACACGCGCCAACCACGCAGCCCCGAGCCCTGGCCCTGGGCCCTTGGGCCCGCCTTTGCGCCTCTGCGCCCGCGCGCGCCCTGCGCACACCACACGAGCCTCTTCGTAAAAAAAATAATCTGGCGAATCATACCTTCTAAAAAGTGTTCTTTAAAAAACGTTCTTGTAAATATTGGAAAAAACAACAACGAAGACATGTTTAGTTTCTTGCTCGAAAGATCGTGGAATTTATTAAACAGAGTATTCTCAAAAAACGACTCCATTTTATGGCTGCTTAAAAAAATTACCGCAGGTCCCATTTTTGTCTGACTTTCGAAAAGGTAAGTAGAAAAGGCGGAAAAAAATGCTGTCATAGCACTACTATTTCGTGTTATCGATGATAAAAATTATCGAACGACAAGACGGCCGACATCACCAAAAGCACTGGGGTGCGTTGATTATAAACCTCAGAAAAGGGCCCTTCACTCGCCGTCACTCAACTAACCAACATAAGAGCGCGGGGTTTTTTCTACTTGCAAAGCATTGTTTTAAATGGGCAAGATGTTAACTCGAAACCCCGTGAGTGCATTGCTATGGCGCCGTTCACAAACGAACTCGCCGCCACACCAGCGCAGACGCGCGCCTCGCCAGCGCCAGCAGAACGCAAGTTCTTAAATGCAGCATCACTCTAGACGCGCCCCTGAACCGGCTTTTACCGGCTGCCTGCCTTTCGAGCCGCCTCCAGCCGAAAGCGGTTAATTCGACGCCGAGTTAAGTGGCTCCGTGTGAAGTGCCACCCAAGCAATCTTGAATTCATCTTCATTGTGTGTTTATGGCCCGCGTAGCGTATGCAAGTGCTGGCGTACGAGATGCTTGCGGCGTGCGGTTGCGCGGCGCGACGCTCCAGCGCCTGGTGGCACGCGCGGGAGGAGCAGCGCGTGGCGACAGGTCGCGCATCAGGCCCAAGCACGCTGGGCGGCAGCAGGCGCATCCAGGTCGCGTCGTTCTGCGCGCCCGCCCGCCCGCCCCCGCCGCCGCCCCGCGCCACCGCACGCCCGCTCGCGCCCCCGACGCGCGACCGCGGCCGCGCGCGGCTCCGCCGCCGCCGCCGCCGAGCCTACTGCACGCGCACTGCGCTCCTTGCACAGTCGCTCTGCCATCGAGCGTTGCTGCCAGTGACTAGCTGCCTAGCACAGAGGTACTCCAGCCCGCGGGAGTATATTCCCTGTGCAAGGCCGTCGCAACTCATTGACGGACAAACTCAGTTAACAGAGTATTAAGTGTCTGAGCGAGAATGAGTCCACATCCAGAAATATCAAAAAACAATGGAGACTTAGGCTGATTGCCTCGTCTAATGGACCGTAAGATCCAAAATGCTGTTTAAATCACTGTATTAGTGTTTAAATCCCCCACGTTTGAGGAATTTCCTAATTTGGCTTACCCCAGCCCAGCCTTAGTTGCTGATATTTTCACAGCTGGATAGGTGATAGAAGTGAAAGGTAGTAAAAGGAGAGAGTTTCGACCCTACGTCTCCTAGACAAGAAATCAGCCGACGACGCTATTCGTGCTTGATCATTCGATACCAACGCACGGTCGAGACGCTGTACGATTTCTGGCTGTGTAATTTATCTTCGATAACAATGCTCCTTATTGCTAAACTTTGGCTATCAACGCCATACTTTACTCAGCTGCTCGCAGATGGCTCCCCGGACTCCAGTTTGCAGAAGGCCTCTTACCTACCTTCCCCACATTGCGTGTACATTTCGGGCCTTTTCACTATTCCTCTAGTCCGATGCGTCTCCCGACGGATGCCCCGAACTCGAGCATTCGTTACAAACTTGTACTTTTTTCCTACTGCAGCCGCCACGGCCTCACGCTTTTTACCCGATTCTGTCCGCGTTAGTGCAATTCAACAACTTGCCCTATTTGAAAGCCATTTCCTGACCATTTTGGCATATTGTTTCTCCTCAAACAAGCTGACGGCTCGGTGCCAATCTGCAGGTTGCAATCGGAATCGAAGTGGCTTCAAGAACTGACTGACTGGTGGCACACGTGACCAGTGTGCACAAGCGCTGCGGTCTCGTTTCTTTTCCTATGGGTGCTTAGTATTCGTCCAGTGAGTCTGATTGCAAGTTTCCCTTCCTACATCTCCAGTTGTCCTATTGCGAACGTCATTGCCATGCCTTTTACTCTGCTTAGATGCTTTCAGCAAACTAGAGTGAGATTGGAAGATGAACCGAGGAAACTCTTCCACTGGTGCTGCCACTGTCGATGTTCATATCTGTTCCAAATTAATGAAGGGTATAAAATTTTTTTCTAAAAAAATTAACTCTGAGTAAATTACCAAAGTTTACGAATTACGTATTGCACATTGCAAAACAGATGTGTTGTGCTTACGAATTCCAAGCCCGTTAAAAATTACAAGGATCAGTTCCTGCCATTAGCCATTTTTCACGCCCGATGATGTACTCCATTGATTACTGCACTCCGTCGGCGACTCCTGCATTCCTAGCCTTCGAGCCATGACGTATTCCAACAAACTGAGTCGCACGGATTTCGCCCAACTTTCTGTTAACTTCGCGTATGTTCGCCGCGTTCATTACTCCCAACTTATCTATCTTAGCACAAGCCCGTAATATTGTTCGCTTTCCTGCCCTCTTTTCGTTAGAAAACCATGTGCCGTCGAGCTATTATTGGCTCTTAGGGAAAGCCATACTTTACTTCACACTGTACCTGTTCACCCACATCTGACTCAAACACCGGCTTTTGGTGATCATGTGCGAGCATGTTTATATTAACAAACAGGTATCTACATTTTTTTACTTCATTTCACTCAAATCTGCGCCCTTTTCCCTTTGTTCAGAACGCATAAGTTTGGTCAGGCGATTTCCTCCGTAGGCATTGGCATTTCTAACTCTTGTGATCGCCGACCCTACTGTAGTCACTGCTTTCTGATCCATTTAACTTGTGCATTTGGACCTAGTATTTCTTGGAAACTTGTAAATAGTATTCGCTCTAGATTTCTGCGACCAATCCAAATTATTGTACACTCTCTTTTCTGCATCCTTTGCTGGATCACATGGCTTCATTACATTATTCCACATATCAGGACCAAAGTCACTACTTTGGTGACTGAGGACGGTAAAATCACCGCGACCGCCACATTGTTCCCAGAGGTCTCTATGCAAATCAGTTTGTATCTACTAGTGATGCAGTGAAATATTCGATAAAGGAATGAGTTAACTGTACGGAAGACCTGTTATGTTACGTTGTTCGTGTTAGATCTGTTACGAAAGCTCTCGAGAAGTAATTTTGCAAACTTGGGTTAAAATTACGATTGAGTGCGCGCCAACGAATGTCGAGGGTGGCGTGCCAAAGTGTATTGTGTGCTGTGTGTGTGTGTGGTGTGTGTGCGTGTGTGCGTGCGCACTCGCTAGGCGGACGCCGGAGCTCTAGACGTCGGCGCTGCAGGCGGCGCGCCCCCGCCCTCGCGAGCGCCGCCGCGCCGGAGCGCTCCCTCGCGGGCGACGCGCGCCTGGCTGCGGCAAGCCCCCGCCGCCCCCTCACCGCTCCCGCCCCTCGCCCCGCCCCCGCCCCCGCCCCTCGCCCTCGCCACGCCCTCGCCTCGCCCCACCCTTGCCCTCGCCCCCGCCCTCGCCCCTCGCCCCCGCCCTCGCCCCCGCCCTCCGCCTCCGCTCTCGCCCCCGCCCTTGCCCTCGGCCTCGCCCCCGCCCTCGCCCCTCGGTCCTCGCCCCCCGCCCTCGCTCGCCCCCGCCCTCGCCCCCGCCTCGGCCTCGCTCTCGCCCCGCCCTTGCCCTCGGCCTCGCCCCCCGCCTCGCCCATCGCCCCCGCCCCCGCCCCGCCCTCGCCCCCGCCCTCGCCCGCCCTCGCCCCCCGCCCTTTGCCCTCGGCCTCCGCCCCCGCCCCTGCCCCCCCCGCCCTCGCCCCGCCCTCGCCCCCCGCCCAACGCCCCGCTCCCGCCCCCTCCCTCGCCCTCGCCCGCGCCCTTGCCCTCGGCCCCGCCCTCGCCCCCCCGCCCCGCCCCTCGCCCGCCCCCCTCGTCGCCCCCGCCCTCGCCCCACCTCCGTGTACCGAGAGATACTCTAGAAAGCGGACCGCATTTCGCAGGCCACTGCTTTGTGCACTAAGCAGCAACGCTAAACTGCCCGTTATGTCCATGCACTCATCTGACAGTGCAGCGTTCGTTCACATTTAGATCATGTAAATACCTTCATGACTATCGCTTGCAATGTCCGTGACGTTCTTTTGCTTCCCGACCCACCAGACGGGTCCCCTTCTTGAGATAACAAACTTCTGTTACAAGATTTCCCACATATACGTTACTATGCTTCTCAAAGCATCTGCGTTTTTAATAAAATTATCAATGTATTTGACATCTATATTTTTAGCCGATGTTTTTTGACATTGAAGTTTCATGTTAGATATTATTTTTTTTTATTGAAAAAAGTACCACTGTAATAAGAGCGTTAATAATTGGAGATGCATTAAATTGGACACTTTCAGAATAAAATTAGAACATTCGGATATAAACGACATCTCTATTATTTTCTTTTCTCGCACGGGTAGCGAGAAAGCATATGTAAATTTGCGCCGATAAACGGCGAATTTTCAGAAAGAAACAATCTGTTGTTACAGGGCTCTAGTATTGCAAAAAGTGGATAAATCCAGTTGCTGCTGCCTCTAACACGTGTTTAGGACCAATCCGATGTTTGATACCGAAAAATCGAATGCAGCCAAACATATGTTTGAAGAAGGTTAGCCCGCTAAAATCGTTTAGCCCGTTTTCTCCAAAGAGAAATGTTTCAGTCCTATGTTTGATGAACATGTTTGCCTTTAATTTGAACATCAGTGTTAGAAATGTTCATTTAATGTTAGGAAATATTGATTTTAAGAACTGATTAACTTTTAAGAAACAGATCCGAATTTTCTAATTTGTAGTTTCGCAATGTTTACGTTTTTGTCATTTCGAATACTCGTGGATTTTACGATGAAAATGGTGCTTCTGCCATGTTTTAAGTGTAGTTATAGTCTATCCGAGGAAAGTTTAATCACAATGTGCCATATTTTAGAAACGTTTGAAGAATTGAGGTTCGGGTCTACATATGAAGTAAGCCCAAAATAAAAATATTCAAATTCAGAGGGCCTAGAGTCGTGGAAGAACAACAGTTTTGCGAAAAAATTGATGGTAAACTGTTAGGCGCAAGCGTTGACCACGAAGGACGGACAGACAGACGTTTTGCAGTAATCGATTTTCGTTACCAAGACCAAACAAAAAAGAGATTGTGTACCAACGTTTTGAGGGAGTAAATAATAGGACCCTCCCGTGGGGGGAGGGTGCGCACTGGCGGCGCGGCGCGGCCGTCGGCGCGGGGCGGGAGCGGGCGCGGCGCGCGCGCAGGCGTCGAGGTGCAGCGCCGAGCGCGTGCGGGCAGCTGCAGGTGGCGCGCTGCGCCGCGGCCACGGCGGCCGCGCGGACACGCCCAGGGATGGATGTTTGGCGCCCGGCGGCGCCGGCGCGCGCCAACGCTGGCCGCCGTGCACGCGCGCGCCAGTACGCGTGGCGGAAGCCCAGCGCTCGGCGTGGCGCCGCTCCAGCTCGCGCCGGCCGGCTGCGCCTCCTGCCACGCCCCCCGCACGCCCACGCAACGCCCCGCTAGCAACTTCATGCGGACACGGCAAACGATCCTCAGGCCATTCTTGGCTATCCGGATGAGTCGCGTCTCGGTCAATCCCGGGTAGCCAAGAACGCAGGACTCCGGGCGCGAAGCCTACGAACCCATAAAACGATCCTCATCTTTTAGCGAGAACATTACAGTTGTATGTATACTAGTCGAAATTGCACTGGAAACTTTCCCTTTGGCTACGGGCAAAACTCCTGTATTCCTTAAACTAAAGCCCTGTACAGTCACGGAGGCCAAAGCAATTGAGACATCGCGGGTGCGTGTTGGCGCATGTTGGACGACTGGAACTTGCGGGATCCAATAGGCGCCGACCCGTGCCGAAGAGATAAAAGGCAAAACTCTGGCGATGACTGTGTATGCTCTTTGATTAAAAAAAAAAAAAAAAAAAAAGTGAGTTTACTTCCAAGACGTTGCACGCAAGTAGGTGCGCTGAAAAGTGTTGTACGAATTGTAACAACTAAAAGAAATATTTTAAATCTTTCGGTCACGCTCGACCACGGCAACCCTCTCGTATGTATAAAAAAACAAACAAACAAATTTTGTAGATTATTGAAAATAATTTAAACCACTCAGGAAGGAATATGTCTGAATTTAAAACAAAAATGAGCCACAAGGAACGTTCCTGATAATCCGAATGCTCCTGGTACGGGCGAATGCTGCGTTGAAGGCTGTTATGATGCCAAACATTTCGACCAAGGTATTTGTTCTCCTCTGGGCTGGGCTAGGCTGCCCCGCTCGGCCATTCCGAGCCCTGAGGAGACCACTACAAGATAGTGAAAAACTCGGCATCAGAGCCGTTGGACGCGGCAGCAGTGCACTCGGAAAGACTGTGGCCGCGGCGCTACGGAGTCCGCCCAAATCACTAAGAGAAAGCACGCAAGGCGGCGTTGCCGTTTGCCCGCCGGCAGCCTGTCTGGCGTGCCGCGCCGCTCATCCTCGAGCGGCGCGCGGATGCGCCCCGGCCGCCTGCGAGTTGCATTGACGTCCTGGGCGCGTTGGGCTTGTAGACAGCCGGCCGGTCGCTGACCGAGGCTTCAGGCTGAGGCTGCGCCGCCGAAGCTGCTGAGGCTGGCGCGCGCACCGGGAAAGCGGCGCGCCCGCCGCCCCAGCGGGCCCGCCCACGCGCCCCCCGCCCTCACGCGGCCCCGCCCCCCCGCCGCCCGCGCAAGCCCTGACTGGCCGAGCGCGCCGACCGCCCCGACCGCCCCGACCGCGCCCGAGTTCGGCGGACTTGCGCCGGCTGCCCACACGCCACACGCCTCATAC
>BOPP01000032.1:2548000-2559268 GCA_017312745.1 Gryllus bimaculatus
GATTACTTTAATGGAAATGGACGTTAAAGTAATTATTATCAAGAATGCACGGAAAACGTAATGAATGAATGCGATGAGTGAATGATGGGAGGCAGGGATTACAGGAGAATGTCTACATTAAACCAACATTGATTTTTAATATAGGTATTACATTTTATGCACAGATATATTAAGCTATTTTTAATGAAAATGTGCATTACGTTTCGTATATATTAATTCATTAATCTAAATTTATAACATTTCGGCCAGTGTGGTTCTCATAAATACTTCTCTGCTGGTACCTTACTCCAATGTACACAAAATGGATTTAAACAAGCCAAGCATGCGAGCCGGAGAACGTTCGCCTCCCTGTTGGTGGCTCTGGAGCATTCTCCCTAAACCTTAAGGAGGCCTTAATCAGAGGGGAGACGCGCAGGCTAGGTGGGCGTGGCACCTGTGCGTGGGGGCGGCGGGCGGCGGCAGCCTGGAGCGCGAGCGCTTGCGGGAGGCGCTGCGCCGGCGCGCGCTGTCGGGCGGCACCAGCTGCACCACCTTCTGCCCACTGCGCACAGCGCTCCAGCTCAGGGCTTATCATCCTTCTCAAGTGCTACACATGAGTGCATTTTCATAACCTCCTTAACATTAGTTTGTAATCATGTCTGCCTATTGGGCCAACAAGCGAACCCTTCACTGTTTTTCTTCCCGGCACTTTTTCCAGCTTCAAGGGATGCCCATTTCCACTATCCACTCTAGCCCTCCTGGGGACACATATTAACCAGACACACGTGCTGGCTCCTCTGCCTGTGGTCAGCAGACTCATGAAAGGCAAGGGCGAACAACCATGCATATGCTCTAGCTACCTCGGCCATCCAGGTCAGCGAACCCTTGATCATCATTGACTCCCGTTAGAATTTCTTCAACCCCGAGGGGGTCGAAGTTCCCTTTGGAAATCCATGATCTCGAGAAATGGAGGGCAAGTGCCTTTATGCCTATTACCACCCTCAGAATCTCTTTTCTAACGTCTTCTACAAATCTACGGTTTGCTGACGAGCTCTGGAGGAATGACATAATGGTTTTCAGAAGTGTGTCTATTTGCAAATGCCAGGACGGTCGGGGTACCCGGCGTGTACTAGGTAGCACAAGCGTGCTCAGAGAACGTGAAATAGGGAACACTCGTTAGATTCGATAGCCCTGCTCTAGATTGTACAGTCAAACGTACTTGTTCAAAATTGCAGTGAGAACCAGCGTTATGGATTGCCGTGCAGAAACTGCATTGTCTATTGCCACGAAGTTTTAAGAAGTTTAAGTTACAAATTATACCGTAGTTTCTGTTTAAGTTTTTCAACTGTTGTTGAACTAGATTTTTTTATATAACGCCAAATGTTAATCTCACGAAAATTAAACGCCTTTTATCTTAATACTGGGCCAATAGTTCATCAATCCATTTTCTAACCAACCTATAAAGTTGGTTGAACCTTGAGTCGAGAAAGAAATCAAAAGGGAAAGATACGCAGTCCCGTCCGGCCTCCTGCAGAACAGTTTATGGTGTTGTAGTAACAAAGCCTTGGTGTGCCGCAATCTCCGCATGGCGTGGAGCCTTGGACCCACCTGTGTGTGTGGATGATGGCGGTCCACGTGCGATCTGGCCCGTTCTCCCGGCTGCCGGCCACCCCCGCGGAATCACAGCGCTCCACTTTCGCACTCTGGAGATACAACCAGGTCCTTCAGTCCCATTAGCTCCACGGCTCAACGCATATACTCTCCATGGCTAAAAGCTTAAACTTTACATAGCGTTTCAAGAAAAAATGGAGTCGTTTTTAGAAAATAATGGTTTAAAAAGAACTGTCTCACACAAAATTACGCGAAAACGACTCATATTTTCGAAAAATCGTACATGACCTTATTTCAACATGTGTTTTTGAAGAACAGATTTAATCAAATAAAATCTATCTTCAGTATTGTAGTTGATGGGAAAAAAGCGTTTACTTAGGTAATTTTTGAGAAACTGTTGTCAACGAAAACGAGACCTGCGCCATTCTTTTAAGCGCCCTTTGCGCCATCCGAGGCCAAAGCTCGGCGGGTGCTGTGCAGAAGGGTGGAAGGTGGAAGGAGAGGGCGTTACCGACTTGCGCGCGCCCTGGCGCGAGACGGCGGCGGCCGCGGCGGCGTAGGCGAGCTCGTAGGGCACGCCCCGGCCCCCGCGGCCCTGCAGCAGCCCGCGGCGCCGCGACGCGGACGCCGACGCCGACGCCGACGACGTCACGGCCGACGGCGGAGGCGTCTGCACCCGCGCGCCATGCGCTTTGCGATAGTGCAGTTTTATTTATTTCACGTTAAAAACTTTGGGTGACATGCTATGGGGAACAGTGTGTTCTTTTCAAGTTTTCTGCTATTTTGGGATCCCTGCCTAACCCATTAACAAGTTGAATTCTGAATACGAGCATTTCGGTCAGAATTGTTAACAAAATATTCGTTCCAAAGTAATATATAGATTTTCAAAGGCAAATCATCTACTGATTAGGGGCTGTCCATTACACCTTTAGGGGAGGGGGCTTCATTATTTTTGTAGTTATTGTGATGTATGCGTGATGTGTTTTTGGTTTTGTGACGTCATGGGGAAATTTAAAATAAAATTACATTTTTATAAAAATTTAAAAAATCTTAAAATGATACATTTTCTAACTGTTCTACAATTTAATTACTTTTTTTAATTCCCAAAACTTAGTATTAACTCTTTTTTTAAATTATGTAATGAATTATTAGATCAATCATGTTCTGTGTTATTCGTATTTGACCAATTTTCGTCATATAATTTTTAATTATTCATTTATATGCTATATGTATTAAACTTTATTAGTGAATGGAGGGGTTGACATCAATTTAGTACGTCACACTAGGCGAATTGAAGTTATTTGTGACAATTGTGACGAAGGGGGTCAAAAAGGCCGAAAAAAGCTTGACAATTTATGGAAGCACCCTTATGGCTATCCAATCGAGCGTGCCAATCGAGAAGGAATCGTGAAGGACTTCCTGCCGTGAGGATATGGAGAACGATAATTTGAATAAAGGACGTGCACAAATAGGAAAGTTATATTGTTGCCCAGAAGCAAAACAAGAGGCCATCTCAGCATTCGTTCGAAGGGTCAGGGAAACCTGACTGAGATGAGGATCACATAGATGCGATACAAATTTAAAATGCATATCGCTACTGAAACATGTGTAGTGAAAAGCAAGCAAATGACCTCCACATCCCTGTGGGATGTGCCCCGCGTGCAATTCAAATGATCTCGAGAGAGAAGGGGTAAGAAAAGTTCTTGAGAAATCAGAATCTGCCACCGCAAATGCGTTGGTATTGCGGGAACATTTATGTTAATTTACCTTTAATAAATTTGAATAGTTAGGCAATTTGTTCATCTTTCAAAAATATTCACATTTCGTGAGCGTGTGTTTATTGCATGATTTCAATTTCCCCTTGTTTTTAAGCTCTGCCAAAAGCTTATCATGCGCTTAAAAAAGTGCGAATCGTTTAAGGTGGTAAAAAATCTGTTATTCCCGTCGATTTGATAATCAAATTGTTTCTACGGCTTGTAATGTCAAACGCTTCCTTTGTGCACTCCAGATGCTTGACAGCTTAGGATTCAACGCCATCCAGAAGGTTGTGCATACAGGTAGTAGAAGCTCTCAGGGTAGTTTTAAAAAAATATCCTCTTTTTTGGATTCCAACGAAGATAAGTGAATTGTCTAATTTAAGGTGCAAATTACGACCTGGGCCCTGAGATTGCGCCCGACTTTAGGCCACCAGAACGTTTGACCGACAATCATCCGTTCCTGAATTCCAGTGCATTCGCTGTTCACAAATTACCCTAATGAACACCCGAGTCTACAATAGCGTTTGGATTCTTGGAAACGCTTGTGACGTTGCTGTGATTTACAGTGTGATTTACTGTGAGGAAATCCAAAAATTAGAGGAAACACGTGTGAGGAAGGTAGGCGGTTGTGTCGTGTGGTGGCTGCGCACCGCGATGTCGCCGGCGGGCAGGGCGGTCTCGCCGCTGGCCCAGTTGAAGACGGGCGGCGCGGGGGCGGCGCCGCGCGCGCGGGCGTAGTCGGGCCCGTCGGCGTACTCCTTGGGCGGCAGCGGGAAGGGCCCCGCGCCCGCGCCCGCCCCCGCCCCCGCCCCGTGCTGCAGCTGCGCCTCGTACTGGCGCATCATCGCCCCCAGGCAGCGCCACATGCGCGAGCTGCGGCGCGCCAGCTGGCGCGGGGCGCGCGTCACGCGGTACCAGCTGCCCGCCTGCGCCAACGCCAGCGCCACCCGCCCTCGCTCTCAGCTGCGGCGCTCATTGCTGCGCCTCTTCTGTTTGTTGTCAAGATTAAACATTTACACGGTGTAGTGTGAGTGGGCCGAAAGGGTTTTCAGCCAAATAAAGCCTACAGTCAAACTGTACAATGTGTCAACTCCAGACAGTTAACATTGCGGCAAAACCGACCGAGGGAGCGAAAGACGGAACGGTTCGGCGAGGGACTACGCGGAAGCGGGAATCCTGCCACAAGAGGAGTGCTTTGGAAACCCTCTCCTGTTCGTGAAAATTGCAAGTTCGCTCAGCGTGCATACAGTGTCGAATGCGACTTTTTCCTTTGCGAATTATTTCTGTAGTAGGCCGGAGTTTTCTCAAATATTCCAGTGAGGTGGAATCTACTATTTGAAAAGATCACCTGGGCAAGAAACGTGCTCTCATGGCGACAAGCCGAAGTCAGGCTATGTTGATTATAATTAGTTATTAAGAGATTCTCAGAAGGCACCTAGAGCATATATCTCAGGGCCTTAATGCGAGGGGTCGGAGGTTCGATTCCCGCCCGGGACCTGCATTGATTCTTGCGTTTCGAAGATTGTACGGCGGGCGTCCGTCAGAGTAGATCTTGCGCTTTGTTTTCAGCTTCCTTGCAGACATCTAGAAGCTTTCTAAAAGTTACCTATATTTTCGTCCGTTACTTAGAATTTAAATTCTTCTTGAATTAAACGAGATAGCGCATTTCAACCTTCCTCAATTGTACGACTACCGAAAGGTGCTGTCAGCGAAGCCTTAAACGCGTCCGATTGTCATTTGCCTTGCTGACGAAGCCCAGGCGCACGGGCACACTGAGCAGGCGGCGCACGTCGTTCTTGACGCGGTCGCCCGTGTTCTTGACGTGGTAGCGCTCCGAGAGCTCGGTGATGAGGTCGCGCAGGGGCACGCCGCCCGGGAACTGCAGCTGCAGGCGCGCCAGCGTGCACACCACGCGCTGCGTGGTCAGCGCGCGCGCCTTGCCCATGGCTTCGCCGCCGCCGGACCTCTGCACCGAAGGGAAGGTTTTCACCCCATGCATGCCTACCTGCATGTGGCAGGCCCAGGCGGCAAACTCTAAACTCTCGGCGAAGTGTGAGGTGAAAACATATATGCATGTATGTGTGTAAAGGGAGAGGATTTGTGACTTATAAAGAAAATGTATTTTTTAATCAGCGAATAATGTGCATTTCAAAAATTTGAATATACTGGTCTGCTTGATTCTAGAGTTTTCTTCAAAATACGTCTTCGTTATAAAGTACATCATCCTGGTTTTGAAAATACAAACGGTTTTCCTCTATCACGTACCATTCTTTTCCAATTACTATTTTTATGATCAATATATGAGGCATATCTAGTATGTTACTTCTGTTGAAATTAGCTAATGAAATTGATAAAATTGTTAGGTTTGGTAACATTGTAGTAATCAAAAATACTTGACTTCTATTTACATCGATTCACGTGGAATATACTACCAGTTTTCAAATTGTGACCAGTTACATTTCTGAGTGGACGCTTTATTTGCTTAATGAGTGTCTTTTGAAATAATGTGTAAGAAATTTAAAAAGAATGCTGACATTTTGTGGGAGTTTTCTGGCAAGAAAAAGAAATCGGAACATCATAAACGTTGTTAAAAGAGCATTGCATGCTTACTTTGGTATGAAACTGGGAGATTTTGACAAAAAATGACCTCCCAAAAAATGTGTTCAACAATTAACTTAATTTGATAAGGGACATTCGTCTTTCAACGGCTTCTGTTCAAATCCTGAAATCAAGACTGAAAGAAAAGGACTTCCTAGCTCCAGGAACATCATTTACATGGTATAGACACCATGAAGAGCGATTTGTCCCGGACTTCAGCAAGAAGAGAATCTTGCATACTGCCATGATACTCATGGTTTAATGAATTCTTTGAGAGCTGAAAAGTAGATTACAAGTGATTGGTGGCTTTTTATACACTCTACTAAAGTGAATATGAAAGCTGTTCTCCTGCATACAATAGGAACAAATATTCGTCAGTTCCCATTGCCCATTCAGTTCTTTTCAAGTAAACATACGAGATCATGAAATTAGTTCTAGAGAAAGTGCAATACGAAGAGCATGATTGGCAGGTGGGCGGAGATATTAAAGTTATCGGCATGCTTCTTGGTCAACAGTCCGGGTACACGAAGGTGCCACGTTATGTGAATGGGGCAGCAGAGCACGATCTCAGTACTCACCTAAAAAAGATTTGAAACAGAGGGAGATTCTTGTTCTAGAAACCAAAAATGTACAGTATGACAGTCTTGTGAACCCCAAAAATATTCTCCTTCCTCCTTTACACATACAGTGGGGAATTACGAAGAAATTTGTTAAGTCTTTAAAGAAGGATGGTACCTGTTACAAATACTTTTCTGCAAGACTTTTCCTGGAATATCTGATTCAAAAATTCAGGAGGGAATATTAGTTGTGCTACAATAATGAAGTTGGTAAAATATTCCATATTTGAAGACAATGACACCGAAACACTAGCATGGACGGCTATCAAGGAAGTCATTAGAAACTTCCTAGGAAATCACAAGGATCGAAATTATAAAATATTGTAAACAATATGCTTGAAACGTTTAGATAGCAAGGGTATAATATGAGTGTTAAGGTACATTTCCTATACTCTCATACGATTTTTTTCCAGAAAATGTCGGTAGGGTCAGTGAGGAGCAAGGTGACATTTTTCAGCAATACATCGAGGAGATGAAGGAACGTTATCAGGGAAGGTGGAATGGGAGTATGCTAGCAGACTATTGCTTGGTCACGACAGGAATAAAAGAAAACACTTTCCATACAAGGAAGTGAAACAATTATTCTTTTGAAAAATGAATTAGAAAATGTTATTAATGTTCAAATAAATGAGATTACATGATTACAGTGCTCATTGTTTCTATTAAATATTTCTGTTGATTTATTGTATTTAAAAAATAAATATATTTAAGTCGAAAGTAACCTTATACTTTTATTATTTCTTATATTGCATAAAATTGATACGTGATGGGGAAAACGGATTTCAAATTTATATTCAGCATGGTGACATTAAAGTTATTCGCCTATTAAAATATAAACCACAACCAAAAAGTTAGAAATTGACGACCAGTGTTATTGAAACTGAATTTTTTTCCGTTGAGAAGAAAATCTGGGAGGATTTCGAAGAAACGAGTAAAAAAATTGTTATTTTATGTCAGAATCATTGTCTAAATAGTTTTACTTCATTTCGCTTTTAGGAATTTTTTACAATCTTCTTAGACTGTGTGGATGGGACACCACTGGGGAAGCAGATTCAGACGGTTAGTGGGCATCTCCAAGTACGAATATAAGCTTCAAATTAACCACACAGCAGGTCACAAAAAATCTACATTGAATGCACTTACCGCTTTACGGGAAGTCGATTTTGATTCGTGACCACTTTCCATAAGCGCCTTTTATTTGAACGCTATGGATGGAGGCGCCATGATGCCGAAATAATTTTGCCGGGTACTTGATTGATTTGGAATTGATTGCAGAAATTTTAAGTAAAAACGTCACTACGGAAATGACCTAACCCGAAATACCAATTTATAATAATGCATAAATTGCCAACAATGCGCTAGGTGTTTTGTAAGTCAAAACAGTCAGCATCATTAAATTCAATATATTTTGACCTAATGTACATGCCTTGAGCTGTGCATGTTAACATCTCTGTTCTATTTACAGCGATAAGTTTCGCATTCTAACATTTAATTATTAATCAAATTATTTCTCCAGAGAGTGAAATTATCAGTCTGTTGCGAGGATATGTATCCTCTCCCAATGAACACGAACAAGAAAGTTTACTATCTCACTTTCCACTGAGAAAGATAGTGTCTCAGAATTGTTCATTATCCAGTTTTGAGGGTATCCATTCTTTGTGCTGAGTTAGTCGTGCTATTAATTGTATGCCCCGGAATAATTTAATTTCATGCGAGAATTTTACTTATAACTAAAAAATTGTATGAATAGCTTGGCTTGTTCTTCGTTATTTGTAATTTTCAATCTACTCTTATTCCATTCAATATTTTAGAACATAGTTTTTGTTTTTATTACTACTTAGTTTTCTATTCATTGTCCAGTGATAATTACGCTATCACAATGATTAGGGACGACACCAGTTCACTGTTTCATTGAAATTATTTTATTCTGTTTCAGGATTCTTCCTCTAAAATAAAAAAGCGTACTCCATCTCCAAAGGTAAGCAGAACGCACAATTTCGTCTCTTTCACTGAAGCGGCAACTGCAGCGATCTCTCCGTTGTTTTTTTCACAGCCCGATTCTCCGCCCATTGATTGTACGCACGGATACTGCGTTGGTGGATGTTTGTGCAACGTGCTACAGCGAGAGTGCATTTTGAATAATGGCGAGTAAATTTTTATAATCGAGGTCCCCTTCATCCTCCGGTTTCAGTTCGCAGAAAATGATGCGCTTGTTCGAAATAATTACCAACGATCAAATTGATGACGTTGTACTCCACCATTTACGCTCCCGGTAATCATATGATTGCAGTCCCGGAGCGCGATTGCAGTATGCGCGGTGCAGCATGCACGTAACGGCAGCGCAGACATCGCCGGCGCTGGTTATCGTATTTACTCGCGTACGCGTAATTTCCCTGCACCGCCGTTCGAATTGAAAAATTGAAAGCCACCCAAAATAGGAAGGTTGGGAGGGAAATTACCCTATGATTTCAGTTCGGGGTAAAATATGGGGCTGCCTAAGTATCGAGCAAAAATGATCCTGAATCTGTAGCGGGTTTATAGAAGTCGTGTTTTGCATGTAGTTTCTGTTCAGATTTCTGAAGTTTTTTTGAAGTTTGGACTAAATACTTAACGAACTTACTACGTACTTAAGTAGTAAAGAGAAACTATTGTAAAGCTACGGCAGTAATGAGCAATTTTTGCAGCGACAAACTCGCCACTGACAAACTAAACTTAGTACCTTTTATTATTTTTATTATTGAATTTTTTTTCCAGAAATGATAAGTTTACATTATGAAGGAAACTGACTCTTTTTAGCTTTTCTAGGAGAGAACACCACTGAGTGCATGATATGGTTAATATCGTAACAATATTATATACAGGTATTTTATTACTTCCCTTAGTGCACTAAGAAATGCAAACAGTATTAGAACTTCTTTACAATCATTGCTACGTACAATCGCTTTCCGAGGAATCATAGAAAGTTAACGTAAAGGATGTGCGAACATTTTTGGATACCAGCGTCCATTGATAGAAGTTCAATGCTTGTGTGTAAAAAAGGTAAAATGTGAAGTGGAAACGCGGGATTCTGGGGTCTTAAGGAAATACGGATTAGTACAGAAGTAAAAAATAAATCAAAAAATACCCGATTCAATTCCAAATATTCCGCACCATAAATATTGAAACGATGCGAAAGTGTGGAAACGTTTTTTTGTGTGTGCTGAAAGCCATCTAAAATAACAGGGCCTTACGTTAAAACGGCAATAACAATATTACAATATTTTATAGACAACGATTATGAATTCTTTTGTAACACTTTACTTACGATTTCTGTCTCCTTTCTTATGAAACAATGTGAGCTTTCACACCCGGCATCAATTATTAAATTGTTTATAGTACTGGTAGGCAATGCTCCAGCAGAAGTCTTACTTTCAGTCTTTCGGCTGCATCTGTGGGCAATATCATGGGCGGCGGTGGGGCCCGAGCTATTATCAATTTAATTCTGTTAATTTCATTTGTATTGAGTAAGCAAGTGGTGAGGTATTGCATGTTTGCGTAATCGACAGGTTCGTCGAATATCCGGGCCTATCTTTCTGAAGCCTCTGGGAGATGGGTTTTTTAAAATATTTTTGATGAGTGTTCTGTCATTTAACCAAACAACTTTAGTTTTTCTGCTACTATTTCTCAGTGTTGTTTTAAATAAATGTTCTGAATGCCTTACGCCTACATTGAATATTTGTGTAGAATTCTTTTATTCATTGGTCCTGTGACCACAGACTTAAGATGCGATGTGAGTTAAAGCACCCAAGAATCTTAGCGCACTCAAGAAACACCGCACCGTTTCAGTCACAAGTTCGTACTCAGTGTTTGAATTGGTGTTTCGCCAGTCACGATCAGAATCCACCTTCTCTTCTTTTGCCATACACTGATTAGTGCGTAGTTTAGTCTCCAGAAGCCTCTAGCGCCGTCTTGTGAGACTTATCCTGAGCAAGTATACCTAGGGTAGTTTGCCATTGCTGTCCCAAGGGGCGCAAGTGCTCCAATTTTGACGTTTCATTTGAATGTCGGATATCGTACCACAAGATACAATATCTCTCTATATAAAAATCAATTGCTGTTCGTTAGTCTCGTTAAAAGTCGAGAACGGCTGAACGGCGAGCTAATTGTGGTTTTAAAGTATTCGTGCAAGTCCTGGAAAAGTTTAAAAGGTGACAAAATACGGGAAAATTCCGACGAAAATAGTAATAACAGCAATTTAATTGTTCCGTATAAACTGCCTACCTGTCAAATATTTGATGTTCGTTCTGTCTCTCAGAAATTAATTTTCATAGCATTATGTTACTTTCCTACGCCCGTAACGCTTTATGGTAAATATCCTTTTTACAATATACGACATACAAAACTATACGCAAGTTTTGAGAAATAATATCATGCTACGACACGGCTCTCTCCAGCGCTCCCGCCAAAACTCCCTCTGAAATTCATGTTCGACCCGTCGTTCAGAGAACAATCATTGTCTTCAATAAAGACACTAACTAAACGTTAAAAATGTATCTATTATATAATTTAATTATTAATTAACCGTTTATTGTTTATGTCTTTACGCCTCTTTTCAATCCTTTGTAATAGCAACACTTTTACCACTAAGCGCGCGAGAACTCTCTTTAAGGTGCGTTTACACGAAGAGACAAAGTCTCCTAACTTCATGACGTCACGGAGATAAATTC
>BOPP01000032.1:2567559-2608489 GCA_017312745.1 Gryllus bimaculatus
TATATATATTCAGTTTTTCAAGCGATTACTGATGTGCTCTTTGGTTAGAAGAGACCAAGAGTTAGGAATAGGAGGCAGCACGACCGTCGGCTTGCTTCTCCGCGCGCCTTGCTTGAGAGCCCGCGGCCGCCCTGTGGGCGCGGGCAGCGGAGCGCGAAGAGGTGACGCGAGCGCAGGCGACGGGCGCCGCCGCCGTCGACGTCGCACGGGCCTCGAGTTACGGGCCCCGGCTCCCGCCCGCCCGACGGCGCCGCCCACCGCTCGCCTTGGCCCACCTGTTCGCGGTGTCGCGCTTGGCTTGGCGCCCGCCCTCGCCCTCGCCCTCGCCTGCCCTTCCCAGGTGGCCACGAGGCGACTGGGGGAAATGCAGGTGTTGCAAACGCTCCAAATTAGTCGGTAACAGATTTGTCGAACCTGAACACACAGGCAGAGGCCACGCCCACGCGGTACGGATACGGATCCTGGCGAGGGGTGGGAAATGTGCCGGAGCCCTTGGACACTCACGAGTTTGTGGCGCCGGTCCCGATCCGGCCGACTGCTCCGATTAGTGGTGTACTGTACTTCGCTGCCAAAGATAAATTATTGAAATGCTAGCTGAACATTTTGCACATTTTATGATCAATAAATTATAGATATCAGTAGATTACGTCTGTCCCACTGTGAGAGAAAGAATTTTAATGTTTATTAATGAAATGTTTATTAACGACGTCACTGCATTCAATTTTTCAATCTGTTTTTTCATCGAATTTAAAGTCTACACTTTTCTCCTAACAGACATGGGGTGAAAGCAAATGCTATGAAAAGTATAGTGGAAGGATCAGAAATGTATCGTTTCGAGCTAATGACCTTTTGATTATAGCCAAGTATGAGGGATTTGGACGCGCCGTGTTTGGGTGCTGCGAGTCAGGACACAGGTAACGTGTATTGCGGGTTGTCTTGTGGTGCGAAATGCTCGTTCCATTGCGGAAACACTGCAAATACTGTTGTTTAAGAAGTAAGATGTACCTCAGGCGATTTCAATTTTTGCAACTGGGTAGAGTTTAGCATCGCGCCCCAAGTCACGCGAACGCATCTGACTTCTCACCTCGTCATGATCCCGGAATGAGATTGTTCCCTCAACAATCAGCCGCACTCGTGCGAAGCGCATCATTGATGTTGTACCACAAGCCTTATAACTATGCAAACTTATTGCGTGATGACGCTAATTATTACTTTGTTTTGTTGATAAAGTGGAAGTAGTTTAAATGCTTATGTTATTAATGTTTGAGTACAAGTTCTTACGAGAAATGGAGGACGTATTGGCGCTCCTTCAGCCATCACACAAAATAAATTTCTCGAAGAGCGAAACGAACCTTCGGAAAAAGCCTTCACACTCCCCTAAATGGTCATTCCGAATTGTATAATTTAGATGTTTCGTATCACGTCAGGGGCAATTGACGTTAACATTAATTGGTTAGAAAGAACATTCTTGCGAGAGGTGGGTTAAATTCATCAGCCAAATGTTCACCGAGAAAGAATTTGTCAACGCCACTGGAGTGGGTTCGTTGGAAAGGCGGCTGAAAGACGAAGAATAAAAACAAATTGCCTAAAAAGAGACTGCGTGCTCGTCTTAATGCGGAAGAGCTTGTGGAGGGCGCGGCGGTGGGCGATGGAAAGCCTCACTGTCTACAGCTCTTGTCGCGCAGTGTTGGCCGTGCACCGGCGCTCTCCTGCCTTTACCTCGATGTGAAGTCCACCTTGGAGAAATTAAGCGAAAATTATTTATTTGTCATTCAGCTTTATAATTTTACTTTAATTCATTTACGTTAATTAGTGAAGATGATAGTACTATTTATCGTAAGAAATAACACGGGGTAATTAATATAAGTTAAATTTTGATTAAGAATAAAAAATTATATTTCGGTATAACATGAGTTTGGAAATTGCGTCTGTCTTACATCTCGGCTCTTTAGCAGTTCATTTTTGTATGTTGCTGCATATTCTACCCACAGTCATCGGATTACTAAGTATTTGTCAAGCGGCAGGAACACGGGAGGGGGGGGCGGAGGTTCTCCCGCGCAACAACTTGGAACTGGCTACCGGAATAACAAAGTCTGATTTGATCTGATCTGTGACGCTGAGAACGTCAGTCTTGGTACAACATTGAAGCGAAAGATTTAGTGTGATGCCCGTGTGTGTTAATTGTTAATTTTAAATTCGCATTTTTTAACATCCGCACTTTAACTTTAACATGATATTCAAAACATTTCACCTGGTGCCCAAACGATTTCACATTGATTACAATTAAACTAAATGAAGCTTTTGTTTTACACATGTCTCTGAGTGGTTGTTGGTACCTTAATATGACCTATTAAAAACATTTCAATATTAATGATATATTTCAATCAAATTGTCTCAATAGCTCAGATTAATAGAAATTTCGGTAGATAATTATTAATTAGATCGCTGGTGGATAAATAATCGGTAGATAAATAATATTACGGGTCTTGTCCCTTTAATGTGTTATGTGGATTGTATTAAAATTCCATGCCTTTTTTTTGTGAGTAGATTTTATTAAATTGGCCTCTAGAAAAAACCTGCGGCCTATCTGTCAGAATTTTCTATCGCCCATTGTCAACAAAGAAACGCTGATGCAAGCGTTAAAATGTCATTGGGTATTACGTTCGTATTAATAAATAAAATGCGCATAACGTTTTTTTTGGGGGGGTGAAACATGCAGTATTTCTTTAACGGTAGACGTGATTCATTTCAGTATTCGAACCCCAAATTTGAATTGCCCTTAGTTTTCACCCACATATTCACGGAAACTAATTGATTATTTTAATGTCTGTGTTGACAAACTCATAATGCGTAAAAAAGATTTTTCGTTAAAATAAAACATCCAAAAAACTTAAACTTCATGAAAACCATAAAATCAACTATTTGTCTCTCCTTCCGATGTCATTTATTAACAAAAGATGCAGTATTTTCGCCTATTTTCTTACTCGCCCCCTTTAAAATCCAGTCCGACATTTACACATCCTGCGAACTTCAACAAGAAAGGATTGTAACTATTTAGTTCGGAGGTAGGGTCCAAATTCTATTAGAGATGACATAATTTTCTCTTGATGCCACGAATATGTTGTATAGTACTGCAAGAAAACTAACGAAAGCAATATGGCATTTAAATTATTTTCTGTCGTCGTTGGCAGTTTAAAAAATATAAAATTCACCGACTGATTTAAAAACGAATTGTTATAATTTGTTTGTTGTGTAACAAAAATTCCAATACCATAAGTATGGTAAACTATGTAAATAGAATGTGAAAAATGAAATACAATCTACTATCAATGAAGCTGGCATTAACATTCATTTACTAATTATTTTTTGGCGTAAAGATTTTTTTTATATTGTCACCATTCACGTCACGTTGTTGGACGCAATTACACCCCGAGAGTATATTTCGCAGTCGTAAAGAAATCCAAATTGTAGCCCTTTTACTGAGGAACAATGCAACCAATTCTTTGAACAAAATTTAATTATTACAATTTTTTGAAATAGTCACCATTGAAACTGCCCCACCGCCACCCGTGTCGTACGGGTACGCGTGGGCCCTCTGGAGACCACTGCGTCGTGGGCCGGGGCCAAGGCGCTTCTCACGCCTGTAGCGACGGCGGTGACGACGCCGACGCCGGCGTCGCGACGGCGGTGCGCGGGGCGTCGGGTTACCTGCGGAACCTGCCGCGCCGTTCCGAGCGCTAACTCCGCGTGACACTCGGCCGCCCCTCCGCCGCCACGCCTTCCTGCCCTCCGCCCGGACCCGTCTTTTGGGCCGCCTTCGACATGCCCGCTCTCGCTGCGGAACTGTTCCCTCTCAAGCTCCTCTTTCTACTTCCACTTTACTCCTGCAAGTCTCCATCAAAAAACCCTCGCCTAACATTTCAGTGTCCCATTACATTTTAGAACAATTGAACATTACTTCTAACTACATTATTACACTGATTGTTACTCACTAATTATAATAAGATATTGCATCATTCAAGATTAGTATAGTAAAGACACACGCATACACACACACAGTTCGCAATCAGCCTTCCATCGCTTTTACAGAACGTACCGTTTATCTAGCAACCAGTCTAGTAAAAGCAAATGGTATGGACCGCCCAAATGAGAGGTCTTTATGACCCCCTTATGAATTATCTACTTATATTTAATTGGCAACAATTTATTATGAAAACATGTGCATATTTGTTTAAACATTGCACTAATTGTTTTACATGTTCTGTATCTAAATCGCGAGGGAATAGGAAACTGGAAGATTTCCTATTCCCTAGAACAAAGTACAGGACAAGATGTTTAAAATTATAAGATTATGATCCGAAGACAGATCGGAGTTTGATTATATTTGCGTAATGATGAAATCCAGGAGATCAGAAATACTATCGTCTGATAGCCAATAAATATCGTTTCTATTGTAGATAACTGTAGAAAGGTTGTTGCTTTGGGTGCATTTATAAATTTGACGAATTTTGGAATATAAACTCCGTGCATCAGGGAGCCCCGTGCATCAGGATGTTGCGAAGTGTAGATCAAGTAGCCTGGAATGGGAAGGTAAGATTTCTCGTTGAAATGGTTATCATTGATTATCACAAGGTCCATCTTATGAGTATATTGAAATAAAATTAGTTGGCGATGTTGTATGATGTCGTTTACATTACACAGTATTTTATAACAACGATATCTTGAAAAAGTTCATTTGAGTTCAGAAATAACAATTGTAAGTAAGTTAAGAACTGAACTTATCTGTTCCACTTGTTGCTTGCAAAGCTTTCAAATAGAAAATAATTCCTGAATAATTTGTCCAATATCTGGAATTTGGTTATTTGTGTCATGCCCATATGATTGAAAGTTATTTTAGGTGAGCTGTTACAGGTGCACGGGGCATGTGGTTGTGTTTGGTGAGGGTATATTTAAAATTAGCAACTCTTCTGGGTATGGGTAATAATTGGCTGTAGCAAGTACAATATGTAATATTATGTAAATGTACGCACCTAAGAGCAGAGGTCGACCGTAAGCTACTAGTCGCTTGTGGTCAAGGAATATTTTCGGTATTTTATCGTGTCACGCTTTGGTTGTTTAACGCTAAGTTTGTCCATTGAGCTCAGACATATGACTCATGAAACCAGCTCCTTGCATACTCCCTCACAACTAACAATGTCGGCCTCATACTTGATTGTATAAGCTTGAGGTGATGTCTATTATGTTTTACGGGTGTATATCATGTATTCTCTAATGTGGATAGTTTTATGGGGGTTCTAATTACTAATCTTGGATTTTGGTAATTAACAGTAAGATTTAAAAACGATACGTTTGCTTAAAAGCTTTATAAGTTTTGCGCCCAGTGCCTTAGTTAAGTTACAATGAATGGTGATTTTTACATCCTCGCCTTATTACAAAAGAAGAGAATTATTGTAATCGGAAATCGGCGATCAGTGATCGTCCTCTTTACGACGAACTCTGTACCCTCGGAAATGTGAGAAAAATAACACTGCGAAGTTGAATAATGAAGATTTCTCTCATAAATTAAATCTGTTCTAAAAAATCATATTTTTGAACGTCAGGTACAATAAAAAAGTTTTCGCGGAATTTATGCTTGAAGTTATTGTTTTATAAAAAAAGAGAATTTCCAATTTTTTGCTTTATTTCTCACTTTGATAGAACAAAGGGTATGAAAAAAGTACAGGATTCATTTTCATTGATGTCTGTGAATTTTCGAATTTTGCAAATTTAGAAACAAAGCGCAAAAGTAGTTGCTGTTGTAGTACCTAGTTTTTCACTCTCATGAGGTATATTTACGAATAAGCCATTACGATTAAAATGCCAAAAAGAAAACTTACAAAGAGTTCAGAGCTCTCCTCTCAATCGATTGACAGTCCCTTGCCCCGCCGGGCGCTGCGACCACTGACGGCGCAAATTATATTTGCTACGTAGTTCGGTAATAATGCCTCATTCCAGAAACTCGTCGCTTCCGCCAAGCGCTCATTGCATTCGCACTGGGGATAAGGGATGATAAGATAAGGGCTGTAGTGAAAGTGAAGGCTCTCAATCGCAAAGGCGGGAATTGCAACTACAGCATGCACATACATGGGGCCACAAATGACCCTGCACTTCGTTTTCCAGGTTTATGTTGTGCGTTTCTATGCAGTTTTGTGTTTATACATACATCTCTTTGGATGCGTTTACTTCAGTATAAGTCTCACCTCGCAAGTCTCACTAGCACAAGAGATCCAGGGTCAGTAACGCGTCCCCCTTTTGGATTATCGATTCTAATCAATATCGATGTAAGATACGCGCCTAATCGGCTTTCGGAGGTGGCGCGTACGTGTGTCTCCGCCTTATATTCCTATTGAAGGGAGCTGCCCTGGTACCCGTGGGGGCATCATAGCCGATATCGGGTGCTCGGTGTCTCTCTAGAGGGAAGGATCCAGTCTTCACAGAATGATGTTAGGATGCGAATGCAACTCGTACTTGGTTCAAAGGAGTGCACTTCTGCGCCACTCGAATGGACAAGGTATCAAAGGATCCGTTTTAGGAAGGGCCACCTTGCCACAGCACTCTTTGTTTCGATTGTCAACCGACGCTGGCCGTTGCGAGTGGCGTTTCGTTCCTCTGCTTCCATTGCGTGAAGTCGATCTTACAGAACAGTATTATTAAAAGCCCTTAAAATGTGTCACTAAATACAACATGCAAAGTTTCTCTCTCTAAAAGAATACACTACGTGCTGTAACCAGCCGATAATAATTCAAATTCATGTCACATTCATAAAACGATTCATGTGAAACTCGTATGTCATCGTTGCACCTGCAAAATCGGCAATGCGCACATTCTACGAAAAGTTAGAGAGATATCAACGTTAAATGAGAGTAAAAAACTACTTAATATTGTACTTCGAATTGGTATATACGTGGTTTGAATAATACTTTCAATCTAAGAAATAAAATGGTGTGTGAACGTGAGCAATATAAAGAAAATTCATTATCTGAGTTTTTTTCATGTTCAGCTGTAATATGACATTTGTTTTACGTGGTAGTTTTTTCTCATGCAACGACGATGTAACCCACTCATGTTGCCGTTTCACAAAAAGCGTCTGATTAAAAGCTGTCTGTAGCCGTGAAGGATAGGCATCCGATATTCGGAAAATTATACTGAATCATTTTTCATGTTGCAAACGTTTAGGGTTGTATAGGGGTAGATGATTATCGCATTATGTCAATGAACGTGCAGTGGAAGTGTCATGTAACGGTTACGCATGTGACGCATGTATTTATTGTTACGCAACTGCTCCTACTCTCACGTTCGGCAGGTACACGAAATAGTCTTGATTGCGTCAGAATGCGACTTGAGAGAAATTGCTGTGTAAATAGCATTTCGTAATCATTACTAAGTGCGAAAAAGAATGTGGTGTTGTAGCCCCGCTGGTTGACTTTCCTCGCAGTTGCTGGGTGTCTAACGACGCCTTAGACATCTCTCACGTTGCCGGAGGCCGCGTAGTTTACTTCGTATTTCTGCGCGCCTTGGGAATCAGTGACCCAGATATCCTGCCTCCGGTCGGGTCCGCGCTCGCCGCGGCGCCGGGCTGTTCCCGGGTGACGCGCTCGGGAGCCGGGGCGCTGTGTGGGCCAGGTGCCTGATGGCTGCTCGCGGCCGACTGCCGGCGCCATCCATTCAGCCGAGCGCGCGCCGGGGGCGTGAGATGTGCCAGCACAGTTAGTCTGCTCCAGAAAGTTATTTTCTCCGCGGAATGGTTGCCATTGGGAGAATTGCACAAATTCGTTGATTTGGTTGACGATATTTGCCTCGAAAAAAAAGTGGATTTTTACTTTCTCGCATATTACTTACGCAGTATAGAAAAAGAATAATGTACTGCAGCGAGTAAAAACGGAGATTTCACCACAGAAATACTTATTGGTAACGAAAATGTAGATTAATCGGACACTTACCTGTAAATTACTTTGTCTAACACAGGGCCGGTTGCGCAAACGTTTGATATGGAATCCATGAGCATATTGGTTCTTTAAAATAGTCCATAGCGGCAAAACGTGTTTCTAGAAAAAACAATAAGACGTATGAACCTATAAGGCTATGACTTATAGGTCCTGAAACGGGTCTACATATGCTTATGGATTCAACAAATAAGCAACATGGCGGCTCTGCGCTCTGCTACAGCTGTTTTGCTTGTTTGAGGTTATTGGCGGTACCTGGCATCCGTATGTTGTGTTGTGCTTTGGTGGTTTTTACGAATTTTATTTGGAGTGTTAGGTGCGTTTTAGGTGTATTTGTAGGTGTTGAATATCAATGAATTCTATATTCATACATTATTTTTTCATGTATTGTGACGAGAACTAAGAATGAAATTAGGTTATGAAAATATGTTAACTTTTGCTCTTTTTTTGTCTTCCTTTTTTTCAATTCTTATTCACCAAGCACTAATATCAATCAACTTCCATTCAATGCTTACGTGTGGCATCCAACCCCTTTTCAGGACACCTTCGTACATGGTAGAATAAAGCCATGTTGTGAAATGTACTGGTAAATAAATGAGTGCAATGAATGTAAACAAGAGTTTTTCAATTATGCTCAAATTCAGAGATTCGTAAAATAATACTTCAGCCCATCCGTAACCCTTCGTAGAATCATCAGTGAATTTAATTTGCGATCATAATGCTGAAATGTGGTTTGTCATCAAGAACAATTTTCAGTTGTGAAACCATTTATTTCCAATAAATAGATAACCAATGAAGATTACAATATTTATTGATGAACCAATGATGAAGACATTTCCTTGTAAGTGCTAGTATTGATCAGTATTACAAATAAAATTTGTATAATTTTAATGATTATTCTTCATTTTTCTTTAAACTCATGACATATTTTAGTACATTATTGCCTGCCTATATTTCCCAAATTATAATCCTTAACCCCTGGACTCCAATTGTTTAATACATATCACTTAATTTTAGATAGCAAATTAATGATACTTTTGTATGTTCAAAGGGATTTGATTGAGTAGTTTCATAATTAATTATAATTTATTATTAATTGTATCAGCAAAAGTTAATATTAACATTTAAGAATGGAAGGTAAATTAAATTTAATAAAAATAGGCGATGGCTAATATAAAGAAGTAATTGTATTTACAATACTATAAGAATTAAACAAAAATAAACTAAAATGAAAATAATGAAATAAAACGAAATTGCTACTGAAAACGCATTAAGTAAGAAGCACATCCAAAAACACCTCAAGTAACTGCTAAGTACGTGCAAATCGCTTTAAGGAATGTAGTGTTCAAGTATCGACTGTGTCGCTATCTATTGGCTACATCTTGCATCTCGAAAGTTCTTACAGAATCTAGTTATAGATTCCCTCAATTTGGTTTATGCAGCGGTGCATGGCCAATGGAACCTAAAAATTTTATTGAACCCATAGCTATGAAACCCATATGGAAAGCAACTGGTCCACAATATTACTTTGTAAAACTCTTCTTCTAACTTTGTGTTGTAAGAATTCTGGTTCTATGGGTCCTTAATACCGAAAAACCGATAGAAGGCAAACCGTCTGCCTGTCGCCATCTGTCGGTCCGTGTCTGTGGTCATCGCTGGCACCGTTCGCCCGAATTTATCCAAAATTGATATTTTGATTCGAGGGTATAGTATTCATGAAGCCTCAACAACATTGTTGAAATTTTCTCAAAAATTATTTTGTTTAACTTCGGATAGCGTAAAAAATTCTTTATAAATTCGTTGGTCATTTTATCGCTTATTTTTGAAAATTTCAAAAGTTCAAATTTATTTTCGCCATCATTCTACAGCTGCAACATTAATGATGCATATATGTTTTACTTTCTCGCCCTTACAAAAATATTTTGCAAGAAGAGAAAGTTATGTAGGTCTAATCGTGCGCCGGGAGACAGTCAATTTTCGTCAGAAAAAACTCTGTATTGCTGGGCTGTGGTAATGAAAAAAAATGGATAAATCTTGTTGCTAAACCTAGGGAAGAAATTCTCTAACATATGGTGTAGCAAGAATCAATGGTTTGGGACCTTGATGTACCGAAAAATCAATTGATGGCAATAGTTCTGTGTCCATCTGTGGTCGATGACAGCGCCTAAACCGCTCAGCCGATTTTCTCCAAATTGATATTCCGTGATAGATCTGAATGAACTTGAGGTGACCCTCAAGTTTTAAACGATTTTATATATTTTGATTTTTGAGGGTACTTCACATATAGCCTCAAACAAAAAATTCGTAATAAAAAATGGCACTAAATATTATGATCTAACTGTGGCCTCGGATAGCGTAAACGAAGCTTTTAGAGAATAGTGCGGGTCTTATGATCGTTGAAATCGATGTTCATCGAATCCATCTCATGTTCATAAAATCCTCGAGTTTTTGAAAATTGCAAAAGTGCAATTTTTGGGCGTCTTCCTATAACTATAACATTGCAATGTTTTTTTTCCCTTAATGAAATTCTTCCTCTAAGATTAATCTTTAAATGAGGGGGGAAGAGGGGATTGATGGGGGGGGGCGCCCGATTTGGACGGCCTCCTGCCCGCGCCATCGCCTCCGCCCCAGGCGTCGGGGCGCGCCTCGTTCGGGCCGGGGGCGCGCCGCTCCGAGCGAACGGGTGGTTGAGCGCGAACGCAGGCCGTCTGTGGCGCTGCGACGGGTCGTTGCGCCGATAACACGCTCTGCGCCATCGCGTCTCCCGACGATGCGTTCACATGCACGAGGATGTGGAACGGCTCTGCAAGAAGTAGCCGATCGGGTGAATGTGGCTTGTCAGTTGGAGACGGCCACTACGCCGGCCACCAGTTCCTGCTCGTTGCACTGTCCCAGAATGCGTACAGGTCTACTATTCTGCGACCGATGCGCTGTTTAATCTAACGATGCGTTGAGTAGTTCGTCGGTCGAGCCACGATCGTGGTTGTGAACGGATGTTGAGGAAATAACCGAGTCATTCAACGTTTGTTCCTTGCGACTACCAATGATTCCTACCGTAATTTCAAGTACGTGATGACGATTAGCTACGATTCATATCAAATAGAAACGGATTTTTGTGTACAGGTGCGAAAGACACTATACTGAAATACTTCTATTATCCGGATTAATTGGAACTGTATCCGATCCGGAGAATCAAATATCCCGATAATTGGATAAAACGTGAAAAATGTTATTCCTTTAAAAAAAAATCATAATTTGTGAGTATACGTAGTAATACGTACTCGTATTAGTGGAATGTTAATTAATCAAGTTTACTTTCTGTACAGTATTGGAATAACATATGGTGTCAGATCTTGTCCACTCCGGTCAGAGTCAGTTGATGTGCTACCTTAATTCGCTTTCGTGCAGCGAAGTCTACATCTGCTTGATAATGAACAGCTGTACATATTCACCCTCAGACTGTATTCATGTTCGCTGAAAGATTTTGTTTCTTAATAATTCTGTCTCTCTCGCTGTCGATAGATTTTAGAATGATAAACGTGCTGCGTACTGTAAAAACTCGAACAAAACAACTCGTTTTAATAAAATAATTTCACTCATATAACATTAAAGCGATCTGGATAAATGTCGAGTGGTTGGAGTTGGGATGACTGGAGTTCGTGTGTGCTTTGGAGCCCGATCCCCGCGCTGTCCAAGGAATCTTTCGCCGCTTGGTCCACACCAAGGATGCGTAGAATTACTTCTCAAGTCAGTTGGTTGGGAACGGCTGTCTTAGGTTGTGCAAAAATACTGAAGAAGTAGATAAATCGTTGAATGTGGTCTGTGATTCCAATGAGGGCCATTCCGTTTTAGACATATTCCCTGAACCTCGTAATGATGTGTGGAGTTTGCTAATTCCGAGTGGAAAGGGTGTCTTAATTTGCTCAATCAAGAAGCAGCTGATTGTTTAACACGAAACGATACTTTTAAAAGCGACTTCGTCTGATATTCGAATTGATTGAATGCTGTGTGTCAGGAGAGGATGTGAACAAATTGCACGAACGAAGGGGGTGTTAACTGGTTGATTGAGGTTTAGTGATTCTGAGAGAAGCGTTCCACTGCATGCTCGTTCATTCGTGTGGGAAAGCACCGTTTCATTACAGAAATATGTTAAAGAATCGGGCGAGTTCTTGGACATGGGACTTAGTCATTCTGTCTTTGGTGTGGCCTTGAGGACAGTTGGCTGGCGATGTAAGAGTTCCGAAGGTGCGCTTATTGGGAGAGGAAAACCAATCGTTAGCGAGCGGAGTGCATGTATTTTTGACTCGAAGGTGCTTACCATTGTAGCCAACGTTTCTCCGGCTGACGCCATTACGTTCTGGAGTGCAGCTCCGTGGTGATCGAACACTTCTTCACGACACGACGTATTTTGGGGAGTCGATAGATAATTCGTTGGTAATTTGGACCAAGATCACAGAAAGCATGCGTGATCGTTGGATTTTGACTTAAATTAGAAGGTGGAAGTAGGTTTTTGGTTTCGTATAAATATAATTCATATAACAGCAATTTTAAATATATGATCTATCACCAAATGTAATGGAATAATTCTTCCTTAATTACGCTCTATTAATAGATATCTTAATTTCATTTCTGCACGTTGTACAGTGTTTTTCATTTTTATTAACGCTAGTTGACTGAACCAGTTCTTCTCTATTCTTATAATTTTTTGCTTTCCCATATCTACTACGTAGAAAGAGAAAGGTCATGCTGCAGAAATATGTGTATTTTCCTACAGAAGAGCACGTTTGTGGGCCCCCTTTCCGCAAAAGTAGATTTTTCTGATTACTATATGTACGTACGTAGCGTTCGTAAGAGAGATAACTCAAACTAGATGCATTGTGTTTAAAGAAACGAATAATATATGACACTGGACATGCTATCACTTTCTTTGCTGTAATCGGACTGGTAGAATACACAGTATGCTTGGGGCAGCGCAGCGGGGCAAACTAAACGCTAATTGGGGACTTCCCAGAGTGCATGAATGTGCTCCACGATTTTTACATTGGCGGTAACTCGAAATGCATCTTCAGATCGATTATTTCATGTTTCGGGGCACACGTCAACAGCTATGACCATTAGTCCCGGAGGTGTAGTGCCTGTTTTTATCGCGGGAGATGGCAGACTTCTTCCCCCGAAGGATGATGAGATCCGTAACTATCCTACCCGACGGCTTTCCCTAACCAGGTATTGCCCACAAGCGAGGCACCGCCTCAGACGAGACAAGCTCTGAGCTCCCGACCGGTTTCCCGGCATCTGTGGTAGTATAGTGGATGTAAGTGTGTGTGTGTGTGTAAGGAAGAGGAAGGAAAGACCGCGCGCTATCTATGGCCCGTTTGTTAGGGTACTGCTGTAGCATTCGCCAATTGTTCATCGAAGGCACCGTGGAAAACTTCCAATCAGAAGAGCTGACCGCTAGTATTCTCCTGCAGACAGCGGCTGAACTCGATCTAGCTATATAGGTAATGACAAAAATCCTGCCATGGACGGGATTACAACCCCGGGTCATGCCGTCCAGAGGCACTGCAGTGACATCAGATGATGCCCTGAGCCACCTAAGCCGGTACGACTTGATCAGTACAACTGGTGTTTCCTAATTTTTCCTCTTCGTTTTGTTAGGTTTAGGGCTCAGGAATTAGCAAATTGTTCTGTTCAAGATAGATTATTTCGTGACAATGTGTTCCTAAATAATTTACAAAACGTATATTTAATTACTTATTAAATATTAACACTTCCATATTTGTTCCCTCATATATGTTTGAAGAGATTAAAACTCCACAAAAATTCTAATTTATGTTCATTTCTACTTCTGCAATTGCTCTATTAATCGTTTTGTATGCGAATGTATATAAACATTAAAAGGCGACTGTTTTGTTTGTTCATGTGAATAAGGTCTTAGTTACGTTTAATTAGTTGTGGGTCACAATCATTTGAAAATAGGTATTAGCCCAATTAAGAACGTAAAAGTGAGAAGTCGAACATAACGTTCATTCATTCTCTAACATTACTCACAGTTTTGTTTTCTCCGCATTCACTTGCAATTCTCCAAATTTAATTCGTTCCAAGGCAATACATATTCGCAGGATTTTGCAAATTTATTTAAAAAATTACTCTAATACGGATGAAAATTAAAATGGAATCTGCAGCGAGATTCCCCTTTGTAATTCAAGTGTTCTCTTAATACGTTCACTGCCAAGCGCACTGTACCGAGGTGTAGTATAGCATTCTCGCTATAATTTTTTCGCACATTATGTCTCCGTGCCAATGGTAGTTTATTGTTCTTTATACATACTAGAACATTAATTGTTGTACCAATATTCTTATAATGTATAGAATGACTTTTATTTACAAATATATATGAGACTATATAGACTCATGGGAACGTCTTGGAGCTTTTAACACTCTAATGACCCAGTTTCCCTACGAGACCATTCTCTCTCTCTCTCTCTCTCTCTCTCTCTCTCTCTCTCTCTCTCTCTCTCTCCTCCCCTCCCCTCTCTCCTTTCTCCTTTCTCCTCTCTCTTCTCTCCTCTCCTCTCGAAATTGTAGACTTCGATTTTCTTTATATTGATGATATGTCCTTTCTCCTCTCTCTTCTCTCCCCTCTCCCCTCTCCCCCCTCTCCTCTCTCCTTTCTCCTCTCTCTTCTCTCTCCTCTCCTCTCCTCTTGAAATTGTAGACTTCGATTTTCTTTGTATTGATGATATGTCCTCTCTCTTCTCTCTTCTCTCATCTCTCCTCTCTCTCCTCTCTCCTCTCCCCTCTCCTCTCTCCCCTCTCCCCTCTCCTCTTCTCCCCTCTCCTCTCTCCTCTCTCCTCTCTTCTCTCTTCTCTCCTCTCTCCTCTCTCCTCTTTCTTCTCTCTTCTCTCGAAATTGTAGACTTCGATTATCTTTATATTGATGATATGTCAAAACAATATGTTTAATTCTATTTTGTACAGTTAACCACTTTTTAACGCTCTGCTTTCACTTTCCTGCCCCATGAAAAATTTGCTAAGCAAAGTTCCTGTATCTACTTTCTCGTTCTGGAGATCACCTATCGCTGTATAAATTTTAGTTACCAATGACGATTTTGGAAACTTTTGTTTAAAAAAATAAATTATTCGTTCGATTTTGGTTATTTGTAGCTCAATACTGATTTCACGTAGCAACTGGTTATCTGAACTGATCATCTCCTTTTAACTCTGGAATTGTTTTAAGTGCCAATTGTGATAGCTCGTACAGAGCACTCATTTGTTCGCAATTTCACACTTTTCCAATAAATGCTTTCTTCCCGAGCACCTTCACTTTCATAGAACTATTTATATCCATGCATTCATCAGTTCATCCCTCTTTTAGATTCCAAAAGTACAGGTCCTCTCTGCATTTTATAATTACAGTACAACTTATAAAACACTCGCACCTCTATAAAACAGCATTCTCTAGGAGAAGGCTCATTCACTGTTGTTTTCCTTTATTTATTAGGAAATTATAGTAATCTGATCTCGTATAGATATTCGAAAAAACTTATTCGGGAAAATGTAATCGAAATGTATCTAACTCAAAAAAATTAATGTTCAGAATGTTGCATTCGAAAAAATGCATGCGGAAAAATGAATGGTTTTTAAAGACACAAAGCCATATCATAGCAGGAATAGTTGTAGCATCAAGGCTCGCTAAACCTTTTCAGGTTTGCTGCCAACTTGCCTTCAGAGTTTCAATTTCATACGTATGTTTTTTAATAAAACTCAGATAACATGAAATAATATATTTAACGCATGTTTGATGAAACGGCGGTTCACCGTTATCTCTAGCTTGTCCTTTCACATTGAATTCGAATAAATATGTAACTTAGTAGAAAGTACTATAAACGTTTTCAGCGTTTAGCACCATGCCTGTCGAATAAAAATAACAAAGTGTATTATAATGAATATATATATATATATAATATATATATATATATATATATATATATAATATATATTATATTCTTATTTTTAATTTATCATTTCATTTTTTCTGGAATGTAACAATAACGTGTTTTAAATTGATATATTTGCTTCTCAAGAGGGCCTTGACTAATAATTATCGTTGGTGGTAATTTTCAAAAATTTAATCTAAATGTTTATTACGGTGCTCGGACAATACACATGTACCTGAAAGCAATTTAAGCTGATCTTCGCTTTGGTCGATTGTGGATATGCTGTGAATGACATTCGAATAGCGAATACGTTCCAGACGATATTGGAAAAACCAGATAAATGAAGTTTATAACACGACTGCACCAGCACCCTTCGACTGAAAGAAATTGAAACCGGCGCTGCGGTCGGAGGTGATTGCGTGGGCGGCGGCGGAAGGAGGGCGGATACGCGCAGGTTTCGGGAGCTCCGTCTGCGTGCGCGAGGGCGCGGGGCGGCCGGGGCGGGGAAGCCGTTGCCGAGCCACAGAAGGCTGCCTTGTGCCGCCGGAAAGTGGACTCGGCTGCGCGGGTGTTGGGTGACTGGCCCTCCCCGCCCCTCCGCCCGTCCTCGCTCGATGCACTCGATAACAGCTTTCTCTCTGTCACGAATATGTAAAATGAAACACGTGGTGCCGCCGCCGCCGCAAGGGCGCGATGGCCCGCTGCCCCGCTGCCCCGCCTCCCCGCTTCCGCCATCCCGAGAAGCCTCAAGACGAGCACCGGCGTCAACCGATGTCACCGCAGTGCCTCTCATCGGGAGGTCCTAGGGTTCCACTACCAGCGGTCGCAAGATTTGCCTTACTAGCTTCATTGCTAGCCGCTCTTTGGAGGCCGCTTTGAACGGTAGTTTTCCGTGGTATCTTCAATCAACACCAGGCGAGCGCCGGAGCTATACTGTAACAAACGGGCCAAGGACAGCATGCGATCTTCCCTTCCCTTCCTTGACCTTCCTCACCCCTTACACTTACATGCCATGCTGTTGGGAGACACTTCGTTGTATCAGATCGTCGCCGGATTCCACCACCCAGCGGGGGAAGATCACCGCCACCCCCGCGATAAACATGCACTACACTAACGGGACTAATGGCCTTAGCAGTTGACGCTCTCGGAATCCTCACGAGCGACGCGTGCGGACACTGAGACGTTTGGCGGGCGATAGGCTGCATTGGGAGGTTCGAAATTCAGGAGTGAATGAGAAAGCGTTGCAATGTCTTCTGCTGCCGGTGTATGGTGCTACCGGCAGCGCTTAAAAGAGCAGACATTATTGCTTCCGTGCGGGATGCAAAATGTTTGACGCGCAGAGGACTAAGGCACCTGGAGGAGCCTGATGCTAAGCGAGGTTCAAGTGCAGAGAACAAGTCCGATGCAGTGTGAAAACAAGGTTAATAAAGAAAAGGCGCTGCAAAGCAGCTTGAAGTAATTACAGCAAGCTTCTCTGCCGTCTGTCCCTTATCAACACGAGGTGTCAACTTTTAGAGGCAATGGATATTTAGAGGATATGGATATTTATCATATGCCACCCTCGACCAAATTATCTATTACCTGTAATAAAAATCCCTAAATGTCAGAACGATTCATGCACCGATCTTTTCTGTTTTTCCGATACAGCTTTGTTCCCATAATTGACTCCTTCAGTTCGGATTATCCGAAAAAACATACATACGACGATACATATACAAATACATAAATAATATTTCAATGCGTCGTAGCGTGCGATGTGAAAAATGGCTATGATGCGAAGTGCGTACTCAGTACGTACATACCCAATCGCATGCGGTAGTAGTTACTACATTGTTTAGGAGAGTTCAAGTACAGGTTTTGTCGCTACTATTAACGGGTATTCTACGTACAGAATTCAGAATTGGGTTGCCTTACAGTGTGTTCATGCTCTTTCGTTTATTAATTAAATTAATACACAGAAGGTGTTTTTGTTTTATTTTTTCCTCTCCGAATTATGCTCGGATTATCCGAAATTTCGGATTTGCAAGGTTCGAATTCGCGAGGCTCTACTGTATAGCACAATAAAAGGCACAGACAAGGCGTTTTGTACCTAATGCTACTTAAATACGTCCTATTTAGAAGCGAACGTTACTGAACAAAATAAACCGTGTGCCAGACAGTGGGTCGTAATACACACCATGGGAAGATAATGCGGGAAGACATTTTGAGGTCATTAACGCGGAAAATCTATTTGCTCTCTAGCCAAAAGACGCATTTGTTAGTTCGCTAGAATTAGGTATAAATCTTTTTACCGGCTTGTGTATTTCCTATCCAAAAGTCATGTCAAACAACTCTCCGCAGTTTCAATAAGAGCTTCTCAAGATTCTTCATGCTTTTTTTATCTAGTCTCATTCAAGTCCTTCGTCAAAAAATATAATACCTAAACGGCGACTCTTAATTTTGAGAAGTTTTACTAATTATTCCCTGTTTTTAACCGAAATTCATGGCTCAGTACTGAAACGTATGACATCCTTTATTTGAACACGAAATGGAAAATTATTCACGATTTTGTTGGAAAATGCGTCCTAGTAAATAATTTTTTTTTTTTTTGTTTTTTTGTTTTTTATATTCTCACCTTGGAATATATTTTGTAAGTTACGAAAATACATTGTCCGCATTTTTATTTAATTGAATTCTTTATTATTTTCAACCTGTTTATACATTTTTTTAAAAATCTCTGATATTTATTTATTGCCTACGATTTAAAAAACATTTTACATTCCCTGATGAGATCTTACTATATAAAAAGAGTATGGGTACCTGGAATATTTTTCCTTTGCTGGTAGTTCTCCACTTAACAATTTCGTACTCAGTGAAGAGATAATTTTGTGTTCTAAGCAAGCGTTTTGAGATCTTTCTCAATCATTCCGCGTCTAATGAAAAGTTAATTGCTGTTATATTCGTACAAGGAAATGTTTATAAAATAATAATATACCGTATCACAATTATATTACACATTTAATCAGGGAATCACATTGTCACAAAATTGCTGTAATCTCTCAGGAGCGTTACTCAGTGCTGCTGGACCACGTTTCCCATTCGCCGCTCCCGAGGTTTGGATTTCACAGTTCACCTCCAAATGGAAACTCACGAAAATAGAGTTAAATCGAAAAATATCAATTATTTTTAACTTTTCGATTATGTGCTTTGGCAAAAAAGTGTAGTTTTGTCAACGTTACCTGTATCCGTTAAGCGTCGATTTCCACGGCTCACCGTAGTTCCGCATTGGCAAAATTTGAGTCAAGAGTTTTATCAACACTGCACCATTGTTATCCGCGTCTGGTCAAACTCTTCTCTCCCATTGCTTCACAACTCCCCGACGTTTGTGTCAATGGCCCGACTTAATTGAAAGGCATTGCCTGAATTGGAAGCTCGTGGCCTCGGAAACGCTTCCCTAAACGTCCCAGGATGATTTTTCTGCACATTCTTTTTTCATAACAAGAATTCGTATTCAGTAATTATTTTATGAATATCATTTCCTAGGTCATTTCTCAGTGATACATGGCAAGAGATTTGATGGATTGGTGATGATTAGGTTGAGGGGCAGAGGGCATGGGAAAACTCTGAGAAAATCTCCCGCCAACCAGCTTTGGCCACTCTAATTTCAAATTAGGTCGAGCGGGACTTGAACACCGATCAATATCCCAGGTAAGCGGTCTGCTCTTCATCATGGGTCGTCCCCGATTCTTCTAGAAATCAAATCCACTACTAATTGTGGCTCCATGCACTTTCGGTGATACCTAATCTGTTGGAGAAGACGATTTTAAAAAACGAGTGTACGCAACGGTGATATTTGCTTTGCAGAGTAAAAGCACTTTTTTAACTTGACAATTTCCTCCCCTCTTTACGACACACCGTAACCTCTTGCGAATGACATTAATGAGAATCAATAACAGCACCTCCCACAACCCTTCGACCACTTCTGCGCCCATTTCCCCTTCCCCTCCGCTTTGTTTCCTGCTCTCCCACTCCCTTCTGCGGCCCGCCCCCTCCCCTCACTTGACGACGGTCTGCTCTTAAAAAAGACCTGCTTCTCATCTGCGCTCAAGGGAGGATTCGGTAATTTTGGAACATCAGTTTCGCGAAGCATCGTGTGCCGCGTTGGAACGAATACCTGGTTGTTTAAAACCATAAGATAATATTTAAGCTTTTTATAAGTAGTTTATATAACTCGAAATATTACTTCTTTTGATCGCGTATTTTATATGGTGAGGAAGAAAAGCGCATCAAAGTATTAAACGCAAAAGAAGAAAAAATTATTTCCAGCGTAAAAGTTGCTGAAACATTTGTTTAACTACAGAAACGTTTTAACTTTCATTTGTATTCATATTTTGAATATACTAGCACGGAACTATTGAAAACAGCCCGACCTCGCCAAAATACCGACCACCCTACTGTATATTTAAATTCACTGTCAAGAAAATGTGGCATGGGTGGTCCTACTAAGGCTCAGATTCTACACCAACTGTAATATTCTCGAGTTTCAAGAAGTTGCATGTACATTTCGGAATTAATTATTTCATTTACAGAGAAGCGCGAAAAGAGATATTAAATGTTATATTCGTTTATAACATTTGAGTCCATTTGGAATTCATCATATTACCAACTGTTAACTATTAAACAAGATTAGAGCGATAACATTTATTTTGATGCCCGATGCTGGAAAATCAATGCCAGACGACAATACTAGAAGGATTTTCAGAGCACGTTTTTAGAAAGCGCTTAAAAAACGTCACCCAAGACAACAATGTGACCTGTCTGTTGACGTTCGTACATAATTCTACGGTCTCGACAAAGCGACAGGAGAAACAAGAAATGGATGATTCTGTTTTTTGTTATTGCTAAAAGAATAGTTATATGTTAGTGGCCTGCAACAGCAAAAATGCTCATGAACAAAAACACAAAATGGTTCGCACACTGCTCAAGAACCACAAATACAATATCCTCATGTAACACCAATAAATTAAATATTTTAACAAAAACAGTTTTTACGAGTTCTGTAGTTTTAGGAAATACAGTATAGTACGGCTGGTTCTTTACACGCAAAGATTATTTTTTAACGCCGTTCCATATCGCGACGTTGAGTGGCAAATATTGAATGGCGGTCGGCGTCTTCCTTGGCCGTTGATGTCGCATCACGTGAGCTATGACGTAACATTGGGTACGACAAATCAGGCTGCGCGCAGTATGGGAATGGGCGGAATTACACAATAAATGGTTGTATTTTTCAGTCAATATCGAAACCGTTTCAGTGTTTTTGGACATTTCCGCTATTCCTGTGTATCAAAACCATCACCTTCGCACTGCCGGACGCTGCATTGTTTTCTATCAATGTCTGCGCGCGTTTGAAATTAGTAGTATAGATTCTAATTGTTGCGATGGCCTGCAAGCCGCACACTTACGCCTACATCCAGTACATCACCACACTAGTCGTCAGCTTTGAGGTTGTCCGGCTGGGGTAATGCTTCTCTGGGAGGAGAAACCTGGATGGGGAAATCCCCGCTCGCTCGTCGGCGCCGGTTGCCGCCATCCAACTGGAAGGAATTCCAGAATGAACATTCTCTGCAGTGGCGGTACGAATGACCGTAGCAATGGAGAGGTACATTAATGGATTAGACTTCAAAGCCACTCTTAGGGAACGGCGTGCGTTGAGGATTGAATATTCCGCCGCCCGTTAGAATCCAACAAATTATTTGAAGATAAAGAAGGCGTCAAGCCATGCGAGCAATCCCTGTCACAGCACGAATGCCATTCATTCCTCAGAACTAAGCACAATCCCAAGAGCTACCCAGTGTCCCCACCGCAATAACTGGGACACTTCAGTGGATGCTACAAATTGAAGTCTACCCCATCGGGGGTGGAAAACGGCCTCTTGCATATCGTACGCCATCAGGTGAATGTTGCACGTACGAGTATTACTGATGGATTTCTGAGTAAATAAGGAAATAAATAAATGAAATTAAATCAATGTGGAAAGCCAAGTAAAACTCATCAACGTGAAAAAGCAGGAAGGGGGTCTTGTGTACTCTTTCTCGACAAGTGACGGTGCACCGATGTGGTAATCCTCCTCAGGCGACCACATGCGTCCTGCGTGCGGGGCGCGTCAGGCAACGCAGGTGTAGATGGGGAGGGAAGCGGCGATGCTGACGGGGTACGGAGTCCCCCCCCCTCCCCGCGCGCCGCCGCCCCCACCGCTGCTGTCCCCCTGCGCTGGACGCGCGGCGGTTTGTCGCAGGCTCGGCTTTCGCACAGGGCCTTCCGCGCGCCCGCCCGCGCCTGCACCCGCCACGCCGAGGCGACGCCGGGCGGTTGGAGTCGACAGATAAACCAAATTATCCGGAGAAAGTCAGGATGAAATTCTTCGGTGTAAATAAAAGGCAGGCGCATGATCCATTGCGCTGGGAGAATGAAAAGTTACGCAGTTGCAATTCCACTGCTTTGCACGAAACGAGAACAGACAGGCACTGATCAGAACGAACGACCAGATTATATTCTTGAAATCACTGTGTGCAATGCTCTACTTATTCTTTTAAAGGCAATTTCTATTTCTTCCAAAATGTTGGATATATAATTATTTACGCCCATACGTCTCGTGGACTGAAACTCAAGTGACTGAAAGACATTGACTTGGTGCAGTGGGAAGTTCGGAATAAGGAAAGTCTTGTCATTTATTGAAATATTTGTCTTTGAGATATTGAAACAATCATTTAAAATGTTTAACTTTGCTCATTAGGGAATTGCTGCCAGGCAGAATAAAGTATTGCTAGAGTCTGGCGAGAGGTACGAATTTTTTAATCGTGAAATCTTGCAATTTACGTAAGTCCGTCTCCGAAAAATATAAACAAAAGTGAAAATAAATATCTCAATAGTAGTTTTAGTCATCTGAGATCGTCTAGATATTTATCTTGAAACTGTTCAGGTAATCTCAACCACAATACAAATATGCTTTACGAGTTTCATGTTACATATGAATTCTTTGAACCATATTACTTTGGGGTAAACTTTCCTTATCATCAGTGGTGCTGCATCCACAGCATTTGGTAATATGGTTATATCTTCATACTTACAAATGTACATACTATTAACACAATTCCTTTGACCTCGTCTCGTACATGCCGTGGCTTTTGCGCAACTGATCATATCAACCTTCGGATGTTGATGAAACTTCCCCTTCCCTTGGGAGGTCCCCCCCCCCACACAATAATAATAATAATAATAATAATAATAATAATAATAATAATAATAAAAAGCATATGAACCGTTTTTGTAATTTGTTAATCTGTATTTACTACAGTCGTTTCAACACAAATGTTGCCCGATTATAAACAACATCGATTGCATTCCTCTTGTGCAAGCAAGTTTCGGCATCACATATTTAGTGCTGTTAATGATACTTATATTCAGAATTTCTCGAAGTACCGATGTAATGTGTGTGGTTGTGGAACCCTATATCCCATTGTTTACCCTTAGGGGGCGAATTTTAATGAAATATAATATTTTTGCTTTTCACTTTAGAACTGTGTCGTTTAATATATAAATTCATTTTATGCGATGACAAAACGAAATGACCCATTTTTGTATTTTTTTTCGATGAGTTTGGCTAATAAGTTATTTTTTACCCGTTTACGTTATTTTTATTGCATTTTTCGCTGATTTAAACAATTTTAATATTTAAGTGGTATTTGTTTCAAACAATATTTCCGAGGTGCCATTAATGTTCACCACAGAATTCCTGCGTAGCCTATTCGATTTCTTTGCTCATATATTGTACTGTCAACCTTTGTGAGTACTATGTAATCTCAGGTTCCTGTGACACCTATCGGCGCCATTGTCAGTTCGGCCGATTTCGCTATAATAATAAAGGCAGAGATTTTATTTTAAAGAACCTTCTTTTAAAGTCCAAAACAAAATTTTGCGGGCTGAGCTTACTTGAATAAAAGAAAGAAGCCTCGATTATATCAGTAATATACCCAATAGCTTGATTGTTGTTTATCTGAAGTGATTTTGAACAACTTCTGTACATAATTTTTCTTTTTTTTATGCTTTTTTTAAAAAGCATTTTAAGAGCATTAAATTGATCATTTTTGGCCATGTTTTAGGTCACCAAAATCCGCCCCTATTCATAATTGTTGCTATATGATAAAAAACACTTTGATATCACAGACGTCAGAGATTTGTTTTACTTTTTATAAAGTATTGATGTGATCCCTCTTTTTACTCTTTTTGGTCTGGGATTTATTTCGTGTAGAATTTGTAAAATGATATGAAGAAATTTATATTAAAACGTTTAATATCGGTAGCTTTGGTTTACTTCCTTTACGATAAAACTAGGTTTGCTACAACACAATATTGTTTCTCGCATTATTAGGAAAGGAACGTTATTAGCAATTCCAAAGCCATTTAAACGCAGCGTCTGTGGTGAATAGCTGCAAATAATTCGACAATGAGGAACAGTCGTCATGTCTTACTTGCACAAAAGAAACAGACATTAATAAATCTTAACTATTAGAGTATTCGTAGCACTTACACACAAGATAAATTTCAAACAAGCAAGCTTTGATTACTTTGAAGAGAGTTTCCAATTTTTAAATGATTATACCATAATCAGATACCAAACCTTTTAAAAATAAAAGAATTCTAAAAATGAAATATAGCTGAGCAGAACCCGAAGTTCAACCAGGTCGTTGGGAATAGCAATTTTGGAGGAAAACATCTGAACGATGGAGTAGCTCTGTACACGGACGGCAAAACGTTTGTCCGTCAGCCAACTTTTCGGATCAAGAACTCTCAAAACTCTGATTTTTACTACACAACGTGATAAAGGAAATAATTCACTACATACAGGAATTAGATGTGCCCACTTTTTCGATAACAGGGCCCCACAGTACGAGTTGTTCTGTCGTAAAATTGTTTTTTTCCGCTGAATTGTAATAATTTTTTCATACTATAAGAGTAGTATGCGAGACTGTTAATGTTCACAGACAAATGTAGAAAAGATATTACTCATTAAATATGTATGTTCAAATGACGAGATAAGTAGCGTCGATTAAAAACGGATTCGGCATATATGAATTACATATATAAAAATGTGACTGCCATGTTTGACAATGAGATAAGATCTCCGTTGTGTCTGAGACATCTTTATTATCTTCAAACCTCTTATCCTTGTGTGTTGACGAGTGACCCTTTTTCTGTTTCTGCAATCCCCTGAAATATCTTGACATCTCCGTTCAAGGCGCATTCTCTCATCAGAGAATTGCCCTCTTCGCATTGCCGCATATCCTCTGCGTTCTCTAGCTGCTTCTCTCCCGGCAGCCATGTGCGCTTTTGCGCTTCCTCATTCTTGTATTCCCGTTTCGGCGGAGGCCCCGTGGCTTTTCCAGGATCTGCTCGCCGCTTTTCTTTTCGCTCCTTTCCGCGGATCTCTGGCGCCGAGGTGTTTTGCGAGCTGCGGTGGGGGCGGGGCGAGGGGGGACGAGCATTGCCAGTACCTTTTATGTGCCGTCCCCAGAAGACGTCTGCGGCCTTGAGCCTGCTCGCGCCGCGTCATTCGATATCGTTTAATCAGACCGGCCCCTTTTCTTTCTCTGGGCCTTTTACTCCAATTTTGTTTCTGCAAATAAGGGGAAGAAAGGAATGATTCGGAGGAGCGCCGGCGCCGAAAGAATCGAAAGCGAGGGCAGCGGAAGCGGGAGGCGGAGGCGCGTGGGTGCGGCGGAAAAAAAAAATCCTGCTCGGCGCTCGTGTGTTGGCGCGGTGCTCCCGGCGTGGCGTTGGCGTGCCTGGCGGAGGAGAGGGCGCACGTGTTTGAGGCACCGGTTGTGGAGCTTCTGGGAAAGGCCTGGGTTGGGGCCGCTGCCTCTTCGCGAGAGAGGAAGATATTTAGCGCTCGCGACGTGCAGTAATGGCGCTGGTTAAAAACTTCCATGCCTTCAGTGACAATCCTTTCGTAAAATTCGCCATACTGTGCATTCACTCAGTCCAATGTGTTGTGAACACCTACTAATGAATATTTCACGGTCTTCAGTAATACTTTCACTACGTAATACATACGTTCTTGTAAACTACTGCGACTCTTATTTTTTGTCTTGGCTGAGCTGTTCTCTCTGACCTGAGATTCAATCCGTACTAACATTATTAGTTAGATATTTGATTGGCAAACTTTAAGGATTTGTATTGCATTTTTAACACAAAAATGTAATACTTTGAGTGGAATGGTTCCAGGCCAAAAAACGCAATGAATAAGCCCCAATTTAATACAGTAGTTAGTGGTGTAGATGGCCTCTAAACGTCGCAAGTTGTCAATGCCAATGATGTCAAAGCTCCGGAAAGTCACAAAATGGAGAGGAACAGTGAACCCAGTGAATTTCCCGTTTCGTGCAATGTACAGTTCTTTTCCATGCCATTCTAGTAAAGAGTGCGTCATTCCAAGCTGATTTTTAAATGATGAGAATGGCATCGCTTGAAACGGTTTCGTCACAAGACTATTAGTATTCGTAGTTTCGAAGGAAACGTTCATGCGATATATAAAACAATTTTGTAAAAAAAATTAAAACGGAACGTGAGCATATTTATCCAATCCTATTTATTGATAGCCGAATAGCTATTAAACACTCATTACTGATCATAGGAACTTATATTAGGTAGGCATGTTCTACAAAGTCGTCCATGTTTCTGTACGCACAAAAATTATATTGGATGGTTATAAACGTGGTTCTTCTATTGACAATAAAGCTGCCCAGTTTCGAATGAAATACGGTTTCTGTAAAAGTTGAATTCATTCTTTGTGGAATAGGAAAATAGAGAACAATTGCAATGATATTTGTTTTCTGATGCGTTTATATAATCACGAATCAATTAATTACAATTCAACAATACGCGTACAAGTTATACCATTGAAATCGGGGGCATGGAGTGTGTAGTACCTCTTGTCATTAATATTTACATAGCAGGGGATGAAGCAGGAAGCATCTCAAGTAAATAGTATTCGAGGTTTGTACAAATTTTGTGTAATTAATGAAGTGGAAAACTGTAATAATTCTCGTTTAATAATTGGGGTTTTTACCTGTATAGAAGGTTGATGTTGGTATTTGAGAAACGTTTGTGTAAAACTTGTGTGTTAGATAACCTATTTTTTTTATTGGCTCCATTTATAAGTTGCTTCCAGATTAGTCGAGTATCGAAGTTTAAACCCAAGAAAAGGTTCTTTACATCTAAACACTGATGCAATGTTTTCATGTGGCCTTTGCAAGGAATGTGGTTCTCTGGACGTGGCAGACATTACGCGCGCCATACAAACATTAAATTCTGGGAGATTCTCGGTTACTCCAGCGTTTTTGATGCGGGAACTGAAGAGACGCCCAGATTTTTATGAGGACTAAATTAGTTTCTTTACGGAATCTGAGTCGTATTCACTGAGCGCCACAGCTTCCATAATTTCCTGCTATTCCTTGGCAGCCTTCATTGTCTAAGTTACAGTAAGCCTTTATTTCGGAAGGAAGTTTTTTTCATCTCTTAAGAGTGAACGAAACTGTACTCATTTCTAAACATAAATTTTAAAATAGATCCTAAATCTTAGAACGAAAGTATTTAGTAAGTGATGTCTCTGGTTTGAGATAACGCGTGTTGCGTAAAATATTGACTTACGTGTTAGGCATGTTAATACAGTAAAATCTGTCTCAGCCGGAATAGATCGGAACAAAAAATCCGGTTTGGGGGGATTTCTGTTTTTTGCAGGATTGTCCATTTTACGACACTTGTAATATTATTTCCGTTCTGAAACTAGTAAACCAATGTAAGTAAAGAAGTAATAAAAGTAAAGTAAACATTACAAGATTTTACTATGATAATTAAAATATATTTAAATGTAACGAATTTATGGAAGAATCCACCAATAAATGAATATTATATATATATCTTCATTGTCAATAATATCTTCATCGACAGCGTCTCTTTTAAGTTTGAACTTTTCATCTAATGTTAGAGTTTCATGGTTTTTGCTTTGTTAAACTGGTTGTGAAACTCACAAAATCACTCTACCTCACTGCCCAATGGCTGCAATCGGACTGTTTGCCGACTCTTCCAACGCACAATGCCCAGAGCCCTATGATTATCTGATACCCTCGCATGGCCTTGAGCAATGCGACTCAGCCGAGGCAATTTACGATTTGCAATGCGGGGCAGGGAGAGGCGCGAATAGAAACCATGCCTGTACGCCTTCCTAAGTTCGGGAGGGAGGGGAAGGGAATTCCCCTACGGCCTACGCCTCGAGACAAATGACCCTTCGGTCGAAATCTACGTTGTCAGCTGAAGACCCTCACCTTCATAGTGCTGTTGCCACGACTAAATCGCGTGGGATAGAGAATTTACAACAAAATTCATTTTTAATACAATTTTTTCTTTATTTCTACGAACGATAAATTCTAATTTTCTCCAAATAAATGCCCACTAATTACTGTCACACATGCGCGTTTTTCCCGGCTTCGGGTAAAATAACCCGCACACTTTGGCGTTATATCTGCGTTCAATATTAAATTTTGAAGAGAATATCAATGTCTCCTTTGGTGATAGGAAATACATTTTCTTTGTTTCTATCTCGTTACTATTGTGAGGCGAAATTCACGTGCTTTACATAATTAATTCAATTTTCAGTGCAGTCGTAACGCGCCCATTACTAGTCTGTTTCTGCTAGAGCTGCTACGAGACTGATGATTTTCATTCATTTTTTTTCTTTTTCAATTTTCATTTTCTAATTTTGAGCACATAATCTCAAAAGGAGGGCTACTTGGACCCAAACTTGCTGTGGGATCAAATAGCTCGCAATTTTTTATCTGTTATTTTTTTTATTTCGATATTGAAAACATCAACAATGTTTATTTTCTATTGCTTCTTCAATAATGTGGCCGTTATGGTACATAAATTCAAAAAACATAGCTTGAAGTCGGAAATATGCAGTTTATACGGACCGCCAGCTTCAGTAATGTTTTGGCAACAATTCAGTTGGGAATTATGTCACAAAGACTACCTGAAGCTTCCTTTAAATACGTCGATCGACTGTAAGAAGGAGATTGAAGAACAAATCCATTTAGAAACCGAGCCATCCAAAGGTATTTGCTGAAGAATTTGCATTTGCTAAGTCTTCGTGACAAAATCTGTAATTTCGGATTTGCTGTTGATGAAGCCAATTTCAGATTTATTGTGAAGTCTTGCCTATGCGTGGCAGAACCGTCACTACTTTTAAAGACAGTCTCCCAAGTCTGTATTGGGTGAAATTAATTTAATAAGGTGCCCACAGGAAAGGATAAATAATTGGATAACAAATGTTCTTTCAGGTATTGAAGTGATCTTTGTGTTTGTAGTATAATTACCCTCATGTTTGTATCTGAAAATCTAGGAATTACACATACTTCGTGCTACACTGCATTCTAGCCGCGTCTTTCAAATATTGCAAATTTCGTTTTGTTATTAATAAAGGAAAGCGATCTATTGAATATATAATTTCCTCCACTCCTATTGTTTTCCTTTTTTGATGCCTCGTGTGTTTAAAACCTTTCACTTGGAGCCGGTTAGGAGTGACATCGAAATTGCCTCTTAACTTAATATATTATATGATTTTGAATCTCAATTAAATACAGCAATATTCTATGAAGACTATGTAACCAGAACAATTATAAATCGTAAAGCAAATAAAAAAGAAGTGAAATCAACACGATGCCGTTTGAACTACAATAATGGTGAATAGAAATTAATTCATTGTAACGCAATGAAGTTTAATATGCAAATACGAAGCTGCTGTTGTTGTGTGAAGTGGGGCCTTTGGCGCGGGGCGAGTGCTGCGACTCCGCGCCTCAAAGTGCCCCGTCGCGACGCCCCGTGTGAAATGCACTGCGTCGGCAGTTCCTAAAACCCAATTTCATCGCCGAAACATCAAGTTATGGAAAAAAAACTTACCGTGAAGTACTTAACTTGTTTCACACCCCGTAAACTTGAATATCTGAGATTGGATATATCGTAGGCATCAGAGTGAATAATTTATTTTCCATTTTTGAGTTATTTGATGTTGTTGTATTTTACATTTTCGATGACATGTACATTTTTCTCGCCCATACTTCATAAGAAGAGAAAATATGTATAATCGTACGCCAGAAAACGGCGAATTTTCGACAGTAAAACTCCTATTGCCGGGCGCTGGTAACGAAAAAGTGGACACATTTTGACCCTATGTGTAGCAAATTACTTCCTCTTAACACGTTGTATAATCAGAATCCATGTTTTGTGGGCCCTTGATGCGGATTGACGGCAAAACGTGTGTTCGTCTCTCTGTGGACAACGCTAGGGGCTAAACCGTGAGCAGGATTTCCTCTATAATGCATAAGCAGTAACGAGAAAGCGACTAGTGGCCAAAAAAAACACATTTCTTTTTGCATTAATTTTAAATTTACAATTTTCTTCTTGCATTCTTTCAAGCCTTTCTTCTATCCTTCAAAAAATTTAAAGAACTTCATAAGAGATGTTTTGAGAACAAAATGTTCAAAAAAATTAAAATTGCGTATATTTTGCGCAAAGGTACACGAAAACTCATTTTGGAAAAATATAAATTGACTTGATTTTAAGATGTTTCTTTAAGGTACAGAGTTCGTTAAGGAAAAAATCTCTACATTTTATACATAGTATTTGTAGCAAGACCCCCCGGAAATTGCACTTTTGCACTCTTCGAAAAATCAGGGATATCGAGACGTGCACCAGTTTTTTGAAAAATGTTTAATCAAATAATTTAGAGCCATTTTTGAGAAAATAATTTTGAGAATTCATGCAAAGTACCCTCAGAATCAGGATATCTCGTTGAAATTCTTTAAACCTCGAGTTCGTTCATATGGGCGAAGGTAAATCATTTTTTATTTTTTTTAGGAGAATCGGTTGAACGATTAAGGCATTCTCCACAGACGGACGATCAGATATATATTTACTCCTTTTTGAGCACGGTAAGTTTGAAACGTATCTTAGCACCTAATTTATGCCGGTGAGCTTATAATTGTTTTATTTGAGGTTAGGCGACAAATTTGAATAAAGTTCTGCGCATATATGGTAACACGTCTCTTCTTACAAAGTCAGTGCGAGAAAGTAAAAATTCAAGATGATTCACCGAAAGATTGAAATGAATCGCAGAGGCCGATGGTCGGGGCCTCTCCGTTGCCTTCGAAATGCGCGAGCGAGGCGAGTCGAGTTGGCCCCGAAGAATCGAACCGTTTCGATGTACTTTTCGTTTTACGTTAGTTGAATTTTACGGTTTGGAGATCGAAACGATGCGGCCCTAGTTTAGCTATCGAAGCTATTCCGATCATCATCTTGGTGCCACGCGATTCGTGCATCACTCCGGGGGTGGGGTCAGCATTTCCCACTGCTTCCATTTTTACATCCCAGGGTAGTTAGCCCGGAGGGATGGGGTAAAATTGCAATGATGATAAAATAGGCACACAGACCTACAGAAACACACGACACAACGGTGCCCCATGCGGGACTCGATCCTGTGGTCGGAGGCCGCCACTGCACTGCGTAAGCTCAGCCACCTCGGCTTTCGGATCGGCCTCGTCGTTTTATTATAATAACATTTTTAACAAGTAAACGTTTCTTTACAATCGGTGCATACATGGAAACAATAAGTAAATTTGTTGATTAGATAATTAGCATTGGTTGAAGATGTTACAGTTGCCGCTTTATTATCTCTCCATTAATGCAGTTGACTACACATATAAGTACACTTCAAAATATGTGAGGCAAATCTAATGGTTTCAATTTTTGAAACCGTTCGTCTTATTTACAAACCTTTATCTAACTAATTTATGGCTAACGTATGTGTATATGGCATTCTAAGTTTTGAATATACTTACAACTATATTTTTTTTATTTCTTCGTTAACTGTTGGCATTTAAAATAACGTTACACTGATTTGATCTATGACCAGTGACTACGATCTACGATCTGATCAGTCTCCTACTTGTACAACGTCAAGGCATCCATCTGAATAAAATTTGAAAAGGATTTTTTTATTTGCGCCTAGTACTGTGCCCATTAAATGAAATTATTTTAATTGGGAAAATGGAACTCAGTGTAAATGAAATATTCTCATTATGTCACTCTAAACTTGAACATAGCATAAGAGATTACACGAAATTAAGAAGTACTTTTCAAAACTGAAACTATTTCATTCGGTATTTTTCGGCAATACCTTTAATAAAACAAAGGGAAATAAGGAACACATCCATATATTTACACATTTTATATACATTTTTACAGGAGCGTCTTTCTGAATGAATCGAAAACATTTTTGTTTTACATAATAATAATACATAATAATAAATAAACAGAATAATTACGTATTTTACCTATTACTACACATTTAATTTCATTTTAATGTATTGACATGTTGAAACTGAACATTTCAGTTCCGAGTTTGTCAATACAGGTGACTGAAATTGTTTTTCTTACATTACTACGTACCGTAATTCTGTGCTTCTGTGACCACTGCACCTTCTTGAAAGTTCGCCGTGAACCCTCTCCCCATTACCCCCTTTTTTTTTCTTGGACAACCGCAATGTTTGCAAAGCATTAGGAATCTCAACCACGCACGTGCTCATGTTTCATAGATCCCATGTCCATCGAATTCGATTTTTTACAGGTCCTTTTCTTTTCGCGTTGTTGGATAAAAAGTGTGTGTGTTCCCTCCACTCTGACACCTCTAGGTCCATCACTGGCAACAAGGTACGACTGTTTATTTGCGCACCGGCTTCTCGTAAGCACCATTGTATGTACTACGTTTGTATCGCGATGAAAAGACTAGGGTGAGCTACTGCTCAGCCATCCGTCTTCAGCCAATGAGCTTCACGCACCCGTTTGCGTCAGAATATCAGGAATTTAAATGCTGCCAGATACCAGAACAATCATCACAGTATTACACGCCATTGAAACAAGCTTTATGAAGTATTTTTTTAAATATTGTATTTTGTATTTTAGGTACACCTTCGTGTTATTTTTGGATATTTGAAAATGCATCCATGAAGCCAGTTTAAACATAATAATACATTTTTATTTTACATATTTTCAATGTTTACGTATTTTGAAAAAAAAAAAACAAACAAACATATGCACATACTCGTATTTCATTTTTTTATTTCAATAAATTCCGTTCCCAAAAAGTAACTGTTTCGGTCTCCCTTTTAACACATTTTTTGGGGAAAAGATTTCTGTTTGATTCATTCACTGGCCGTATTAAATTTGCTTTTTGACAAAGCAATGATTTGAATCACTATCTCACTATACGTTTCCACTTATATTCCATTTATCCGCTTGTTTTGCTCTGTGGAGGCGCGCGCTGACCCCCCCCCCCACGTATTCTCATGGATAGCGTTACAGACCGATCGCGTTCGATCTTAGAAGGACTCCGGTTCGATCCCAGGGCCAGCCGAGAATTTCTCCGCGATGCAATGCCTGTAGGTAGTTCGGCGAAGAGGATGGAGAAAGGGTGTTGAGTTTTAGTGAGTAAAAATCTCATACGCTGAATAATACGGCCTGCCCAGGGTCTTTTGAAGATTTTCACCTACCCTCACAAAAACAAAAAGCACACACACTTGCGGTGGAGATGGTACGAATACACTCAGATGCGAGTTGGAACATCGCACCAAATCAACAATCTGAAGTGAGGAATCTGGCACCAGAGAGGTCAGAGATTGACGAGGTACGCAACCCGGTCTAAGTAATTGCTAGTAATCCTCTTGATTATTCTCTCTCCCGCTGGAGAGACCACCAAGCCCCAATATTTGGAACGTTTTAATATGAGTAAATCGTGTCGTTACAAAACATTGGATAACAGATAATTTGAACAGGAAAACAATTCACGCATCATAGGGACGCAGATTGATACGGCACCGTCAGTTTTACTCACTGTACGGCAAAATAATGATTTTTGGAGGTAGTTAAACAAGTGCGCTGATTTATAGGGCCTTCTGAGTTCTCTCACAACGCAATCGCATTGACCGTTTGCTACCCAAAATTCTGAATACTTCAACACTAGGCTGCGTTCCAGCTTCCAACTGTCCTGATCTAGGGTAAAATACAACCAGGACCCAGACCAGCACCAACAGACCTTGGGTGAAAATTATTGGTGGGTAGAAGGGGATGTTAACACCATTCTAGCGACTGGACTTGTAATGGACCCCGTGTCTCATTTACAGTCTCTTGCTGCGTCTAAAATAAGAGAGCATGTTCGCAATATGTAATAGACTTTCTGTATCTACGTTGTGTAACGCAACATTGCTCCAACTATGTAGCTTGTCGCCTTGTGCCGCCCCAGCCCCACCGCATCCGCCCCTGCGCCTCACCCCCCGGCCGCGCGGGCTTGCGTCGGAGCGATGCGTATTAAGCCGGGCGCCAAGTGCCAATTGCGAACTATTAGGCGGAATTAAGCGTTTCGAGTTACACGAGCCGGGCACGTGGGGGAGGCGTCTTTTATTCTGCGAGGCGACACCTCCCTCGCTCTCCGACCACCCTGCTGCCGCTGCCCGCCCCGCCACGTCGCGCCTCGTCCGTACTCCCCGCTCCCTCTTCCCACTCCACCCCCGTCCTCCCCTGTCACGCCACGCCACGCCACTCCCGTAGTCCACTTCCTCTTGCCCCGCCCCGCCCGTACTCTGGTTCCTCTCCCCAGCCCGTACTCCCCGCTTCCTCTTCGTTCTGCTGATTGTCTAGCCGCAGCATCTCTCGCTTCCTCTCATCTCCGCCGTCTCCGTCAGGTTCCTTCTCAGCACTACTTCCTCGCCACCTTCCTCTCTGCCCCCGCACTCCTTTCAAGGTCCTCTTTGTACTCCAAACCCAGTCTTTCGCGGCTCCTCCACTTTCAGGGCCGGATAATAATCAAGTAATGTTCTCTTGAGGACGTCAAACTTGATACATTAGCTTAAGGAAAAATAATTTAATATCGCCTTCTTGAATGTTAAAAGCGTGTTTGGGGTATGTACATTGTATGACAAGGTCTGTAAATCCCCGAAAAGAATTCAGGTGAAAATCTAAGTAATTGACAACCAATAATTAGGTGCGTTTTTTATAAAGCATCTCACATGTTAATGAAGGTACATCAAATGACTTTTTCTACCTATTGGAAGTATTCTATTAGAAATGTATGTTTATGTTGCGAGGTAACTGAACGAATGCTGTGATTTTTCTTTCAACAAACGCACCACATAAAGAATAAAATATATTGCATGATATTTTTAGATTAGATTTATTATTAATTCTGCAATTAAGTATCGCAACTTGGTGGCAGAATATCTCGACTTTACATGAATTAAACGTACATTGACTAACAAAAAATTACAAGAGAGTAGTTACTTAAAAACTAATTAATAATAAGTAGTAGGAAATTTCACCGCGCAAGACTAACTACACGTTACGTCACTTCACTGCACTGCACAACATAATTAGTAATAATAATGTAACTGCCACTAATAACAATTAGACAATCGTACTTATTAGGAAATACTAACAGTAGAAAGAAAAATACTTTATTTTAAAATTTCCTCAAGCTTTGAGGAAAGGGTTCAAAGATCGCAGGCAGACTATTCCAGTCTCTTAATTGTTCGGTTTGTGAAAGAAAATTTCCCAACGTCCGTTTTCTGTATTATCTTCACATTGTGCACGTGATCAGCCCTACCGGAGTACGTGGGTTTTCCTAGACGACGGTTAGTATCATTCAAGCCGGATAGTCTGTATAGCCCCAAGCACACACACACACACACACACACGCACACGCACACGCGCGCGCGCACACACACACACACACACACACACACACACACACACACATATATAGTTAAGGTCGCATAAACATCGAGGTCATTAGCGACCACTACTGGATTTAACTTTGTGATAACTATGAATATGACATGATATGGTGATGATAGACGGTCAAAGGATGAACACAAATACAACCTTGCCCGAGGCGGGACTCCAACCCGAGATCCTCAGTTCGAAATCGCTACGACACTACTGCCTTAACGATCGGCCATCCGGACGACACCTGTTTTTGTACCCTGAAAGTGAAGCTAATTCTTTATTTCTCACTGTTCTCCTCTTTAGAATCCGCACAACGAAATGTAAAGATCTTCAGACTTTCCTCACAACGAAATTTCCTTGATTTTCCAGCTGAATTAGCCTAATTGTATTCCTAAATATTTGCAGGATGTGACTGAAGGTATGACATTGTTGTTCAGTTTGTACGCAGATACCCGATATCAGGTGTATCCTGCAATATAATGGAAGCTAACTTCAATTTAAACAATTCGGAAGATACACATTGCAATGAACTCATTTCGTAGTGAATTTTACAGTGAAATACATATTCCCATTTTTAAAAAGGAAAATTGAAAGATATGAAAATTGTTTCTTAATTAATTCATGTGTTTACTTTTATATGGTGCCCAAGGGCTATGAAATGAAACTATCTGGCAACGAGCTTCTCATTTATTAGTCTTTTGTCTCTGCTATTTTCTCTAATATAATGTAAATTAGTTTAGTGTAGGGTATTCGGAGGTCTCGGTTTGAGTGATAGAAGTTTTCCGAATTCCAAATTCAGAGAATGTAGTCCGTCATCCGACTTTGACTTGTTTGGCGTATTGATCGGCTTGTTTCGTTCCACTTAAATTCATTGAAAACGTTTGTAAAGTGCAGGGTGTAGTGCTAAAGTGCATCAAAATCTTGCAATAAGAAATATATTGTATTTCGTAGTAAGGAAAAAAGAGTTTGTGGCAGAATGTGTCGAATGTGTGGTTTCGTTGTTTTTTTTCTTGTTGCTTTTCTCTAGATTCTTCAAATGTGTCCAGAAATAAGCGTTTGAGCCGAGAATGTGACATCGTCACACATTAGACATTTTTACCTTATATTGTGTACTAAATCGTCTTGAGAAGCTGCCTTTCCCACAGTTTGTTTATTAACGCTACCAAGAAGGATAAACAAACGAAGGTATCTTATAAAACACAAAACCGTTGTCAACCTCACGTCACAGACTGCCAACTCATGCGTCGCTACAGTGTACCAACTCTGCCTGTCCTAGCCTCGACAACGTGGGCTAGTTGTTATTACTTCTCCGAGAGCCATCTTGTCCTTTGTCCCTGGACCTAGTGCGTGGATGTTCAGTCAACTCTGGATATAGTGGTATATGAGAAGTGTCTGGTCCTCACCAATACTAGATTATTCGGTTATATGGAAACACAGGAAAAACAACTTCCCGAGAAGAAGAAGAAAAGCAGAAAAGCCTCAGGATGAGGAGGCTCTTTTGAGGTATTTTTGTGGCATTGCATCGAATGGGAGGAAATGTTTCAGCTCACTCATGGCAATTCTGTCAAGCCCGAAGACTTAATGGACCGAGACGCAAGATGGAACCAGTGAAATTCCATTCGCCTAGTACATCAATAATGCGGAAGAAATCGAGGTCATCACAAGTGTCACCGCTTCCGCCTCCCATCGGAATATTTCTAGCTCAGGGAAAAGAGGAGGGAGGGGGCGAGAAACGTTCGGATGTGACCTTCTCCTGAGAATGGGAACGTAGGCAGGGGGAGGGAGGAGCGACTCCTTGTACCTTTTCGATATCTGATATCCTGCTTCTGATAAGGGGGCGAAGGAACAGCCTTGCTCGCAGGAGAGCTTGCAAATGGCGCCGTGTGGGAATTGGTGCAGGTCAGGCGTTGGCGATTCTCCACGAGTTCGCGAGTTTTACAAAGGGACTTCCCGAAAATAGTATTGTCATGACGGACGTTTAGCCCCCTTACGTCGAAAAGAGAAAGGAAAAATAATTTTAATTTACACTTCATAATTAAAGTGTAACCAAGAAAAGGCTGTGTATGAACATATATGCGTTTCGATCTCGCGGCGGGAGTTAGTACGATCTTGGCTGTCCGGGGCGAGTCGCATTGGTTGAATTTTGTGGAACTCCCTGACTTTTAGAATATTGCACAACTTCAGAATTGTTCGGCGTCTTCGTACGATTACAATAATGAAGACAGACATTTTGTACCTTAATAAATGTGTTTATCAGGAATAGATTTTTGCATAAAGTCATGCTCAATTTTTCAAAAATAAGAGAAGTTATTGGGGGAACATAGACAAATTTTAAACAATTATTTACTTAAAGTAGCTTTATGTTTTTTCTTTCAATTTTTCATTTAGCAAACAACGGTAAAGAAAATGTTACTGCGCCCATTTTTGGAGAACTCTGTAATTTTAAAATTGCAAAGTATTAACATTGCAAAAATGTAACAGTACAGATGATTGAGACATTTTGTTCCTTTAAAAAATGTCAATTGTATGTTTTAAAAATATACTTTAGCATACTTTTGAAAATTTTCGAATTTGTAGAATCGAATTTAACTCACTTCTTGTGATAGAATCTTTCAGGAGTTACCTTGTTGCATTGCACGAGTGGAAACGCCGCGACACGGCACTTTGAAGTTCTCGAAGTAACTTCTCTTGTTCGGCGGTATTTCTCGGTGAATGGAACGGTGTTTTGGTTGACGAAATTGTGTTGATGTATTTTTCTTCGTTTTCGCGTCTATTGAGGTGCGATTAGTAACGAGTTTGGCAAGTAATGGCTGAAATGGGTTAATAATTGTGATGTTTTAATTTTACGTAACGGTTAGTGAGGCGAGAAAGTAAATACATCTTGATTGTAAATGTTTTAAATTATTTTAGCTTTTCTATAAAAACTGTTATTGAAAACGGAAACGAATTTTAATAATCTAATTTTATCGTGTTTTTTAACGTAATTTAACTCTGAGAGAAATGTTTAGTTCATACAATTAATCATGTAGTAGATTTGAACTATATGGTATAATATATTTTCAAAGAACAAAGTGCATAGTCACATTCTCGAAACTGCTGAAAACATACTATGCATGTATATAGTAAGTATAAATAAATAGGTCGTAATGTTTACTAAACACATTGCAGTGAAAATTACTAAACAAAGGGGAGCGTTTCATAAATTAATAAACGCTGCTGAGTGTGCCCCATTAAGCAGAAAACTGAAAGGGAATACTTTCGTTCTATCCCTTCATAGTTTTAGCATGCGGGGTTCCTGAATGGTCACCCATCGTACGGCCCCATGAACTCACACTTCCTTATCTTCGGTAACCCGGCAGAACCAAGTTACGGACGTTTGTTGTCGATGTTTGGTTTCCCACGGTATTTCCACAATTAGTTTCGTATACAACATATTTATTTAAAATCAATCATATACCGGGTTTTATTTGTCACAGTTCACACGAGTTCTATAACCATTCGAGTTGGATTTGTGAGGGCGCGCGCTGACAGGAGTGTTAAATAAGAGGTTGACGTGACAACCTACGATTCATGTATAGTACTGCTGACAATTTAATTATCTTTGTTCATTCATTAGGATTTTCAATTCTCTATTTTACTGAACGATGTTCAGTGAATCCTAGCGGACGGATATTAGTATTTACTTAGAGATCGCTTACTAAACATGTTTAATACGTTGTACAACAATATTTATCTCAGTGCACTAATGGTACAGATAAAATTATGTCGGTTTTTAGTTCCGGTTTTTGCGGACGAAAAGGTTGAGAAGCAGTTTGCCAATGGCCAGCCGTGCCTTCTCGCCATCTCGACCTGGCGTGGCGACGCGTTGACACAGAAGCCGCTATTTGCATTTGTCGATAGATAACATGGTCGCATAATCATCGATGAGCCGCGTTTGACGGGACGTTTTCTCTTTTGGACCGCTCCGCCAGAGACTGTCCTTGGCGAGCCACTTCCTACGGATCTGTCTTCGCAATCGCAGTCGCGGTTCCTGCAGAACAGTCAAGATTCCGCAAGCTCCGTGTTGGCCGCGGACGCCGACGCAACCCTACTGCCGGAGTGTTTGTCGTTGGGAACGGAGAATCTGCCCTGCACTTGAGGAGGGGGCGGAAGATTCTAGTGCGATACAAAGCCCATTCTGCATCCGGCAGAAGTTTCCTAAACATTGCGTCGTGTTCTTTTTACTGCTCTACAAAATTAGAATCACTGGTTGCACTGAACGTATAACTACAGTGGCTCACATAAATATTCGGACAGCCACAAATACAGAAGGCGTTTCTTGTTTGACTGTAATTTGTCGCACGTGCGCGGAAGTTACATGTGAGGAAATACATAGGAACCGTATCTACATTATTAGAAAACATTCCATTTTCACACACGGTTCAGGATGACAGGTTCGCGACCGCGCTATGATAAGAGGCCCTTATCAACGCCGGGGGGCGTGAGGTAAACTGATGGGCACAGTCCGCGGATTAGCGTGGCGGAGGCCGCCAGCTCCTGTCGCTCTCGCCCAATTTATTCATTGCGCTTTAAGGAGGGGATATTGTTCTTTTGGCTGCGGCGCGGCGGGGAAAAAGCGCGCGGCGCTCGCCGCTTGCAGCTCATCGAGAGGGGACGTCATTGTTTGAGCGTGCCTTTTGAATTATAGTGACAAGGTCTCGCTTTGTGAGCAGCGCCGTGATGAAGACACGAGAGGAATTGTATGCTGGTTTTGTTAAATTCCCTCTTCCCGCCCCTCCTTCCCCGCTTTGTGCGAAGCTCCGGCGGCAAGGGCGGTCGCCTCGTCCCCTTCCCGCGTGTGCCGCGGAACATGGCATCACCCAGCGCACCCCCTTCCCCGCGCCTCCACGCCGCCCCGCGCCCCGCGGCGTCGCGCCCCGCCGCCTCCGCCGCCGCCGCCCGAAATTTTCACTTTCCGCTCCTATTTGTTACCGTGGGCGCGTGACGTCAGGCGCGGAGGGGACACGCGATTGGTTCCCCATTTACAGCGGGGGTTTGGCCTAGCAGCATTTTGACAGGTTTAGGTGGCCGCGCGGTGGGGGCAGCCCGAGGTGGGGGAGGTTGCGCGCGCCGCCGCCAGGGCGCAGGGCGATCGCCGCGCCGCCGCCG
>BOPP01000032.1:2612798-2628832 GCA_017312745.1 Gryllus bimaculatus
CCCATAAATAAATCGTTAACATCCAGAGAGAAATGTTCAAAAAGAATTCGTTAGTGGCAGGACAACGATCTACATCTTAGGGCAAGCCATAGTCTTAGGTTCCGCCTAAAACGATAACAAAAATTACTTTAACTGCGTTTATATTCTTGTAAGAAAAACCAGTTAGCAAGATGGAATGGGAAATTAGGCGGATCATATTTGGAGTATTCATTTATAATAAAGAAAGTTAGTAGGGATACAACAAACGAATTTAAATTCGTGTCGAGTGATTACATACCACGTACGAAAATAAAAAGAACGGGATATTTGGGTGATAAAACACTATAAATTACATTCATACTGAAGGAACATATTGTATTAACTACACGCTTTCGATACCAAAGTGGTAATACTAGCTCGTTAAGGATAGAAAGCGCCAAAATCTCTTTGAAGTATAATAACATACAATACAAAAACTACTATTTCTAATCACCTCGAGGTGAGGTAGTTCTCCACTAATCGTTTTTAATCGTAATAATAAACTGCATTATATGTGTTGAAGTTCTGACGCCACTGCAATACGGACGTGGGCAAGGCCAGGAACTGCTATCGGAAAGCATGCAAGCCTAATTAAATTGCATCCTTACGAAACTAAGATTCCAATATGGAAAAGAATGGAAGCTTCTTACATAAAAAGGAATAACCGTTATATCGGTTTTGGGGATTACTCATTTCTTACTTGCATTTTATTGTACTGTCTACAGCTAATAGCAAATTTGTTGCTGGCAGATGAGGTATAAACCGTCCCAAATCTGTTACATATACTGAATTTCTTAAATAATAAAAAAAAATTAAACAGGCGACCCAGAAATCGATTGAGTAGTTGCCCATATTTTTTCCCTAAAAAGGCTGTACAGTATCAAAAAGCCAAGCGGGAAATAAAATTACATTCAAAATAACCGAAAATATAATGCAAGATCACTTATACCGGGTGGTACGCTGTACGTCGAAAAAAACTATTGTATAATTTCACATACGCAAAAGTCAGAATCTGTCCTGATAGAACATTCAGAGGGCTGATTAAGAAATGACAACATAATAATTTGCATAGACATAGAGTTATATGCACGTGTGTATTGGCATTTTTTGAGCGGTCGATTGTCTTGTGGGCTGGCAAACGCGGTATCTCCATTCTAGCTAGTAATTACGCGTTAATGGTTTATATTTTAGTTTAATTAATGTTATAGAAGCGATTGAACAGTGTTCCAGATTGTTCACTATTAGCAAGTAGAGTTGATTGACAACATGGTGTTGAATGTTTACTGAACCTCATAATTCTATACGCGCAGGTTGGTTTTGTATTCGGCCAATTTGATTGTACAACGCTTACGAACTTCGATCGGAGGAGTTAAAGTTAGTTTTCGTTCTTCACTTGTGCTTTTCTGCTGTTGATATGACGTTCATGGCCTAATGGTTGTCCCAAGTGGTCAAGCACAAGATATTTGGTATTTATTGCGCCGCCAAGATCTGAGTTATTTATACACGCGGGCACGGTTTTCTTCTTACTGAGAATGTAATAGATTTTGACTTGGTTGTAATTTAATGTTACACGCCATTTTTTTCAGACTAATCTACTTCGAACGTCAGTATCACGCAGAAATTAATGAATACGTAATAAATTACTGTTGACTTGGAGAAAATGCAATTCACAGAAAGATAATGTGTGATACTGGATTAAATTCAATGGGTTCGTTGGTAAGATCGAAATATATAAATATTTTAAGAAAAGGGAAAAGTGATAGTGTATTCAGTTTTGTTTTCAGAGATTTTTATGCACTTCGCAACTTTGCCTATAATTAATTTAATTTCTCTCCTAACTTCATATTCCTGTTCTAAATTGCTAGGCTGGGAAATATCAAGACTTTTTTCCAAATAACTTTTAATTTGGAATCTTTGTAAAGAAAATAAATCTGGAATTCTCGTGTAACAATTATTTTTCGACATTAGCACCTTCCATGTACATAATGTATACGAGTCGATCGCAGCACATTTTTGTGTCGAGCTGATTTATAAGTCATTAAATGATACGCTTTTTATATTTTACCATGTTACTAAATTCGAATTGTTATAAATGAGAAGTATTAAAAGCAGTAGGTATTATCAATAAGCAACAAGTGTGCTCTAATAAATACAACGGCTTTGTAGACCTACTAAAAGCCACAATTCAGGACAAAAAGGACAGTGGTGGAATTTATTTATAAAGGTAGATCTCACCTGACTTAATGTTGCCCAGGCCTGATGTATAGGACTAATTTCTGAATGTTGTAACTTAATGAGAAAATTTCAAGCTTTTCATAATTTATTTTTAGTAGTTAATTTCACAAAAGAAATTTCTTCATATCGTCTTTAATGTCAGAAACGAAGACCTACAAGAAAGCTGTGATTCTTAAAGAAAGTAGTGGTGCTACAACAGCAAGAATTTTCTCTCTTCACTAACAGTTTCGTAAAAGAATAATACCGTCATATTTGTCCGTGTTAACACACTTCAGCCATCACTTGTAATTACGCATAAAAAGAAATTTGGCGTAATTTTTGCAAATTTTCAAAATTGCAGTTACGAATTTTCCCCTCTTCTTTTGATAGAATCTTTCAGGAGTTATCAGATTGCATTACAATTGGAACGCCGTGACACAGGCAGTTTGAAATTCTCAGAGTAACTTCTCACTGTTGGGCATTGTGAATTGTCGAATGTTAGTGTTGTGTCGGCTTAAATTTTCGTGTCTATGGTTGGTTAAGGATTTGGCAAGTATGGCTACGATTTTACGTAACATTAACTGTGGTGATAAAATACGTGCTGTTAAGTATAACATGTTTTTCTTGTCAAGTTTTCTTGACCACGCCGAAGATCAAAATATGCTCCAATACATTCGTGTCAGTATTCTTGGAGGAGAATCAGTGACGTCAACTGCTTGTGGGAGGGATCTTTTCCCCATTTGTTTACGACACTTCATTGTTGCACCGCATTGCATTCTTCTACTGATTAACTTTCATTTAGCATCTCCAATACAATGAAAATAGGTTTGCTGAACGTTCGAGAAGCCAGATATTAGATTAGTTTACCATTTGTGCTTGCCATTTCATAGTTCTGTTTTGGGTAACGATTCCTTTTTTAAAATTCTGTTTTATTCTGTAATTTTAACTATTGAAATCAGCTTGATAGTTGTAACGGAAATGAGACTATTTTTCATTGAAGATACTTATTTCACTGAGCCTCAGGAAAATCGAGAATGCCCCAGAATCGAAGAAGAGCAAATTCTAAAGAAACTGGAAATCAGAGCAATTTAAAATAAATGCGGAAGATGATTGATGATTTGCAGTTAATTCTTCGTATAATGAGTTTCATTTATTTAATTAACGTCAGAATAATTGTGTGTGACGAACGGTGTGGAGAAGTGTATTCTGTTCATGTTTTCTCTCTTGACTTTTGGGCTCCTCATTTTATCGCATTGGATGAGTTATGAATTCGAACAGAAAAGGGCGTTTCGCTCCCGAACATTAAAAACTATTTGCTAAGGCAAATCAGTCGAAGGTTTTGGGCAATGACTCTCATATGCCCTTCTTAAAAAAATTATTTATTTTCGTGAAGAAATTTTAATTACGAAGACTCTCATAAATGTAATGTAGTAATTAATTGTATTAATCATTAAAATTTGCTGTGAGAAGCCCTCATGATGTAGCAGTGTTGGGAAGTTTGCAATAGGCGCTTTCGGTGCTCGCCAGCTCTGCAAAGGCAGCCACTGTAACAGTGAGCTTCGAGGCGGCTGAGGAAGTGACGTTGCCGTCACCATATAAGGGGCTGCGAATGGGGTAACTCAGGGCAGGCAGTGGGGTAACTCAGCGCAGGGAGTGGGTAACTCAGTTCAGGGAGTGGGTAACTCAGTTCAGAAGGGGAGTAAGTCAATTCAGAGTGGGAGTAACTCAATTCAGAGTGGGAGTAACTCAATTCAGAGTGGGTAACTCAGTTCAGAAAGTGGGTAACTCAGTTCAGAGAGTGGGTAAGTCAGTTAAGAGTGCTCCGAGCTCACATATGCTTAAATTGGTATTTTTTGTGCCGATAAGTACAGCTTGCTGTGAACCATTTGTATGTGAATTAACTTATTTCCCAATTCGTGTACTCATGTAATAGTTCAGAGAAAAATATGATAATAATATGAGAGATAGATAAGAGAGATAAAAATGATAGTTGAGATGATAAAACAGTAATTCAAAACGATATTAATATTTTGCTTGTACGCAAAAATAGACAGAAATATAATGCTCTGCAAAAAAAGGCAAAGGAATACGGGGTAGTTATTTTACGAACATAGTAGATTAATGAAGATGTAACGTCATTCTTATTATTATTTCCGTGGTGAGCATGACGATTTGCCGTTTCATAGACGCGTCTATTCAGGAGATACACATAAAGTGCTCTAATCTACGATACGAAAACAAACTTATTGCAAGAGCTACATCAAGGTGCTTTGTGTGTAGCGTACAGTAAGTGCGTTTCTAATACGTTTAATCTCAAACTGCTTAGAACGACTGCAAGAGAATAATCTTGGCTTCGTAGATTCGTTTAGATTGTTGCTATGAACATTTTCTCAGTGGAAAAAGAAAGCTTCTCCGGCACACGAGCAAACCACGAAATATCTGTTGAAACGTTCATTGTACAACCACTAAGCAATTTTTAATACAACCATTTCTTGCGTGAACTAATTACCCTCACCAGGGGACTCAGAACTGTCAATCTACTGAAGTGGACATCGAATAACATATTTTTTTAAATTTCAGGCAGTACAACTGTTCCTCAGATACATTTATGAAAATTTAAGTTGTAAAAATTAATTAATTGAAGATATACTTCCATATTCTATTATGACTTTGTTATCACTTTATTATGAGATGTTCTGCAATTGAGAACAATACTTACTATTTGTCGTTGTTCTTATAATGTATTGTTACAACGTTCAGAAATAATGATTTCCAAGTTCTTTCTTCCTTTCAATGTTTCCAGAACTCATGATTAAAATTTGTTGGTTTCCGTTGTGCTCATAGATCGCCAAAATTGTATTTCGCTGACAGAAAAACTTGATGCACACTTTTGCGCAAAATAACTTAAGCATTATATTGTCAAACTAACCTGGTTTCATGGATTTCATCGCTGAGTATTAAGCGTATTCCTTGAAAATTGATCCACTATTGCAAAGGATTTTTTTTTTATTCTGTTAGCATTATTTATTAGTTTGAATTTAACAAGGACTCCAGAGAAACATAAATGGATTTTTTAAATTCCATTTCATATTCCTTACCGTAATTATTTTCATAGATTCGGATTCTAATAACTAATAAGTTATTAGAAAAAATTAAAAAATGTTCGCCTGATACAGAAACTGAGAAAATAATTAAGAATTTAGAGAAATGTCAGTTGTAGGAAAAAGTCATAAGAACGAGTAAATTCTGATATAAAAATACACTTCACCTTGTTACTTCCGGGTGTTATGATTTTCAAGAGTAGGTTTATTGCAATTTTGCGATCGAATTTCGTTGAAGCTATTAATGCCGAGTTAGAACTGTGAATATGTATAGTGAACTATGCACTAGTTACTATGAATTTACTCACGTATGTTTTGTAAACACTAATGGTGAAACATGAAATAAATGCAATAATTTAATATTCTGTTACAATTTTGCTTTAAAATTCGTGACGACTTATCTCTCTGCTTTTTTATCCCCGATGTTTAAAATAGCGAAGGAACTACCTTTCAGAAGATGTTTTCCAAATTTTTTATGAGAAAAATAATAATGTGATAACAAGACTCGTAATAGAATGAATTTATATATCGGTATGTTAATTTTTAAGTTTGATAGAAATTTCTGTAATGCACTTGTCTGTACTTATGAACGCATGTATCGAATTGACACCAGCGTTTAATATCTTCCTGTGAAGGGTTTAATTTAACGATTTTAATAATGTTTGCATGACGGTTACTAAGCTCTTCTTACTATTTCCCCTTTCAGATCCAGAAACCTGACCTTGTTAAAAAATCTGACACTCTATCCTTTTGTACGATTCAGCAAAGAACAGTTAAATTATTCTTATTTCCTACAACGTATTGTAGAGAAAGTAGTGTATAGTAACCCGCTTGATATGACCCTGGGCGCCCGGGCTTTCTTACTCATTCTTGTGAATCGTGTCATTATTTTTCAGTTTGTTTTTCCCGGTTAAATAATTTATTCTAAATAAATAGACAGGCCCGCTGCCAAATGAAATTTCCCTCTGCGCGGAAGGGCGGCGGCGGCGCGCTCTCCGTCCGCCCGGCAGCGGCCCGCACCCGCCCCAGCCGCCCCGGCCGCCCGGCCGCCACGCCGCCCGCCGCCCGACGCCGCTTGCGCTTTGGCCTTTTTCAATCACCTCCCCCTCCCCCACCCGCTAGCCTCGAGAGGGGGAATTTAGGAATGTGTTGGTGGTACATCATTGATGCAGCTGTTTAAGCGGACGCAGCTTGGTTCGTGCCTATCGTAAAAATACTACTTAGAAACTATCTTATAGACTAGCTATAACTGTTTACGTTGCCTCGTTGGGCCTGTAAGTTATACTTGAAGTTGAAATGAATGTTCTGAATATGAGTTAGTTACACTCTGACTTCGCAGAGCCGACGGTCGGTGTTAGTTCGAGTGTTGAGTTGACCCGGGGTTTCCCCCCCTCCCCTTTTCCCTCCATCTCCTACCGAAATTATACATCGGAATCAGCCCAGTTGACATGCATGCCATCAAAATCCAGTGTATAAAGGCGAAGGTAACCTTTACGAAATTGGTATTTCTGGAATATGCCGTTTACTCACCCCAAATCTCAACTGGGTATTGGATCCACTCGGAATTTTTCGTGTGGTTATAGCTACCGCCATACGCATATTATCCCCCGGGCCTGGCCTTAGCTTGGCATACCAGATGAGAATGGGTGTAAAGAAGGGCAAATTCTGATCTGGAAATCGGATCGGAATTCGGATCTGCTGATTCTGGGAAATACATACGGACGCCAACACAATCGCTGAATATACGGACATGTCCTGCTAAACGGACGTTTGTTAACTCTAGCCGTAGCACACTTTTTTCCGGTTGAAACATTGCCCTTCATTAATTTTTGTCGATACATTTCTCGTCTAGTCTCTTTTATTACCGTGTGAAATTTCGTATTGTATAAGTTTGTCCTTGGCTGATTTGATCCACATTTTTCTTTAACGTTTGGAATAACGAGAATAATATTACAAAAGAAATACAAGATCTGAAACATAGGCATTCATTAGTTTACATTTCAGAAATCATAAAACAATTACATGTTTTGTTCAAAAATTTGTAATTTCCTTTATTTCAGTCTTCATTTTCGTCTTTCAGCCGGTGGTTCTGTATATTGGACCACTTTTACTAGTATTGAAAAATGTCTCGAAGGAAAATAGTTGCACGAAAAATGCTGTAGCCGTTCTTCATTTCTGTTATTCCTTCTCGCTTGGCAATTGCATAGTATATTGTACCAATTTTCTGTGGAGCAAAAAATCTATAGATAAAATTAACTCTTGGCCCAAAATACTCTGGGCTAAGAACACTGCACTGGAGTGTGATTGACTACTAATTTTCGAAGAACATTCCTGAAAACAGGACCGTCGTGCCATAGCCACGCGGCGAATCAGTGGTGGATGTAGCGGAACCATGCCTGTAATGACGCCTTCCCCAAATTCACTTTTTGTTCAAATTTTACTCTTTTTGTAATCATTACCACAAATTAATCTAATCGCAATGTAAGGAATATTCTAGTGAGCCTAAGTGGATGGCATTTTTAACAACATAAAGGTTAGCGGTGATGTGTAAAACGACTATTTTCGCTTAGCTGCGCTGTCCAAATTAATCCTAAGAAATCTCGCTGAAAGATTCCAATTCAAGTATTCCTGATTAAACCTATTTAAAAGTGTGAATTCATAGATGTTGCACTTGGATATCGAATGTGCCTCGCGCGGGGAAAGAAATACTTTTCCTGTGGGAAATACGAATCTCCTCGCGCGGCGAGTTATCCCGGCATCTTCTCGCACATGGGAAGGATCCAGAATTCTCGAATGCGTGTGATCGAACAGCATCAGGTCGAAATATACGTACACACCGAAACTAAAGGTGTTTTGCCATATGTATTCGGACATTTTTTCAATGTTGGGGTAAACAGTTTCTTGCGATTATGTTCAGTTATTCTGCTCTTAGATTTATGATTATGGGGACATTGTAGACTCTAATGTGAAGGAAGTACGAAATCTAGAGAATAATCGCTAAAAGTTAATAAATAATTAATAAAATAAAAAAATTGTGCTCAGCAAACAGTAGTAAAATATTAAATTAAGGTTAAATGAAAATATTGAAACTCTGAACTCGTTGGGTTTGAATATTTAATTACCTTTTTTTTATATTTTTCGTTTTCTCATAGCTAGCGCTTTGTAAGAATGAATAGAGCTGCAATTAGCACGCGTAGCACTGTGATTCACAAACAAGAGAGTGAGGACACCTTTACTACCTCTGAAATAACACAATCAGTCATTATGGAGAAACTATTTTTTGAAATATCGGGTATAGTGAACCGAAAGTATTGGTCCCTAGAGGCGGAGTCGGCAGTGTTTCATGAAACTTCCATACTTTTTGGGTTGCAAGATCTTTCAGAACGCACAACGTTAAAATAATTAAAAAATAATGTAATAAAAAAAAATTTAAAAAAAATTGAGGATAGTGTCTGATATTCAAATGCATCAGGCCATAGGCGCGAATATCTCTAAGGAGAGCCCCAAAGCGCTTTGGAGGCGTGTGTAATGCGTTTTCGTGAGGTTTGAGCAGGGTGGAGGTGAGGTGTGTTTGGATGGGGGTGTCTGGATGTGTGACTCCTTCACTTGGGGCCTGCTCCGAAGTGAAGCTTGAAGGTCTCTTTGGAAAGGTGATGCGAGAGGAGACAACGATTATGTCCAGGTGACTTCCTCGACTGACCCCCACACTACCTCAATACTTTCTTCGCAATATTTTTTAATATATAATTTAATAGCATTTCATTCAATTAAGTTTTTGACATGCAACTACTGATTATTGTCAGTACCTGTCTAAATGTAAGCATCCTTCGTACACTTAGTGTGTATCAGGACTCTTACAAATTTGTGTTTCATGTTTTTTGCGTCCAATATTAAGACAATTGAATTTCTACACAGGCAAATCTACTTTTTTTCACAATGGAAATCAAGTACTGCCACATCGTCAAAAGCTGGGTCAAGAATTTTCTATGGAACTTGAAATCATGACCTTATATTTCAAAACTGAACGTTACCATTAGATACTTACAGAGTTCCATCATGTATGCTTGTGTGCTATTTCATGTTCAGTGTTATGAATTATATTATAATCAGAATATACTGACACGAAGAGCACTTAGCAGTATCATTAGAAAAGTTTTCACGTTTTTAACTGAATGACTTCTGCTTTCGGCCAATATTATTTACCAATGTGTGTCCATCTCGAAACATGTGATGTTCCATATTGAGAAAACTATTTTTGTCTGAACAGTTTTATTTGATTTTTTTTTTTGTTGAGTAAGTATTTTTCTCACAGAATATAAATGAGCAGATTTATATAAATTTACTAGTATGCAAAATAGGGTTTTAGATCACGTAACTTGTTTATATTCCTAATAAATATAGTATCCAGTGCTATAAATCAACATTCGGGTAGGATCGGCGAGAATTTTAAAATCTGAAAATGAATTTTCTCACAAATGGCTGAACGTCAAAAATTTGACAAGGTTAAATGGCCTTCACACGCTCGAATTTGAAACGGAAGAAATTTAAAATCGTAGTTTTCGATATTATATTACTTCAGTACAAATGCTGTATCTTATTTTGTACCCCAATGACAAGTTTGCACTGCATTATCAGCGTTGGCAAATGACTAATGTACTAGTAAAGACTGTAAAAGACTAAGGTGCAAGTAATTGTTAAACGCGTTATGTCATTATCTACTAGGTTCTGTACATATACAATTTTCATGTAACTTTTTCCAAACGAAATCTTGTTTTTTCCCCACCCACGTTAATCTCTACTCGTATTACTGCTGAAGTGATGATGTATCCCATTCACGAACAAGAGGTCATTCGAAAGTGCGGATTTATTATTTGGGAAGTTGGGCGTGAGGCTCATCCCGCTCCGCCCCTCAACACATTTGCTCCCCTCCGTGTCACCCTCCCAACTTGATTCCACCCCGACGTGAGCCACTCCCTACCCCACCCCGTTCCGACACATCCCGTCTCGCCCTGCTCCCACCCTGCTCCCACCCCCACCCTTCTGCCAGGCTGCCCTGCACCTCCCAGCGTCATTCCGCCCGCTTCTACTCCGGCCCGCCCCGCCCCGCTCCGCCTCCGCTTTTTGTCAACAGCGCGAGGTGCCAACGCGCGGGGAAATGCCGCGCAAACATTATCTAATTATATCCGTTTGTTGACGTGGCTCGCCAGAAAGTTCCGCTCCCTCTTCGCGGGTGGTTTCGGGTTGCGCCCAAGATGGGAACTTGGGCTCGTGCACTTCCGGTAACAATGGGCGATCGCGTTTCCGCCCCGAGAAGCCTTTTAACTGCGGCCGCGCCGATTTCAAGTGGAGAGTTCGGCATCTCGAGAAATGTTTTGAAATTTCTTTGCTACTTTGCATGCGCTCGCAGACGTCTCGGTTCCGCTGTCTACATGAAAGTGCTTTCGACAGCATTCCCTGAGTTTAGATGGGTCTCGTCGATGTAATTGTTAGCAAAATATCTGTAGATGTCTGTTTTCTTCTCATTTCTGTTTACAGGTATATTTTGATTGGTAAGAGCTTTGGCCATAGTTTCGTAGAAGTTCTTTAGAAAAGGGTCGAACAAAATTGCGTACACCGGCAAATGCAGTACTCTCGATTTTCATTCCTGTTTACATATGAAAGAAATGAGAACAGATAGTTTTCTGCCATTTGATAACGTAACTGAGTTATAAAGTCAATGTTTCCTTAACAAAATTAACTATAAGGAATGTATGACATTTTTAATTTTATTTCGTCAAATTGCTGCTTTTCAACGTGTTAATAGTACGTATTCACAAACCGAAAGACCGAGGGCCGCACGCACATGGCCTACTAGCATAATTTTCACCTCCATGTAGGAATTGGACTATCTGATATCAAACCCCCCGCATATTTTTTTACATCAGAGATTCCCAACCTTTTCCTTCAATCGACACATTTTGAAAGAATTGTTCGATTCATAGATCCTCCCTCCCCATCCCCTTGCATGTTTCTCTATAATAAACCACAAAATACAACATGATCAAAACACAAATAACATTCCACTAAGGGTTTTCAGATCGTATTATAATTCGGCAACTTGCCGTAATTTCAACTTATATTTTATATAATGCCACATACTTTACTATGATTATGAAAATGAATTATTAAAAGAAAAGTGATAATAATTAAACTTTTTTATTTTGAAGGTACTCTTTTAGATAAGTAATTTAGTAAAAAAAACTGCGTTTCTAAATTTAGGAAATAATAGTAAGTTTTCTAATTGAATTAACCATCCTCACTTTTTATCGGATTCTGTGTTTAGAGAGAATATAAAGTGCATTGCAAACAAAATATTAAATAGTATATCGGTTTCAATTAATATATCCATGTATTAAACTTATTGTGTAAATTAATTTCTGTAAATTAATTTAATACAGATCAAACTATTATTTCTTTTTTATTTAATTCGTTTAAAAAGATTAAATGGTATATGTCGATTATGTATACAATTTCATCAATTTAACAGAATTTCCATAAAACTTTTATCACTATTTTACCTTAAATTCAAACGTCCGCACTGTTTCATAATTTACCACTGTGTTATAGCTTTGTTTCGGTAACTTCGAAATCTGTCATCCCAGACTTATCCATTGGGATTGCGACGGCCGGGTTTTGGTGCAGCCTTGCAACTCTGTGCAGAAATTAATTAAACGTTCTTGAATTCTTTTGGATCAGATCTATTCGATTTTAATATATGTATTAATGGTTTTACATTACAATTGGACATATACGTCATACAATTTACATTTAAATCATACTAGCTAATATTGATTATAAGTTGACTTTTCTAGCTAAATAAAAGAATAATTAAATTACAACCACAAAATCTTCCATTCGTCAAACACATTTTGTCCCGGAGTGAGGAGAGAATAATAACACACGCGTTGTTGGTTTTAAATTTAGGACGTTCTTCAGATTTTGGGGGAGGGGAAAAAATCCTGTCTGACATTTAAAATGATGCGTCAAACGAAACGAAGGGGTTTGTTCTGTGATGATTCACTTGGTTCTAGGACAATCTGTTGAGAACATTAAATGTTACTTATCAACACAATTTGGGTTTTTGTGTTAAGAGAGAAACATGATGATTCTTATTGACATTATTTTGTTGATTTGAAATCTTTACATAACTTTTCCATCATTCATGGTTTATGTAATCGCTATCACCAACTGCTCAGAATTCCTGTAAATATTCATAATACGTATCAAAAATATCATAGCACCGTAACAGTCTTTCTCGACATGTCTCATGCTTTCGACAGGATATGGCACAAAACCTTAAATCATAAAATTAAATAAATTTGTCCTCAAATAATTTCTGGTTTTGTCAAAAAACGCCGTGACTGATGAACATCGCTGTAATTGGAAAGCAGGCTAGGCGAGCGCGTTCCAAGGCTCTCCGTACACAAGATGTAGGTAGCCCAATTGCCGGGCCCGCGCCTGGAGGGGAGGCAGCGGAGCAATGCCATCACGCCGCCTCGCGCCGTCTGCGCAGGGGCTGTGGGCGGAGAGGAGGGCAGCACGAGACGGGTAAGAAGGGTTGAGGTGTGATGGTTTGCGTAAGCGACATTTTGTAATCTAGTCACAGCGTCATTAGATGGGGTATACTTTATTAGAAAATTATTCCTTTATGCCAACGTTTCAACATTTATTTCACCTTCTTATAATGTACACGTATCTTCATACTTCACTCTCACAAAGTAAAGAACTACTGCATTTTCGTAGTACTTCGACATTCGATACACCCGCACCACAACACCTACACCGAAAGCGGTAATGGATATTGCGAGTGTTTTAGTAGTATTATCTCGACCTGCCAGATCGCCAAGATAGAACAAGAGTACATATCTTATATTTAAGTTGAAAATGAGTACATTTCGCCGCTTCCCGGGAAGAACAACCCGTGCTTTTAAAATGTATGACTTTTATGTATCCTAACAATATCTATTTTTAACTCTATTTGGGGTGTTATGACTTAATTAGGCTTCACAACTATTTCTATTAGCACTCTTGAAAATATCTTAGGTTTTGTTAAGATTTTGAAGAAATTCAGTAAGATTTCATTTTTCAAAACGTTTGTTTATGTATTTGTTTATATCACAGCTACTTAACCAATATTCAGAATTTATTTATTGAAATTTTATGTCTGGAGCTAATGTAGCCTTTATTTCTTTTGCCAACTTACAAATTTTTCGCCTGAGGGGTTTTGCCAACCACGCAAGAAACTGCCAGTTTTCCAATAAATATTATTTATTGCAGAGAGTTACACACAATACAAAATGTGTAGTTTTGAAATATATTCGGTAGAGTATAATAAGAAATATCTAAATTCATGGCTACATACAATTTAGCAAATAAACCCACCTAAGCAACTTCCAATCTGCCGACGAATTTCTGAATTCTCGTTGTATATATCTTCGGTAAGAAAACACGAATCGAAAACACGAACTAACAACCAGGGTACCTTCGTGTATACACAAATACATGAAACTGAAATTTTCTTTGAAACATTGTTTCAATAACTTTGAATGAGTTATACTTTAAAATTAAGGAAGAAGAAAACAAAAAAAAAGGGGGAGAAAAAACGAATTTGTGGCGAACTTTTATTCCAGCAGCTAAATAGTGGATAAATCCAGTAACGACATAAGAGGGGGGAAAATCGTCTGGCACGTGGTGTAGCAAGAATCCATATTTTGTGGATCCTTGGTACCTAAAAGTCGATCGTCTTGTCTGTCCGTCAACAACTCTTGCGTCGAAACTGTTCACGCGATTTTCTACAAAATTGGATTTCCCAAATCGATCTGGCTGATGTCGTGGCCCCTTGAATTTGAAATCGATATTTTAGTTTTGGAGGTACTTTACATGAAGCCCCTGAAACATTTTCAAGAAAATGGCACCGTCGATTTTTATTAAACTTTTGTTGCTGGGTAGACTAAAGGACGTTTTACGGTGGACGGTTGCCGAAAAGAACGGCGCAGGTCTCATTCTTTTTCGAAAATATTTATATATATTCATTCGGCGCTTTCCTACAAGTAAATATTAAAGATTTTTTCCTTTGCAAGAAATATAGATAATTTTTAATTTTTGTTTGAACATTGTTTTCTCAAAAACCGCTCCATCGTTTTTGATGAAATTTTTCTGTGGACAGTTTCAAGGTCGTTTAAGAAAATAGTGCAGGTCTTATGTTGATTACAAAGTCTAATTTTTCGAAAATTGAACAAATTCAAAAATTTTTCGGCGTCAACCTACAACTACAAGAATTATGAAGATACATTTTTTAAATGAAATGTGTTTATCAAACACAGATTTTCAAATAGGATCAATGAGATTACATAACCATTACTAATGTCCAGATGATGTGTGCTGTTTTAGCACCAGTGTGCGAAACGTTCAGTGGAGATATTGCGTATTACCCCATTCCCACGAATTTCCATATCAAATATACAGAGGGGTCCAAAAAATGAATAGTCTTTGCCAGTGAATATATTTGGAGCTGTAGACGTTGTTTTCTAGTACATTCAGAAATCCAAAATCATCCCAATGTATTTCATTGCGCCATGCATTGTACGGCCTGTTATCACGAATGGGGTGGAGGTGGGGGGGGGGATGCAAATTCCATCCGTTTCGGAGCAACTGTTTAGGCAAACTGTCGAGATAAACAATATGGAGAAGTGAGGTGTGGATCGCCCCTGCAATAGAAATGTGGGCATATCAAAGGTGTTGGAGGGAGGGGCAGTGGCAACTGCGCGCCGGAGCCCTGGAGCGCAAGCGCCAGCGCAGGGGCAGAGGCTGGGCGCCGCGCCGCGCCGCGTCGGCAGCTTCACACCGCAGCGGCTGCTGGCTCGCCACTCCGTAGTACGCGAGCGCTGCCCGCGCGGGGCTCCCACTGCGCGCAGCTGACGTCGGCACTGATAACGCCCCGCCCCGCCCCGCCCCGCCCCACGCCAGGCGGCGCGGCGGCGTGCGAATACGCGGAAAATGCCCGGCGCCGCGCCCGCCGGCCCGGGCTTATCGCGGGCGCGCGTTTTCGGGTATGCGGTCCGCGCAATCGCCCTAGAGCTGAAGCACGCTTGGGAAAGGTGTTGGTGTTGAGATGGAATGATGAAGGGATGGTGGGAGAGAAATAAACATGAACACGGGAGAAGGTGGAATAGGCGAAAGGAGTGGGAGAATCCAACAAAAAGCTGCCGCAATTCAGCTTTGTCTCAAATGCCATTACGTCTCTGGGATATCCAATGTTTAGATTGTCGTATATAGCCAAACCGAAATATAACTTTCAAGAATGTTATAGAAGAGTAAATCTCGATATGAAAATTGTTGAAAAAGTGGGAGCCATTTTTACGACTATGCCGTTTAAGTGGTGATGTATTTGCGAAATTTGAATTTCTTTTACACAGAAAACTTTTGAATGAAACAGAAGTCATTGAAGCATTTCCACTTACAAATGCTATAACGAATACAAATCGCTGGGAAAGTCCATATTAAAAAGTGCGTGAGATGTATTTTAAAGAAAGCAGTATTGCCGCCAGATACACGAACAAATGGACATTTTGAAGAAAAAAACATTTATTCGGTGTCAGGGGAGCCCAAAACGAGTATTTTCGTTGAAATCTCTTGAAATCAATTTTCCGCAGCATTGCGGAA
>BOPP01000032.1:2632580-2646050 GCA_017312745.1 Gryllus bimaculatus
GTCACCTGCAATTTTGCGAGTAACAAGTTCAACTACGCTGCAATGATTACCCAGGAAATCGAAGAAGGGCCAGAAGGAATCATAGTTTGCATTTTTGAGATTGGAGAAGATTAAGAGAGCAATTTCATATGTTATTAATTTTGGCTTAAGTATGTTTTATAAATGCAATGTGATCATTTTTGCCTAATTTGTTTTAAACTTCAGTACAAAAATGTTAATTTATGCCTCGTTTTTAAGAATGTAGATTCGTATCTTCATTTCAAAAAATAAAATCACTAGTTTCAAATAAAACTTGAAAATGTGATCAAATTTGATTTAATTAACCCTTAATCAAGGACAATCTAAGGGAAATAAATATATTTCCCGATATGTCTTTTCAGATACTGAAAGTGAATGAAATGATCAAGTACACATTCATGGCTTATAACGAGACAACATAACCTCCATTAAATAAAACTATTTTAAGTTTGTGCATGTTCATGCAACTTTCAAAACCTTGTACCGAATATTAAAATTCTGTAAATTATGTGATGTAACTATAAATGTAAATAATATAAATACAATTGATGTAACTTACTTGCCTCGGAATGTGTTGCTTATGAAACATTTGTTCTCAATACTCGATATTACAATTTTCGTTTTACAGTTCTGCCAAATTGCATATGCTAACATGGACTGCTTGTAGACGCTTGCTCATCATGTGTTAATCGGTGTAGATTATGCTGTAAGTAGAGCCCCTAATAAATACAGGTACTAGTTGTAAGATGTAGTGCCTATCGGTGAATTAGTGAACTTAAACTCTAAATTAGTCTTAGCATCGGTGTAGTCTCAACGATACGATACCAGTCATAGAGGGCAAACATCAGTTATAAGACCCAAAGAAGTGTAATCTTCTACTCGCGCATAGTTCCTTTTTATTCACTAGTAGAAATTTGACGCTTGCTCCTCAGTCTCTTTGCATCAACTCGTGAATCTTAAGAGTTGTTGTACCACTCTCTACAAAGCTTTTATCACTGTTAAATTCCTCACAAGGTACATTAACTGGCGCATTATCATCCCAGACTCCTGTGACTACGTTATGGAATCATTCTCGAATAATTGTTGCACAAAATGGTGACTTGAGAAATGGAAGATGTAATATTTGCAGCAAGCCATACACCACCTCGAGTTTCTTCAGAAGAGCAACCGAAGTGAAGCGAGAAGGCACTGGGGGAAATCGCGGTCAAGAAGTGGTGATGCCACGTGGCTGAGCAATAACCCACAGGGTACCCTGCCACTTCGAACCGTTTTTTACGTGTTTTGAAATTGCCTTTACACTGTTTCATACATTTTAGCTTTCGTGCAAACCCTTATTGGGCGAGCATTTGCATTTTGTAAAATGGTCACGTATATAGTATAATTATGGTTCAACTCATTTCTATTGAATTTTTATACTAAAAATTCCTTAACTGTACTATTATTTTATTTGTATAGTAAGTATGTGTGGATCACGGTGATTTGTATGATTTTTGAACTTCAATACTGTCGTGGAAGTGTTTACAATAATGATTCCATTGATCGATGGATAAGTGATTTAATCTAATTTATAAATGAGTTATTTTTATTGTAATAGGAACATAGTAATATATTAGTTATATGGCCTCTCAATTACAGTCAATCCTCAAACCACCACGTTTTACCAAGAAATCAAACGAAAGCGAAATATTTCAGTCAGTTAAGGAAACTACTATTTCGATATTACATTACCTCTTATTTCGTATCAACTGTTCGCTCATTTGATTTACAATTTGTAAAAACGAACTTTATAAACTGTAATACTAAAACTGGGTTCAGGAAAAAAATGTAGGAAAACAATAGAATTAAACGTTTGACGTATTTAGAAATATTGGAGAGGGATGTATTCCCCTTGCCAGCGGCGCCGTCATGTGATTATCTTCAGCAGAGCCTCCTAGATACCCCGATATCTCGTATTGGGATGTGGGACCACCACCACCACCACCACCACCCCCACCATTATCGATTACTTGTTTGTTTTTTAATTTATTTCCTTCTGTTCGCCAATAATGTCTTTCGGGGGCGTTAACAACAAAACATTAATTTTTGTGATATATTCTCACGCCAATTGTTACAGGCTGTTGTTTTCAGAAGATAGTATTAAAATTCAGTCCAATTGTGAAATTTGTATTCGCAACTCTGCACTATAGAGTTGCTGGAATTTTATATAATCAGATGTTGGGAATTAATGCTGTTAGATAATTATAGAGGTCTGAATTTGTCTTTAAGGAAGCGTGAGCATATTCGGTTAGATGTAGTTTTTGCGAAGTTTGAAGAGGGAGTTGGCTGAAGATTCTGAAAGAAAATTGAAAAATTCTCAACTCGTTACACATTGTGCGTGTTTTTTAACTTATTTTCCATAGTAATGAAAGTCAATCGAATCATTTTGTAATGACTTCATCAATTGTTAATATCAATACAAGTCCGTTTAAATTCAGTATGAATCAACATACCTCTATATCTGGCTGCTCCCCCCCCCCCCTCCCCCTGCCCGGTTCACGGCTGCTGCTGCTGCTATTACTTATTGAGAGGTGCAGGGTTTTCCTTCACACATAAATACACAAAATTTAAAAATAAAGTTTTGACAACGAAATTATTTTTCTACATGTTCCGCAAGTTTTCTCCATCTAACAAACGAAGTTACATTTCATATTAAGCGGCAGTTATTTCTTAACACCTCCCCAATTTAGAGATTTTTAAATTACGGACATACACCATTTAGGAAACGTATGGAATTTATTTTTATGCATGGTTGAATACACTCTGAATTTCTTCAATTCTGAGCATTTGTTAACTAGGCTAAATGATAGTACTTTCCTTCCAGTGAGTCCTAATAGCTCTATCCGCATGGAATTAATTTTCTTTCGTGTCGCTGCCCCCACTCCGCCTGCCCGCTCGTTGATTTGCGCTCCCTTGCACAGTGCTTTCGCCGGGGGGGGATTTGCAATGGAACGCTTTCATTGCGAACAAACACGGGAAAGTTTCGCTGCGGTGTCCGCATGAATTAGACTTGCCCGCCGGCAATTGGGCTTCTGCGCTTCCTCCAACGCACAGCGCCAGCTCCATGCTGTAGCAGTATTGAATTGAGTTCGTGAACAATTACTTTTTCTCGCAAATTCGCGTAATTTGCTAAATCGCAAGAGATTGTACCTTTATTTGTGATTGTTTTTCCAACTTCTATTACGTCTTTGCGTAGACATCGATTCGTCTACGTGATTTGCACTGCCAGAGAATTTACTGTGAAGATACGTGACGTCATTCTTTTTGTTGCCTCTGTCGTGGAATGTTGAATAATTAACTGTGTGTGGAGTACACAGTACACCTTATCAGACTTAAGCGGTAACTGACACCTCTCCGTGAAGTTCGATTGACATGTTTTTCTTAATTTAAAGTTAGTTTTAAGAATTAAAAAAAAATAATTATTTTAAACGTAAGGAAACAAAAATGCTACCTAATAAAATTAGAGTTCAGAAGAAGGGGAAACCAATTATTAAAAAAAAGTGCCTTTCTTTAAAACGTACGTAATTTTTGGAAGATTTATTATTGCAATGATTTGCTAATTTCCACACGCAAGTTTGCTTGAACACAATATTATCTTGCATAGTTTTATGTTTGGTACAACTTGCATTTGTGTGCTTTGGGTTTGGGCTCCATTTCGCTGTATCGTATTTTTATTATCATTAAAATTTTTTGTCATTTGCCTTTTCACTAATAACTCAAAAGCACTTTACTTAGAAGAATTCATATGCGCCATTTCTCGCTTCGGTCATTGCCAAGAAATTGTAAGCAATATTATGGAGTCAAAATGCGTGTATACAAAGCGTCTAGTTATGATCGATGCACACAAATTTTCTCGTTCTATGTAATGAATTCGATCAGGCGTAACTGTCACAACTGTCGAAAGCAGTGTGTTGGAAAGTGAGTAGAAGAACGAAGGTGATTATGAACAAGATGTTTTCGAAGAATTAGGATAAACTGTAAAATAGAAATTAATTACTACTTAGCATCCAGGTGAAAAATAATAGCATGTAATTGATTTGGTTCTCTCTCTCTCTGTAGTAAATCTTTTAGATTATAATAAACTGCGTTTTTGAAGTGAATTAGAAGTTATTATTTTATTGTTTCTTTGGAACCGAAACGTATGTAAGAGTTCTTCTAAAAACTGGGTTTTCGTAATACTATTATGAGAAAAAATCCTGAACACTCCTCACATTTTGAACGAGTTTTTATTTTAAAATATTTTTATTTAATTCAATGCGTGCTTTTGCAGAAATGTCGCAATTGTGATTTGAAATCGAACGCAAAGTGATGCTGTTTTTTATGTTATTCGATTACTTTTTCTATTGCTGTTTGAGACTCTGACACATAAGATTTACCGAATATGTTTTTTGCAGCCTGACTTGAAATACTGTTCGATGATTCTGTGGTAATGTAATTCCACAACAATACGTTGGATTTTTTTCTGAATTTAATTGTAGATTTAAGTTTTTAGCCTACCGTGAGAGCTGCTTCTTCTTTAAAACTACCATTCCGTCCCTTTGTTGGGAACACCTCAAAGTTAACATGTGAAATCGACTGCTTTTTTTCTTTATTTTTTCCCTATCCTTCATTCTTTCACGAAGGCGCGATCTCATTCTATCAAAGATCATACGAACTCTTAAGTCCTTGTTGCTCTTCATATTCAGTGTCTCTATCTGGTTCGGAGTTATACGGATTAGTAGGAAACATCTTAGCAAGTAATAGATCTCGTCATTGCCCTTATAGTGGAGGTGGAGGCCGGTGAGTAATTGCAAATGTAAATTAAAAAGAGAGTTGCGACCGACCAAGGAGTTTCAGTTGATTGTGTCGTCTACCACTTTTATTCTTGGGTCGGCGAAGCACCTTAAATGTGTACTCGAGGCCAGTGCGGTAGATCGCTGGGCAATTAACTACGAGATTTCAAACATATTTTTCAAAGTGGGCAATTATATTACGATTGTACAACTATTTCAGTTTTATTTTACTGAAAGGATACAAGAGATGTCCATGTGGATGGTGACGTATGTGCACTACAGCTACAACGTGACAATCACACATTTTCACACGCGAATAGTATGCAAATCTACTTCATTCTATTTTATTTCAGTATTCTATTTTATCTGCGTTAAAAAATGTATGTCATGTTTCGTAAAACTATATTACGTAAAATATATATTTCATATATAGGAAATTAAACGTTTCTCTTAGTAAATATATTTTGCTGGTGCGAAATGTATTCAAGGATTACGATCGGATTACAAATCGATCGGTAGATCTGCCATGAATCTTTCACATTTTCTTATAATCGTACGTTAATTGTATACGCTTTCATGTGACATGATTAGTCGGGTAAAATTAATTTTTATAATAAGTAAAGAAATAAACCCGAGGTATAGGTTTTAATTTTTCAAAGCACATTGTCAGAACTTGCATTCAGGAACACTTTCCTCATTGTTAGTGGGGTCTATAATAACTGAAAGGGAACCATTTTTATGACAAAATTTTTAAAGAAAGTTGTACGAAACATGACTTCAAGATCAGTTTCGAATCCATGGATCGGTGGCAATAATGCCCCCTCCCCGAAGCTAACAGTTTTTGTGATTTTATTCAGTTTATTCAAAATACGTGCAATTAGTAAGTAGCTCATCGCATCCAGAACAACATTATGAACATACCCGTAGATTGTTTATGTCAATCCAACAATCAGAAATATGAATGAGGGTCGATCTGAAATGTCCTCGCACCCGCAAATGCTTGGTGTGATGCGTCTTGGCCGTTGCTGTGCAAACGCGCCGTCGCGTGGAGGGAGGGGCGACGGCGACGGAGTACTCCGTGTGATTGCGCTGCGATCGCGTTTCATGTTTGTGTGTGTGGGCGCCGTCGCCCGCGTCGCGACGCCCGCCTCCGCGCCAACAGTGGCCGATCGGAGGAGGCGGCATGCCCCCCCCCCCCGGCTGTAGAATTTTTGTTAATTACCTTCTTTTATTTGGCAAAAAATGTTTATTATTGAACAAAACTGTATGATGCCTCCCTCAAGAATGATCGCCTGGGACCGCCCCTACGCACCAAGGTGACGGCCGGGCGCGCTTTACTGCGTACTTGCGCAGCAAAGAGAAAGTAATATAATAGTGTAGCGAAGAATGGCTTCTTCGGTAGGCAACTCGTGTTGTATCGAAAAGTGGATATTTTGTCCTCCTTTGTAGTATATTACGTCATCTAACGCGCTGGGTAGTCAGAATCCACGTTTTGGGAGTTCCTGATAGCAAAATATTGTATGACGTTCAAACCTCTGTTGTCCTTCCCGGCGTCTGTGAACAACCTTAGTGGCTAAATCGTAGACACAGAATTATAGCCAAAATTGATTATCCCCAATGGACCTGGCTGGTGTACGGGTCCCTTGAATTTGAAGAAGCGGCTACATTTATTTTTGGGGGTAGTTTCTTTAAAGTTAAACGACATTTTCAAAATTTTCTCAAAGAGTGTCTTCTCAAAAACGTCTTCAATTTTTGCTTCCACTATTTTGGGGAAAGAACTGAGTACATTTATAAAAATAGCGTAGGTGCGCTTTTCGTTGGGCTCGATTTCCAAAGATTTCCAAAGTTGCAATTCTTGCGAGACAAGCCACGCGGCTTTCCAGTTGTTAGCGAGTGATTTCATACACAGATAATACGAAAGGAAGCTATGCTTATCGCCATGAAACCTAATTAAAGCGCCATTACTTATTACGAAATATCAACTACTACTACAACATACAACTACTTATGTAATATCATCAACTTTACCTGAAGCAGGGCAAATAAATGGCCGAAACGTTTACACTGTAGCAACAAGTAAAGCATCACTTACGTTCTGCGAATTGTTCAGGTTCATCTTTTGTTTTCTTTCATTTTAGTTGTATATTTTTTTTTTCACTTTTTTCTTACTATAGCCTTTTTAGCTGTTGTGTAAACCTGGTGTATAGCTGTAGTTAAAGATGACCAAATGATTTTCAAATCATCAGAATTTCTAAGTAGAGACGTTTATCTCAAAGGATAATTGCCTCCGTTGCTTTTCCTGAATTTTAATGACAATTTCGAAATGTATAGAAATAACGATTAAAATGATTGCTCTTGCTAGTGAACAAAAATCCTGATCTGTCCAGAGCAGCGGGGCCCCTCATCTATTTTGCTTATTTGTTAATTCATATTAAAAACTTTATCGAGCGATTCTTCACATTTTGCCATTTATCTTTGAATCAACATTAAAATATGAACGGAAGCAAAAACGCAATTTTAAAAGACTAGCGATAAGCAACACGTAAAAACAAGCTACAAAACTGTGCGTTTGATTTAACGAGCCTAGCTCCGGACATTTCGTTTGTGAACGCGTCTACTTCTTGAATTTTACCACTTTCTGTTTCTGCGCGATTTCTGGTTTCTGTGTCTCGTGCGATGATGTGGTGTAAACATAATTTATAGAGGTTTTGGGCATCGTTGATTTAATTCAGCATTAATATATTTATTACCAACCAACTTGTAATATCTAACTGAGGTGTCTGTGTCAATTAAGAACTCGCGTGCCATGTCGCCCCGTTCCTTTAACTTGGTGTGTGGTATGCGCCATCGTTTGTGGAATGTCGTCGGCGTATTCCTAATTTCTGATAGTGTTTTCGTGATGTAGATTCTATTTTGACTGCCACCGGGCGCCTGTTCCTCGAGCACTTCACTAAATTATCTCACCGGGAACGTGTTTCCAAGAGGGGAAAGCAGCTCCTAATAAAATGCGTATCGCCTCTCCATTTTTCAACCAACGTCCAGGTTTGTGGGCGCGGACTGCTAATAAAAAACAGATTACAACTGTATTTCGTTGTCGAAACGCGTAAAAGAAAAAAGAAAAGGAGAAAAGGGGAAGGGAGGCCGGGGAAAGAATCCGCAGGGAGAAGCATCTGTCGGTTCCCACATCTCGTTCGCCGTGTACCGCAGGGTCCTTTTTCTGTGCCTTTATTTTTTATGCGGAGACCGGCGTGCATTTCTCCGGGGAGCTCCGTTGTCAGCGCCGCGTGGCTGCCTTCCCACCCTCGCTCCGCCCCCACCCCCTCGCCCAGACGCGACGCGACGCGTGTTGAAGCGGTCGACCTGGCGGTTGGCGTTGGGCGGTCGTTGCTGGGGTTGGATGCAAAAGCGATTCTCTAGCCGATGTCAGGGAAGTGCTGTAGAGTCATTCAATGAATATTTTCCTTATTTATACAGGGCTTTTTACGAGACTGTATGAAGTAACGACGACCGCGATCTGCCTGCCAGCTTGTATTCAGAACAAAATTCTGTAAAGCGCTCAGTATAAATCAGTAGGATTTCCCGTTCGTCATAATAAACATTTTAAAAAATCGGAAAATTACAATACTTATGAAAATAAGTAAATGTGTTAGTAAAAGAAACAATGAAAGAAAAATAGGTTAATATTTGGAAAGCGGCTACCTCCTAATATCGGGAATTTTTCATTCTGCTAGCTTTAGAGCACAACATATATTTTTTTAAGTTATGTCCTTTCATTAAGGAATCAGTATTCCAGATAATAACTATAAACGTAACACATGCGTAAGAAGTCAGATAATGTTTAACAATTAATATTAAAAGTGGTGTAATTCATTTTAAACAAAAATGTCTTCGAACGATTCAAGAATAGAAGTGCGTTTCGGATCTTAAAAAATTTGAAGAAAAGCGACGTGTTCACAAACACGTACCCGTTAGGTCTTGTCGCTTAGAACGTGGTTCGCAAGGTAGTAAGTGTTCGGCAGCGCAGGTAAATAGTATTTTGTGTTGTGTATATCCGATTTCTGTGGGTCTGCAATGTAACGGTCACGGCGCAGGTGGACGTAGAAGAAGTTCACATTCAAACGCTGGCAAAGCGACGACCGCCTTTCCGCCACGCATGGCGCGAGTCCTTCGCTTAGCACGCGCTGCAATTTTTGTGGCGATGGAATATCATTACCGAAGTGACAACGCCAGTCTCTTCAACGCCAGTTGCTCATTTTCACCCGTGTGCGGCAAAGGAACGTGGAGCCTAAAGGCCCATTCACAATGCAAATGTAAACAATCATAACGCTTAGGCATAAAGTATAGCGTACGTGATAGACCGACATATTTATATTATCCTGCAAATGTAAGCAAAATACGATTTTCTCTTGTCTGTGAGGCAATTGGAATGTATTGGACGCATTGTGAATGAGTCCGCTTATAGACGTAGTCGTAACTGTTAGGATAACGCCACGCGTATGTTTAGTTTGCATTGTGAGTGAGCCTTAACGCTCGCCTGACACGGCGCTCAAACGCCACCAAACCGCCCGTGATGAGCGCCGCCGTAACTCCGGGTGCGCACGGCGCGGACGGCGGGCGCATATTCATCGCTTCCCGGAGGCGCGGGGGCGGGGGCGGCCACTTTGCATGCGCGAGTGCGGGGCCGCGCTGATGGACGGGGCGCGGAGGGTGACTGGCTGATTGTTTATTCTTCGCGGGTTCACGCAACGACACATACCACGAACACCTGATTAATAAAATTGTTGAGCTCGTCGGAAGAGAAGTGAATCTCCATTCGCAGAGGGAACTATTGTAGATGCGACGACATAAAATTGTTCTGTTTGCCCAAGGGCTTTGGTTTCTAACGAAAATACTACTTGCTGGGATTGTTTTAGGTCACGTTAGTGGGAGTGTGAATGCTTGGGATTTTCCACACGCATGGGTTCTCAGAGAATTTTTACATCCGTTCACCAATCCGAATTGTTCCATCCAACACCATAGCACCCATCGTTTAAATTAAAGATTGAATATTCATAGTGATGGTAAACGTTATCATGTATATCCACGCAAAAAACAATCTAGAAAATATAAATTCTATTTACAGTCGATCGACTTATAGATATATGAAAGTGAATATGCCTCAAAGATAATAGTTGTCTCAGGGCAGTCCATACCCGGCCGCGCTTTTTCATCAAGTTTACTGACGCCTACAAGATATGTGTTTATTTTCCCTCCGAAAGTAATACTGTAGTTCGTAGTCACTTTTCCATGCCCTCTTCCCTCTGCATTTCTAAAGTGATGAGTTCAGTAATGATTATCACGGCGATCGGCCTGAGCGAAAGTGTAAAGTTGTCAGATTTCCAAAAATGATTTCGATTCGCGGAGTTTACTGCTCCTAATGAAGTTCTACATCACAGATGGGATGTTGTTGAACAAATCTAGACTACCGTGTGTTGACTTTACCTTCTCAGTTATATCTTGTGAGCGATACTTGGTTAATTTATTTCAGCTAGCCTCCCGGGTGGCTCATGCTCAGCGACCTAGCTTTCTGTGTAGCGGGCCCTAGTTCGAAACCTAAATTCCAAATACATACGTACTTTTTATATAATAATGTATTGTAGAAGATAAAAAATAGTAATTATAATCTCCAGCATTCATAACATTTAAGTATTTATTCCCATTGTAGAAACACCTTTCCCAACCTTTGCTTTTTCCAAGCCCAAATTTAAATTTATTTCCATCTCCAGACATCAACTCTATGTGAATTTTGTAATCAACAAATCTAAAAACTTAGCCTCTAAGGTTATCTTCCAAATTTAATTACAGCTTCCGAAGAAGAGACCAAACCCGGGATCTACAAGCGTTAGTAGTCAGAAGTGAAAGTTTAATAAAACAGAATTAAATGTTTTTAAATTTGTTTTATTTATTAATTTAACATTCGACAAAATATTACACGTGTTAATAGTTGTCATTAACAAAATGTGGACCGTAATATAATTTAAATATAACAATTAAAATATAAGAAATGATAGACTTTCAAATGCAGCTTTGAATTCCCAATAGAAAGAAGAGACGAAGACAAATAAAAGTATAGAAACTGTGTGGACGGAACAGGCAGTGAGAGAACTGTTAGGACAGATCTACCTGTGTTAAGCCATGAAATGAAGAAAAGGAGAAAATTATAAATGAAAAAAATATCTATAAAATCAATGATTAATGTGCATAAGTGACTGGGTGGTAAATTGAAGTCTGGATAGTGGACGCTCTACTCGCTTCCGTTCAAACAGGCTTACATCGCACTACAGTACCGACAGAGTGTAAGCGAATCCGACAGTTCGATGCGCTGTTGCCGCACATTACTACGCTCAATGCACCACCTACCTGACAGATAAATTAAATCTGAAAACATTAACACTTACTGACAGGTGACGACACGTCTTGGTATCATGTGCATAACCTTCACCGTAGCCTAACCTTATCGCCCCCGCGACTTCGTGTGAGTCAGATGTGCAGCATCGCGGAGCACTGGCAACGAGAAAGTAAACAAATCCTGGCAGCTGATTGCTTCTGAGCACACAACGTACACTTCAACACTTACCACAACACGTGGCGGGAGAACTGTCAGGGTCGCGCATCCTGTTAGTACTGTAGTTGCTGGTAAATTGTTTGTCCGCAAAAACGAGAGAACATTAAAAACGTGTAATATTATTCTTTTATACTACAAACATACTTTTAAGATACCTACGTTTCGCATGTTTACTAGAAGCGTATGTCGTAGACAATTTCCATTGCACGTTTAAATCTAAAATCTCTGGAGTTTATAAAATGATCGCAAGAATTTACCCTGAGGAAGGTCGCAGAATGGCGACTGCAACGTCAGCACCTTTGCCTTGAACGCAGCGTCACCCGAACAGCCAATTAAATGCAGACTCCGGCCGATCTCGCATGAACGCAACAGTTCGCAAATGTACTAAGGAATAATTTAAATTCGAAATCGTAAGTTGCCTTTGAAAATGCCAATAAAGATGTTCCATGGAATTACCGTTCACATGACCCCGAGGTAGCTTCGGAACGTTACTGTGCGTAGTCTATTATTTAGTAGCACTTATTATACGTAGTATATGGAAAGTTATGTAATGCTGCGGAAAATCATGTTATGACCAAAACAAATTAATTTCATTAAACCATTTTTTATTCGCAATTAGTGAGCATGCAGAGGAAAGCCGTTAACATGCGTAGTCACAAAATAACCAGGAGATTTACCGGGGACTTGCCATATATAACAAAAACCGAAGAGATGTCCAATGACAATGCCGTGGTCGCGATCCCAAACCAAGTCCGTTATACTGGCAGGCAGCGTAGTCTTGCACACTCTAGTTCGCACTATGATGGGGCGACTGGAACTCTCCTCGCTGCTTGCTGCGCGCCGTCGATTTCCATGGTGAGGGCTCAAGGCCCGCCGACTGGCCCGGCCGACGACCGCTGGCGCCTTTGGTCCGAAGCGTGACGGCTCCTCTGCGCCCGACCTCAGCGACTCCCATGCGCGGTGGCCGTGTTTTCCTGGGACGCCGCCGCCTCGCTGCTGCTTCCCGGTGCCGGTTCTTTCAAATCAATTTCGAGATTTCAATGGAAATACACGTTTTGGGGTCCGCTGATACCGAACAAATGCTTTTTCTCAAAACGTGTCTGTCCATCCGTCTGTGAACACCACTAGCGCCTAAACATGCGTAGGTTTTTTTTCTAAATTAAAGAAACCCCTGTCCATCTGGCGTGAGTTGAAGTTTAGAGATTTTGAAAAACATTCTTTAAAATTTCGGGATACTTTTCATCGAACTCCCCGGATATTTTCAAAAATTTCGCAAAAACTGTTCCTATTTTTTCTTTAAATTTCTTTTAAAAAAATTGATTAACTTATTATGGTGGCATAGGTCCGCCTTTCATGGTTAACTCTGAATTTTCGAATGTCTTTCTACATCTACAAAATTAAATGTAGAGATTTCCATTCAAATAAAATCTGTAGTCTATACTGAGTTCTTTCATTAAAGTCATATACATTTTTTTGAAAATTGTAATCGTTTTAGTGCTATATTGCGATGAAATTATGTGCTATTCGAAAAAAAAAAAAAAAAAACTTAAACTAAGGGAAGTCTGACACCATTCCGTGAGCAACCACTAGGTTTTCCGGTCGCCTCTTGCATTTCCCGAGAAGGGAAACTCACCCCCCCCCCCAAACACCCCACCCCTATATCCCCCACACGTTTCCATGATCTCCCAGGCCTTCATGGACTTCGATGAGTTAATTTTAAACTAATATTTGTGGTATGGGCCATCAATACGATTTTAAATAATACATGAAAACTCTCATATTTCTGGCCAAATAAGATAAATTTTATTATAGAACCTCTAAAATGGTGTATTACCCGGTGGGGCGGGAGCCTAATTAATACAATAAACGAGGTCGAATGTATGACTAAAACACGCAAATTAAATAATCAATAATAAATAATAACCTAATTAACTCAATATACATAAATTAATAATACATTAATAATAATAATAATCATTAGAAAACCCAGATAAGCTCAATGATAAAACTAAAATAATAATAAATGAATAAAAAGTAAAT
>BOPP01000032.1:2651691-2689510 GCA_017312745.1 Gryllus bimaculatus
CCCCGCCTCGGCCGCAGGGCTGCCAGTCGCTGACGCGGCGACGGCGTCGCCCACGAGCTTCACGTGCGCAGCCGATGCGCCCCGGCCGTGACGATCGCCTGCCCGCTGCCTGAGTCCACACTCGCTCCACCCGCAAAATCGTTTCCCCGCTTCCAGCTTTATGCTCTGACGCTTAGGCCGTAATAAAGCAAAGAAAACTCCACCTGGGGCGATCTGGGGTGTAGCGGTCAGATTCTCAACCTCCAACTCTGGAGCAAGTGTGTCCCCGAGCAAGTACCCCGTCGTTCCATGGATGGGTTTTCTCTGGGTTCTGTGTGCCCTGCGTCCTATTCCACAACTGCTCCATTATAATTCGAATCAACTACTTAACTTAATTTCCTGTGATCACGTATTGAATCATCATGTTCGAGCAACAGGAGCAAGATAGAAACTTCTTTTTTTGGGCATATATTACTTGTGCGTTAAGGATATGCTGTCCAAAAAGGTTTTCCTGATATGTTCTCATCTATAAAAAATTAAAATCGTATTTGGTGGTTGGAATGAGTTAGGTTAAGGAGAGAAGTATTTTAGAGATTGGCGTATGTGTAAAATATACCTACACCAGCTACTCTTCCCTAAATTAATTTCGAATGATGTCTCTTGATTTTGTGCGGTCCAATTAAATGGATTTTAATTTAGTTGTGCCATTTATTATAATTCTTAATACGGGAGTTTGATTTCGCCCCGTCATTTTAACGGGTTACCCCTAGTATCGTTTCACTGTCTACCCATCAAAAGCATTCACCGATTATCAGCTAGGGTCGTAAGGTTTACGCATTTGTGTCATTGGTGATAGAGAATAAGTCTCTCTTGCCTCTCGTGACAGCCGGGAGGATGAGAACACAGGAATTACTTTGACCCCTCTCAATGAGTTGGTAGTTCGTGTTAATTAAATTTTGCAGGACAGCATCGCTCCGAGCTTACTATTCAGCGATTATTTGAACTGATCCAGCGCGAATAACCAGACACCTTATTGATATTAATCACTGATCTCAAATAATTGTTGAAACGTGATTATCTACACAATCCAAATCTTTTGGGGAATGTTCTTTTAAATTTACAATTTCCTAAGCCTATATGCGCTCATTATATATAGTTATATATATATAATATATATATATATATATATATATATATATATATAACAAAAAAAAAAAAAAATCAAAAAAAAAAAACAACAACAAACAACTTGTAACTTATCACGTAATATACAAGCACAAACAATTATAAAAATAATTAGGAGAATGAACATCGTTTTCAGCGAAGGCGTGACAGCTTAACCACGTGGTGAGAATTATATCATTCCGTTCCTGAGTTATATAAAAGCAAATGGACCCCCCCCCCCATTTTACAATATTAAGAGATGAACTGCTCTCGTTTTTTTAGAAAAACAGATTTTCGTTTGGTAATTTTTCCATTTTCCATTATAACAGCTTTATAGGAAGCGGAGCTGTTGAATTTGCGGTTATAAAGAAGCGTTGTATGTAGTATACCGACCGTAAATTTTCCAAATGAATTGTTCCTAGAAGAAACATTGCAGTCGCTTATAGTTCAAAGGCCCCGAGCCCCGGCAGCTGCGCCGTGTAGGCGGGTTCCTGCTGGCCTCGGAGGGCGAGTGAGGTGCAAGTGCGGGGCAGAAGCGCGGGAGACGACGGCGGAGATTTAGCACCCCGACGATGTCCACGTAACCGTAAGCAGACTCACCCAGTCAAGTGCAGGTGACAGTTTCCAGATGCGGCGGGGCAAACTTTCGGTTTGCCTGCAATAGACACTTCACATGCGGCGGATTTCTTTAAAGAATTTAAAAAAATAAAAATTAAAACCCTGCGTCTAGGCCGCAGCTGCGTCGCATTCTCTTGATCACGGGGTGGGAGGGCGCACCCGATGTGCAGGTGCGGGAATCGATTGTCGCCGGCAAACTGCAACGGCATAAAATAAGGAATAAGAGTAAGAGTGTCACTGTCGCGAGAAATCCCGCCTATGTTCATTTTGAGCGACCAGAGGGGATCCTTCTGACTCCACAGACAAATCCGCTAAGGCACTTGCATTCATATCCCAGTCTACACACCGGTTAAAATTTCGACTGAGACCACTTCGATTGTTCCTTCTACTTCGGGTTCGACTTTGCTTTGCACTTCTGTCATGTGTCGAGCGCCCTCCTTCAGTACGTTCACAGAGTAGGAGATTCTTTTCCTCTCCCGAATACAGTGGATATGCTCGTCGCCAGGTGATGTGGATTGAAGCAAATCTCCGTGCGGAGCAGATGTTTGTATGTTTGCGTCACGCATATCATACCCGATACGACTAAATTTGCTGCTAAGTTTTTAGTCGTACTTGGTATGCTGTGTGAATTAAGTACGCTATAATAATGAGATAATCAATTTATTTGAAGACGAATTCAAAGAAAATGAAAATTTAAAAATACAGAGATGAGCACAAATTGTCACACATTTTAAATAAATTAAAAAAAATAATAATGTATGCGGATTGGTATTTATAAATTGCTCCTGATGACAGGAGCAAGACAGATTCCTGAAACGTGTAATAAATAAAATATTTTATGATATGCGTATTTATTAATAATACGACAGTTATGGCGTAAGGAATTAGATATATTGTATATACTTGAGACATACTCTATAATGCATTAATACAGATTATTTTACTTAATTTCAAGGAAAGTACGTAAATTCGGCTATTCTGATCTTTTACTTTTTTGCATACTACTACATGGATTAGATGATGTTTTCTTGCAGCGTATATTAGTGGAAAGTTGCTGAGAGGGAAGTATAAAGTAGTTTTTTTACATTATTTGTTATTAAAGATTGCTTCTGTTTATGCTGTTTCCAAGCTGACGTGTTTGTGAGAGTCGCAGGAAGTGGGTTCATGGTTGATTGCCATAGGATCGTGTGGCTCGGAAAAAATGGCGACTGCATCACGTGGCAGGAATAAACCGAAACGCTTTAACATTTTAAATCAAACCATGTCTCATTAATGTAAATAAATAAATAAAGATAATAATGAAACACGTTGCATAGAAGTTAATAAAAAGTTTGGATTTGCTTGGTAAGCGTTTAATTGGCTTGTTTGTCTAGTAGTAAGTCTGCTTCTCTTTAAAAACAACAACATGCCCTATGAGTAGACATTTTAACATTCTAAAGCTTTAAATAGGTCCTACCTCTCAGTTATTTACGAAAGAATGTTACGATAAGGATTCCTTGTTTATTTCTGGAAAAAAAAAGTTTTGGAATGAAATAAGTCACCACTTATTTCAATACATAAAGAGAACGCATTTAATTACGAACGTATAAATTGATAATGAAATGATAATTCAGTGTATGTTAAATTTAACTTTCCTAGTTTCCAAAGGTATAAAAGCATTTTCTAATTTACAGTATATTTTAAACACGGTTCTTTACAATGCAGAACTAAACTGCACTTGATGCAATGAACCATAGTGCATCTGCCACGCGATGCTCATCCTCACTGACTTTTTCTGCTTGTTGTCTACGTGACCTCTTCCATTGCACTAAATGTGCTAACACGCCTTGTAAATTATACTAAAAAGTATTACGCCCTTTCCTTCGGTATATATGCACTACTTTACAAATATATTTCAAAACAGTAAATGAGATTTAAAAGAATACTATTTTTTGTGAATGAAATGTAGTTGTAGTAATTGCTGTTAAATGAAGTATGTACTCTATAAAATATAATGTAAACAACGTATTGAGACTGATCTGCGTGTCGGCTAATATCAAGACAGACGTTTGACTTGCCACTTGTTCTCTTAGTCGAGAAGTTCGCTTACCGCCCTCACCGCACCCAATAAGCAAACTACCCTCGAAGATGCACTTCACATTCTAGATAAACGTTACTAGTAAAGTTTCAGTAGGTCTGACGAAAGCGTTTGTGATTCACCTTCAGATCGCATTCGCGAACGTGGCATGCTCCGCGAGTCCTTCACAGATTCCTGGAGAAGGGAAGCATCGGTTAGCAAACCGTTGGACCGGACAGCCGAGAATTCAAACCGTTGGAATGCTGTGAAATTGAAGAAACGAATTTGTTTCATCTATTTATCCAAAAAATATGGTCCGTTTAATTCATTAATATTGATGCTGAAGCACTAACTCTTTCTTTAAGCAAGCATACGCGTAAAAATGTGTCAGTCGTGCTCAAGCAAAGAGAATCGAGAATAAAGAGACAATTGAAATTAATATTCAGATTTTCCGGACTGATGGCTGATTCGGAGCAAGGGCGTGCGTTTTGCTGTGATACGAAACTGGCCACATTTCGCATTTTCGATCGTCATAAGGTTTGTAGTTCGGGGTAATCTAGTATCGAAGAATTAGAGTTATTCAGGTTCGAACTATCGCGGTTCAATTGTACAATTATTAATTTTCCGGTTAGTCCAGTCACATGGTAAAATGTAAAGGAAAGTTTTGATGTAGTTTAGAAATTTGTTCTCTGCGTGTTGTTTTCGGTCGCTGAACACGAATATCAGTTTTGCCAACAAAAAGTCTTGTCCGGAAATGTTTTTTTGAACAAAACGTGTGTAAAAATCACCCCAATTTTTCAGTTTTTGAAAATAACTCAAATGTCATCTATTTTTCATCAATAATGATCCTATATGAAATTGAAGAAGATAAAATTACCTACATTTGATATTATGATTTTGTTTTCTCCCAGTAACGGCTCAGTCGTGAAAACACCGCGAAATTTGGTGATATTAGCCAAAGACAAAAAACGGTAAGTATCTCAATGTAGCAGACGTGTTGATCGGCGCCAGATCTCACCATTCAGCGGGGGTAGATTACAGCACCTCCTGCGATAAAAGTGCACTACACTTACAGAGATTTGTGGCCGTAGTAGTTGACGCACCCAGAAACATGCAATAGTCAATGAAAAACCGCCAGAATATGAAGAGAAGGTTTTGGTTTCCTTTTAATCAACATTCAATGCTTAATACCAGATGCCGGATTCTATTATATAAATCAAGTATTATACCGTACTAAATTATGCCTACTCGTTGTTGAGAAACGCAGCTCCTGCCACGATACAAAAATTGCAAATAATCGAAACGAAAAACCTTAGGCAGTGAATTAAAGCTCCATGGTTTATACCCAAATATCAAGTTTACAGAAAACTCCAAATCATTACAGTGCTAGAACAAAAAAAAGTTGCAAATCATTTTTATTCTTCACTCCCCTCATCTCATCCTGCACTGAAATTCCATCTAGCTAGGCCGAACAGTAAACATGCCAAGTCAAATCAAATCCAAAATTTCCAAAGATATGCTTAAACCTCCTTTTCTAATAATCGTGTAATATAATCTCTAATAGATAATATCTAATAATCGTGTAGAATATTTCTCTTTTCCCCTCCTATTGCTTGAGAGGTCAATCCCAACCGTTTATTCCCAAAACTCAAGAATAAAATGTAAATTCTCCCTTCTAAGAAAAGTAACTGATAAAATGAGCCTGAGTATTTTAACCTCGGTTTGCCAAGGAATGCCCCCCCCCCCCCAAGTTGTCCGGTTGGCGCTGTGCACTGGCCTGGCGGGGGCGGGGGCGGCGGCGAGGCGTCAAAGGGCGGAAGGGCGGCCGTGCCTGGGAGCTCTGCCGCGGGCACGCGCGCTCGTAAGTCGCGCCGACGCGTGACCGATCGCCAGGCGGCGGGCGCCGTTCGCACTCACAGGCTTCCCGTCTGGCGTAGCGGAAGGCGACCACGTGACCAGCAGCGGGAGAGGCCTTGAATAAAAGAGATGATTTCACGGTTTGCTCCAAATGCAAGAACACTCGGTCTGTGGCGGCAAGTCTGAGCCGAATTCCCGTGAAGTCGTTCTCTCTTGATTCGCAGCACACTGACACAACAGTTTAAAAATTTCATTTAGCATGCCCCAGTGATCGTTTAGTATTCCACATACTAAGTCTCCTGATATACACAGATGATTAACAGGTTCCAATACATCTTCGAATTGGAGTGGCCGCATGCGTAGTTGCTAAGCTTTCTAAATTCTATTACAACGGTGACTACACTTTTTAACTGCCTGGCCAGGTTTTAGGTACTATGAGATTTCCTGCCCAGACGCAAAGGCAATTTTTTCTTTCTCGTACGAACGTATCGTACATACGGAGTAATATACAGAGCATAGAGTAAGTAATGCAATGCTTCGGAAAATCGATTTCGAGATTTCAACGGAAAAAGGCGTTTTGCGCTTCTCTGATACCAAAAAAGTGGATAAATTTGGTTCTTTAAGTAGTAAATGATTTTATCTAGCAACACGTTGTGTAGTCAGGATCCATGATTTTAAATTTCATGGCAGGCACTTAAGATAGTTACAAAATAATTAAACCAGGTACTATATAACAAACAGTGGACATGAAAAGTTGTTTGTGACATCTAAAACTAATCACAAAAGAATTAAATTAAGCGCTTATTTAGGAAAGTCAAGTATTTTACATTTAAGAAAGACACAATATGCATATTATTTTATTCACTTTCATTTCATTCATTCGTAACCTATCAAGAACGCAGTTCCTCCGGGATTGGGTGCAATGGCCGATGTTCGTTGTGATCGGAGACGAGCGTCGAACATCCTCTTTGCATTTACTCGCAGGTGTTTACTCGCTTATGTGTGTGAGAGATTTCGGTGCGTATTTGATCAGAAAGTATTCGCGTTAGGAGAAATTCTGAAAAGTATTTGCTTTTCGGTAGAATATTTTATTCAATGAGTAATTAAAATGTCAGTCATATTTACTTGTTTCAGGCAAAAACATTACAATAGGCATTAACCGTCCTTTAAGGATATCTTAGGCTCTATTAGATGCTTTCATTCAGTAGATCGATTTGTTCATGATTCGTAAACATTGCAGTTATTTTCCACAACCTTCTGAATGAACTAAATACGCATGTGTTCCCCAAACCTAGTTCTAGTAATTAGACAAATACTAAGTTATGAGCATCGTTGGGTCCGGTGCGTGGCTCCGCTGCCTTCCGCTGGCTGGTGTGAGGCCGGGCGGGTGATGGGCGTTATCAGCTCCCACATGGCCCGCCCGCGCAGGAGCCGATGGGCCGGTGGCTGGTGGAGGGAGCCCTTCTGCGAAATCCCACGCCGCCACGTGCGGGGCGAATTATCAGCAGGACGTGCTTCGTATGTCCTCGCCGGATTTTGTGGGAGTTGCGCGCTAGACCAAACAGTCTGTGCCACGGCCCGACGACAGACGCTGGCCTCTGAACCGACCTACCTCAGACGAGGGACGTGCCATCCAGTCTGGAGAATGGTGGTGCCTGACACGGAGACGTAATACGCAGACATCTCCCAAGAATCAATTTGTAATGAATACAATCGCTTATAGTTTAGCGACATTAGGTTTTTAATCGAAACTTTCCGCAAGAAATATTCTATTGCTCCGTTTCCGCGAGCTTCAGAAATTCAGGTTACTTTTTTTGAATATACTTAGATTGTAAATAAAATTAGAAACGGAAAATATTATTACAATCATCTGATAACCAGAAATTTTTCCTCTTTAATAATAAATTCTATACAGGCCACAAATGAATGATTGGTTAGTCGTGGCGTGTCGAATCTCTTTAATTCCCTAGTTTTCCTCTTACATTTGGCAATATGAAAGTAAAAATCCGTGCGATTTGCCAGTCGTCATGGCCAGCAAGATGTTTCAAGTTAAGGGTTCGACTCCATTAAAACAGCACTTTCGAGTGGCCTGTCTGGTGGCAAAGCATTGGTTTAAATGGGGGGATTCACGCAAGCGGCGAACTTCCGATAATCAGAAGCGCCGACGAGCTTGCGCCCTAGCGGCAGAGCACAGTTTTAACTGGCACCGAGTAAAGTGGCTCAGTGTGTAGCATGACTTCGCAGTTGGGAGGTCCGGGTTTAATCCCTTGGTCGGCAATTCTGACCGGATTTTGTGTGGCTTTCTTTTATACGGCGAATGCTGGGAAGGATAAAACAGATCACGGCCACCTCTCGTCATCATTCATTTCTCGTTGCCTGTACACCGGGACCTTATCCCGTATGTAATGTACATACTGAATTTTGGAAAATTGGCGGTCATTTAGTTTTGTAAATAATTAACGTTAAAAAGTGAACTATGCGGCTTTTCATTGTGTTAATGTAACTCGTGTGTAATGATCTACACCACAAGGAAAACAGACACGAGTGATATTATACAAGTTTTATTTAACCACTGCTACATATTTACAACTCTCACTCCAAGCGGGTTTGCAAAGCTACCACTGACAGCCCCTCTCCTCTTCCCGTTGCCGCCCTTTGCGGCGACGCCTACGACCAAGCCCGGCGCAAGGCCGCGTCGTAATTGTGGCACCGGTGTCCCCGGCAGATTGACGATCTGCCCGAATGTGTTGAAGAACACATCACCCTGTCCGAACTGCGTCAACAAACCACCGTAGCCCTCGGCACTCCGCACCAGCCTAGGGCGGACAAAGTTTTTGTTGTCTAGTCCACGAGGAACCAGAAGAACGTCCCACTCGCGCCGTCTCGCCACGGCGTCTTATAGTCCAGTGTCACCTGACCTAACGTCACTTACTTTCCCCCAAAAAACCCCGCGCGTGGAAAGCCTTTCCTGGCGCTGCCTGGCCCGCGGACCATTTCTTATCGGAAAGTCTTCTTTGTTCTATCTTTAGATCCCCCAGCCCTCTACCTTGCACTCGGCTTGCTGCTGCCAAGCCGTGACACTACAGTAACATGTGCCACGGCAAGTAAGCAAGCTGCTTCACCTCGTCCTCTTTTGGACTAGCCACTTCTCTGCAAACCTAAGTTGCTCACACTAACAGAAGGTATATAGCCCGCGTTGTCAATGAATCACAGTCCCCCGCCTGGCAAACAATTCATGCTGAGACTTTCCAGCGGGTTCAGCATTTGCGAAATAGAGACTTATAACATCGTTCAATTCGTTAGGCATTTTTTGCGCAAAATGCAAAGAAAACCAGAAATTTCGTTCTTCGGCCAGGTGAAGCGTGTTTTACAAGAACTGGCCCCATTAATGAGCGCAATGTGCATGTGGTGGCGGAGGAAAATCAGTATGTTGCACGTAGTGTTGCTCACGAAAAGCGACTCTCAAAATGAGTCGTTCGGCATTGTGGATGAATCTATCCTCGGTCCTCACTTCTTAGCCCAGGTACTCTCAATGCATTTGGAGCTGGGCCGCGTTTCTGCTGGCGAAGTGCAGGATCTTCACCTGCGTATTGAGAGCGTTGCTGCAGAAATGTAAAACCCGGCAAAGTTGTGCGCGTCCCGGAGGCCTTCCAGGACTTTGCTTTCACGCAGGATGAGGCCATTTTGGGCACTTGCTGACCCCTGCCACGAGGAGAAAAGGTGATATGTTCGGTGTATTCGCAAATATAGTAAACTATCCTAAATAACACTTAAATACTATTTTTTCTCTCTTCTTTCATATGCGTTAGATAAGTAGGCTATAAAAGAAGCCGGGAACAATATATAATGTAATATTTGGACTACCTTTGGTGCAAAAAATGACAAACGACAAAAGACATTGTTTCCCAAAATTCTAATATATATATGTAATAAAAATTTTTGAAATAGGTCTAACATTATTTTCTGTTACACTTATGAGTAACTTAGTGTACTCTCTCACCGTATTCTGTATGACGAACGGGACTAAATCACTTGTATATTATTCTAAAAGTCATATTTTATTTCCACATAAGACCCACGAAAACTGGAGAGAATCTGCAAAAAAGTCCTTTACGCGGCAATAAATGACTGCTGGTGAGACTGTGGGGCCAAACCGAAAAGCCAGTGTAGACCAAAATATATTAGGAAACTAATACGAGAATGTATTGCTCTATTGTGTACCATCATCAGTTGCCCTCTAAGTTTGCTTATTCACCTTTATATCGCAAGAAGATAAAGCATATTTTAATCGTGTGCCGGATAACAGCGAATTTTCGACAGAAGAACTCGTATTGCAGTTCCCTGGTCATGAAAACGTAGATAAATCTTACTGCTGTTTATTGTCTCCATTCCATGTTATCCATTTTCTCCAAATAATAATTTAAGACTCCTGCAAACTCGAGACTCGGTGAGTTTGAAACGGATATTTGGTTTTTGGGAGGTATTGTACATGAAGCCCCCCAACCTTTTCCAAATTTTCTCGCAAATTGCTCCAAATCGTGTAATTAAACTTAATTCTCGGATGGCGCAAAGAACACTAAAAATAATGCAGATCTCATTTTCGTTAGAATCCCTGGCTTTTAGCAAATTAGCAGTTTTTTTACACATGCAATGTTGAAGGTAGATTTTTCTCCTAATGAAAATCAGTTCTTCATAGAAACATCTTGATATAAGGTGATAAACAAATTTTGAAAAATATGGGTAGATTTCTCTTAGTTTTTTCGTAAAATGTAGACAGTTTTTAATTTTTTAGTCATTCTTTCAAACATTTTAGCTTCGTATGTATCATAGGTTGGTGTAAAAATTGGGTCTAATTCCAATTTCCCAAGTACAGTATTAAAGATATAGAGTTTTTGTTTCAAATGTTCTAGAACAGCATGCTTTAAAAGGGTTATATACATTTTTTGGGGAAAGAAAAAAGAACATTCGTAATTTCACTTCAATTTTATTTTTTTAAATGATTTTCTTAAAAACACCGAATCTCCCCCCGTCAATAGAAGTAAGGACACTTAAAGAGTGGCTCATTTTCTTTCAACTCTCTGAATTTTCTAAAAATGCAAATTTAGAGTTACTACGTGAAAGTGTGTGATGTTAAGCACCCTCAGTGTTGTTACGTTATCGTGTGGAGAGCAGTTTTCTTTAATAGTGCAATTCAGGGTAACATATCGATATGTTTAAATAATTGCATTAGTACCACAATCATAGTCCCTGACGTGCTTCTTACTTTATTTACGTAATTATTAAGTCATATATGTGTTATCGCGTATGTGTATTGAATATGTCATGTCTACCTCATGCCGAGGAGCTGATTGCGCTGAACGTGTTGGCAATGTATATGATTTTTGGAATAGTCGCAGAAGGAACAACCTTAAGACTATACACTTTGTCAGCTCTATTATTCATACTCCGATATCGTACACAATTTCTAATGTGATTGAAATAAAGTGATGTTCTGCTCAATAATTTGTAGGGAGATAGTTCTGATGCAAATGATTCTGATGCGCAGATGATTGCTAATTACTCTTTCGTTTCATCCTTACGAGGGGTTTGACATCTGCGCTTCGCCTTCCTCAACCATTCCATGGCGGCAGAGCAGATCCTGATCTATTCCAAACTATGTTTCGGGCTTAAATTAATTCTTTGACTTCGAATGAGATTGAAAGTTTGTTGAGGTAAATGATGTATAAAATAAAAATTCGGCTTTAACTTATTGTATGCAGTTTTCGGATGACGTAATAAGACGAGAAAAGGCGCCTCTTGTGAAGTCATAACATATTCAACGAAGGTAAAACATGTACATTAATTTTAGTTTTACATTCTCGCCTTTGTAAGAAGATCGTAATTGTAATCGTGCATCGGAAAAGGGCGAAGTTTCAACAGAACTTATTGCCTGGGCCAACGTAACGAAGAAGTGGATAAATCGTGTTACTATATGAAAACAAAGAACTACCATAGTAAATTACTTCTATCTATATCTATCTATCTCTATATCTATCTATCTATCTATCTATCTATCTATGTGTCTGTGTGGCAGTGATCTTCGCTAGCGCTTAAACTGTTCAGACATTTTCTCCAAAATTGATATTCTTGGTTCGCTTTCAAGGAACTCAAAGCCTTGCGAGTTTGAATCGAATATTTTGATTTTTGCGGGTACATTACATTAATTCCGAGTATCATTTTCAGAAGTTTCCCAAAATTTGGCTTATTTATTTTTTTATTAACTTCTTTTACATTTGTCTTCGGATACAGGTACAGTATAGGACAATTAAACGGGGCAGATCTAATTTTCGTTGAAATTCCTGATTCGAAAACTGCAAATTTTAAATTTGTTTCGGCGCATTCCTACAATTGCGGCATTATACGTTTACGTAACTGTTGGCGATGCGAGAAAGTACGTGCTGTGATGGTCCTACACGTTTTAATACAATGGCACTGGGGGCAAAAGATGATACTATTTCACAAGCGACTGGACAAGTTTAGGGAAGATAAGAGATGCACCTTCGAGTGCATTAGCTGCGGGGCGGAATCGATTGCGCGCCATTGTGAGGGGCTCCATTAACTTGAAAAAGCTCCAGAACATAAAAGGTGTAGAGTAAAACGAATTGCTTTACCATGAATAGTCGTATGGGAACTAGTACGAGCCCAAGAGTACATACTACACACAAGGCTAATTTTGGGAGATAGAATTAAACGAACTGCGGACAACAGATATAAGAAGAAGCCACTTCTGCAAAGGCGTTAGAGATAACCAAAATTTTCTAATTGCTGAGCACGAGGGAATTGATGATGGTGAGAGACCCAGGCTGCGGCGTCGGGCGTTTGAACCTCTCGCTGCCGAGATTTCATCTGGCCTCCTGCACCCGACCCCAGCGCTGCAGGGAGCGAAGCCGTGATGGGCGCTGGTTTAGAGGATCGCGGGCGGGCACGTGGCTGAATAAAACGAGCGGACGCCGCGCCGTCGCCCTACCCCGCTCCCGCTCCCGCTTTGAGCCCGCGTGCGACGTTTGAAGAGGCGTCCCTCCGCCCCCCGGGCCCGCCAGCCAGCTCGCTCGTCCGTCACGTCAGGCGCGCCGGATCGCTTACTGTCGCGCGCCGCCAAAGCGGGGCCCGGGGCGCCCCCGCCTCCGCCCCCCTCGGCTCCGCCCGGCGTCGTTTGCGAACGCGTCGGCGCCTCGGGCGCGGCTCGGTTGGCGCTCGCGTTCTCTCGCCACACTCACACACACACAACACTCACCACGTCGGACACTCCGATGTATTTATGAGGAGACTTCACCGGCAGATCCTGCATAGTTCAAAACGCATGCAGTCCAATTTTGAGGTGTCAGCTGATAAGTCGCATGATCTCCCTTCCTCAATCCTGTCGCACCTCATTCTCCTAATACGTACCGCTACAATTGTGCTTTACTGTATTCTGAACCACTACAGAGAGGCTTTATTTTAACACGTGAATATTATTTTTTGTGCTCTAATCGGTACATAACTAACGTTTAGGTAAAGTTCTATGTGTATTAAAAAATCTTTTAAAAAAATTAATGAGGTATTAATGAAAAACAACAAGAATAAACTTGTGAAAATATTCTTTCGTTTTATAAATTTCGGAGGAACAAATTCGCTAAATTATATTTGGTGTTGAATTCAAGTAAAAAATAATGAAATGTAAGGATACTTCCCATGCATTTCAGTATGGACTGCTACTGAATCAACTGTGGAGTGTCGCCACTCACTGCCATCACAATGAAGCCACTTAGTTTCCTTGTCGTTCCCGTTTCCGTTCCGTGCTAGAGCGATAATATTATTGTGGAGCTCCGCCGTCGAGAGCGAGGCAAACGACGATCATACAGATCTGTGCCCTGCTTGGAATACGACGGTAGATGTGCGGGAGATCTCTCGTCCGTGGAATCTCTCTATGGGGGAGTTTTTGCGCGGCATAGCGTACAGCCTCGTCTTCGCCTCGTGCGCTTGCACAATGCATAAAAATGATGCGAAACTCGAAATGCGCACGCCCAGAAGGTCGATTGCGCTGTCGATTGCTGTTAAGCTTCGCTGTCACACGCGCACACGGCAAAAAGTTAATATAAGGGATTTGATATAGATGCCGATCTTTTTATACATTGAAGTTTGTGCTCAATGTTTCGAGGTTTTCTGTTTTGTTTGTGAATCATAAAGTTCCATAATAGCAAATTTGTAAAAATTAAACTGATTTGTCCACTGTCGGTCCGTGTGTTCGAAGGAAGAGACTATACCTTTATCGATCAGACTCTCGCTCTTCCGGCAGACGACCCCGATGCCCCGGTGTTTGCGACGGCGGAGAGCGGCCAACGCACATGCAGTAGGCGCGGGGTCTACCGTCTACCGTCTTCCGTCATCCTTTCACGCCTACTACGGCAGACTGGCACTGGGCGCTCAGGCTTTCAGGCCCACAATTGTTTCTTCCTCCTCCTCCTCCTCCTCCTCCTCCTCCTCCTCCTCCTCCTCCTCCTCCTCCTGCCTCCTCCTCCTCCTCCTCCTCCTCCTCCTCTCCTCCTCCTCTTCCTCCTCCTTCCTCCCCTCCCCTCCTCCTCCTCCTCCTCCTCCTCCTTCCTCCTTCCTCCTCCTCCTCCTCCTCCTCCTCCTCCTCCTCTCCTCCTTCCTCCTCCTCCTCCTCTGCCTCCTCCTCCTCCTCCCTCCTCCTCTCCTCCTCCTCCTCCTCCTCCTCCTCCTCCTCCTCCTCCTGCCTCCGTTCCTCCTCTCCCTTCCTCCTGCCTCCTCTCCTCCTCCTCCTCCTGCCTCCTCCTCCTGCCTCCTCCTCTCCTCCTTCCTCTCCTCCTCCTCCTCCTCCTCTCCTCCTCCTCCTCCCTCCTCCTCCCCTCCTCCTCCTCCTTCCCCTCCTCCTCCTCCTCCTCCGTTCCTCCTCCCTCTTCTCCTCCTTCTCCTCCTTCTCTCCTTCTCCTCCTGTCTCCTCCTTCTCCTCCTTCTCCTGCCTTCTTTCTCCTTCTCTCCTCTCTCCTTCGTCCTCCTTCTCCTCCTTGCTCCTCCTTTCTCCTCCTTCTCCCCTTTCTCCTCCTTTCCTCCTTTTCCTCCTTCTCCTCCTCTCCTCCTCTCTCCTCCTTCTCCTGCCTTCTCCTCCTTCTCCTCCTTCTCCTCCTTCTCCTCCTTCTCCTCCTTCCTCCTCTTCTCCTCCTTCTCCTCTTCTCCTTCTTCTCCTTCTTCTCCTTCTTCTCCTTCTTCTCCTTCTTTCTCCTTCTTCTCTGTCTTCTCCTTCGTTCTCCTTCTTCTCCTTCTTCTCCTTCTTTCTCCTCTTCGTCCTTCTTCTGCTTCTTCTCCTTCTTCTCCTTCTTCTCCTTCTTCTTCCTGTCTTCTTCTTCTTCTTCTTCTTCTTCTTTCTTCTCTTCTTCTCTTCTTCTTCTTCTTTTCTTCTTCTTCTTCTTCTTCTTCTTCTTCTTTTCTTCTTCTGTCTTCTTCTCTCTTCTTCTTTCTTCTTCTTCTTATTATTATTATTATTTATTTTATTATTATTAATTATTATATTATTATTCATGTGTTATGTGGTTTTGTCAGTTCAATCTTGAATTATTAATAAACACAACCACTGTGAAATTAAATTCTCTCCTTCGCAATAGTGTGTATTAAGAGTTCATTAAAAGTTTAAAAACTGGACGGTGTTTGGGTCGATGTATTATTATCAACGACGTTTTCAAACAGTGATGTTTTCTTGTCGATCGCTCATCCCTTCGCTAGAGAGTGATATTTTTCCAATACGCGGAACCCCTCAAATAGCGTATGGAAAGGTGGAAAATTCATATAGTTCTTCTCAAGTTCACAATGTTTCGAGGGAACCACATCTCTTTTGAAGAAAAAAAAAACGCATTTGCCGGAAATATATCAAGAGCTTTGCGGTTCCCACTCACTGGTGCCAACTTTAGGGCAGGCTGTTTAGCACTCGCGGGCACGGGCGCCCTCGTGCAGTCGTTGTGGAGGGGGAAGCGCTCTTATCACTTGCGCTTTCTTTTCGTGGAAGCATTACGAGTAGTGCGATGGCTGGCAGAGGGAGCCACAAGCCCCCGGTTTCTGTATCACCGTATACCATGTTATCACCGATGCAGATGGAGATGAAAGATTTGCAGAACTCCGTATTCTAAAGGAAAGATATTTTAATATCCTTAATTTGCCGCAATGGTGTCAGAATTTACATGTGGAAGTCTTCCCCAAACTTCATAAAATGCAGCGAAGATTCTATGTTTGGGTCAACATTGTTGCGGGCAGATTTTCCTGCAATGAAAAGAATAAGAAACAAAGAAAGAACCCAACTTCAGGACGAGACATCGAAGATCGCAACAGGGGAAGTACTGAAACCGGATTTTGCTTCACTTGTTAAGATGAAATATCAAAAATAAGTTTCATAAAATAGTGTTGCATTGATTCGAATTGTACGTTTCCTGTTAAAATCAAGGTTTCTTTCTTAGTACGAGCTCCGGCGTGACCGGCGCCCCCAACCTCTCCGCTCCCTGCTCCGGCTATCAGTGACGACCCGTCGCCAAAGGCCAAGCCAACCCGCGTCCTCCAACGCTGACAGCGGTCGGGGTCCGCCAGCGCGCGCTGTGGCCTGGGGGCAGCTGAGTTGGAACAGCCCAACTTCCATTGGGCACTCTTCAAAAGTTGAGCCCCCGTCGAGAGCCAGGCATGTGGTGATCTCGTGCTCTGACCTTCCCTTCGAGCGATTTGCCCACCTCGATTCACTAGTTTTGCAAGGGTGATTTTTTCCGCCCAATGTATGGTATGTCGCGAATTACGTGTGGAACAAGTGCGGCATTCGTGTGGTTTGTTGCTCAAGTTTTCAACGTTAAATGATACCGAAACGTTTATACTGTTAAAAACTGTAATGCCGGAAATTTTGTTTCGTTTTTAGTGTTATTACTCTACACAAAGTATATTCACAAAGTTTCAAAATCAAAATGTTCGAGATATTAAACTTTTTTTTTCTCCACTTAAATTTTAAGGTTTAAGTGCATTAAATGTGCGTTAGCTGTAATTTATGTATTTGTTTCATTGACCACTAAGACAATCGTCTGACGAGAATTGACCTGTTTGGCACTATAGAAATCCATTTTAGTTTTTTACGAATGGTTGAACAATAAATCACTGTGTGTGCGTTTTCATTTCGGATCGATCGCATAGAACACACGTACTATGTCAGTTATTCCTAGTTTCCAGAAAACTAAGCTTGGAAGTTTATAAAGTTTGGTTCTTCGGGAGCGACAATGTTAGTTTCCTGGTAAAAAGCTTGATACGATCGTACAGCCTTTGAACACTAGGTAGACGTGAGCGAGAAATCTCCGAAAATGATATTAACTCAAAAATGACCTTGAGTGGACACAATATTTGTTCTCTGAGAAATCGACATTTATAGTATTACGATTTGTAGTTGGTATGTGAAGTGGGTAGCTGTTCATTGCATACCTGCCATTTTCCAGGCGGGATAGAACGAACGTATGAGGGCGCATTTTTGAAGGAACGTTTTTGTCGAACCGCTTTGAGGTTGTCGGCGACGTTGAGGTTGGGTATTGTGGCGCGCGTAGCCGGTCGGAGATCGCGAGGCCAACGCAACTCCGAGGTCAGGTGTGCAGGGGACCTTTCGCCCGGGCGATCTGTTCATCTCTCAGCCGGACCCGCCCACTTCCTTCTCCCTCCCGTCGCTTTGTGTGCGCCCAGCGAGCCACCGCCTCGCCTCTCTGTTGGCCCCGCGCGGCGCCGTTTCCAGCAAAACGAGAGCCCCCCTGCAACTCCAGCCCGGCGCTGTGCGCCGAGGATGCTGACTGGTGCCAGTTGCCGCTCGACCGTGGAGCACGGGGCGACTCGAGATCAGCATAGATAATACCGCGAGTGCTGCGGAAATCGTCGATAAATCCCCGACTCGCGAAGTGGGGAGTCCCACGGATTGAATTAAGACCAGCAGAGTTGCAAAATGCGCCAATTATTGAAAATAATTGGAAGCAAAAGATATAAGCAATAGATACATCCACTGTTTATTGCCCATCAACAGTGATCGATACATAACACCTCCTAAGATATATAGTCACAGCTTACAGTAGGGAGGGGGCGGTAAGAAAAATAAGCTGGAAAAAACCTTTTTTTTTAGATACACCGCCGTGATTGGAATATTTTTTCTACTCGGATATTCTTTTGAATCGCAATGTGTTCATGTATAGAGTACACGCCAAAAAGAAGACGTTCATAAAAGCGTACGCCAAGTCTTTGAGTGAGCCCCACCTTAAGAAAGTAACTAAGATCAGTTCGCACTCGTAGGGGGCGCTGTCGGAACCTGCAGCAGCATGTTCATCTAAAGATATTAATTTTGGTCCAAGAAGGGAAATGTGCAAACAGTATTGAAATGTTGATGAAACTTCAACAAACGAAATGAAACAATTTTTGAATAGCAAATTTACCTTAACAGAGTTGAAATAAGAACGCTAAAGTCACTTTCGCACTACTTGCGTAATTGTCGCCCTAGTATTTTGTGTACATTGCAGTGCTCACAGGTTTAATATGACCTTGGCTATTGTGCCACACGCGTACCGTAAAGTAACACTTTCCTATCAGTAAACAGTAAATGTAAGCGCTAGTTTCCAAGAAGGAGCGCTGAAAACTTCGTGATTTTCGTAACGCTCACGTAACCCCACGCGCAAGCTACAGAGCCCTGTCCATTGCCGCACTTCTGTGAGCTGTGTGGAGCGGAGATTTCGTTGCGCCAATCGTGACGCAAAGTCTCGCTTACAGCAACTACCTAGGCGTGACAGCCTCTCCCGTCATCGGCCTTTCTTTTCCCGCTGCTGAACTGAATTCGCCAGTTAATGTGCAGCCCAAAAATTTACCATACGTCAGATATGATGTTCGATGGAGTAAAAAAGCAGTCGACTTGATCAAGCAAACATAAAAAAAAAACGAGTTTCCGGAGAAATCAATGGCCCGAAGCCTTGCTGGAAATCTAGTTGGGGAACGTGAAGGTGCCAGCTTGATGAGGTTAGATCACTAGTGGAATCAAGACTTCAAATTTGTTGATATCTACGTTGTCATTCACGAAATTTAACTAATCAAATTCCGCGTTTTGTAATGGATGTGAACTTATTTTTAGTGCCTAAGTTGCACACTCCTTTTCTTCTGAAACATGTACGTTGTATGCAGAAAAATATGCATTATATGCCTTGGAAATGTATAAAAATCCATGAAAACGTAATAATAAAGCAATAAATTCCGTTTGCTGACGTTAGAGAAACTGTACGAACCACAAACCTTCGCTTTGCTTCTTTTTCGTTTCCCATTGTTTGATGACCCACTTGCTCATATTTTCAGTCCAATCATCAGCCCAGCCCCGAGAAATCCAACAGAACGATGCCCCTCATCCGCTCTATTCTGAGCAAATGTTCCTGTTCTCAAACGTTGCCACTCTCGAATGTCGTATATATTTGTCGTGTACTGATCGTGAATGCTTTGTAAGCAGGATATACATATTGTGCAATCGCTTGCTCAGCCTTAGTGAAAATATGCAGCATTGTAACTTCGTGCCTAGTCTTGATGGATAGTTCCTAATCTCGTGAGTAATTGCGAAGCGGATAACACGTGAGTAATTTCAGATCTTGTCTCGCAATAGTTACTGAAATAGTCATGTTTTTTTGTACACTTTTTGACCCAGTTTCAGGAGAAATTGGGGTCCATTAATTTCATAAAATGAATTATTCTTAGCTTGTTAGGTTAGTGCAGTAAAAAATAAAGGTTCGAATGTACTACCGGATTGATCAAGCATTATTTATGCATTGCTTTTCATTTATAAAGGACTGTTAAAATAGCGTTATATTATTTACTGTAAATATTGTTTAAAAAATGAAAATTCCGCACTTCGTAAACCATACTTTAAACGTGAACATAGCATCGCGTGGTGAGGTGGCTAAGGTCACGTGATGCTGCTGCATTGCCTCTGACCGCGAGATCCGATGGTGATAGATATTAGACGATAGCTTCTCTACTCGGGAGGACACCGCCGCTAACTGGAGACAAATTCTAGCATCTGACTGCTTGTGTCGCTAGTTTTCTGTTCTGGTTTCTCTGACGAACTCGCGACGAAGGCCACAGCGGTACCCTGACACCGGACTATGGACCGGGCGCGATCTTTCCTTCCTCTTCCCTGTCGTATCCTCAACCTTTACACGAAGTACATTACCAAACATGCCGGGAGACCAGTCGGGAGCTCACAGTTTGCCCCGGCTGGGGCGGTGTTCCGCGTGTGGGAGATACCTGGATGGGGAAACGCCGCAGGGTGACGTGCAGTTTGGCTCCGTATCTCACCGTTCAGCGGAGGAAGAACACCGCCCCCTCCCGTGACGAAACATGCACTGTACGTACGGGACCAATGACCATAAGACATGTCACGTCCTGAAGCAGGAAATAATCAATTAACATGGCATCGTACGGAAACTCAATTTCGATCGTTTCTGACAACGCGTGCTACAGGTTGGACGCCGTCCAGCAATGTACGAGAGCATCCTGAAGGTCTCATTTTATTATAAGCATAAGAAAAATTGTTCATTTAGGGATAACCATGGTTTTAAGATCCTAAGACGCATTGTTTGTTTCTCAGTTGTAGAGTGTTTGGTAGCAAAAGGAAAGCTTTCCCCTCCCCCTTCTATCAGCAAACTAATTATTTTGTTTTGCTAGATTTTTGATGACTTTGTTTTCAGCGGCAATTCTTTTAATTTTTGCTTTCAGTCTGTTTTATGTAGGTCTAGGACGTAATTCCCTTTCCATGATGAGCATGTTTTGTTACCATTTTGTTTTGTAGCGCATAACCTTCTGGGAGGCTAGATACGCTTGTTGCCTAGCAGGCGGTAGCGATGGCCCTAGCGCGCTGTTCAGCCGCGTGCGCCCGCGTCCGCCAGGTGTCTCCGCGCGCCGCGTGACTCGCGTGCGCGACCGCCCAGCTCTGACAGTCCGGAGCCGGCCGCTCCGCGCCGTCCACCGGCCGGGGTCGTTACTTACGGCGGCGCGGCGGCTCCTCCGCAGGGCGTATATCAGGCAAGTCGCCGCGTCAGGGAAGTGGCATGTTACCTTGTCGGGGCGCGTGTAAATTCCCCCGCGGCGGGTACGCTCGCTGCCCGCGCCCAACGGAGCCCCGGGCCCTCCACGGCACACCAGGCGTTGCGTGGCTTAGTGACTTGTTGCATTCGTTGCCTCCTTTGCTTTCTTACAAGAACAGTAAACGTGAATCTTTTTCGTACCGAGGTAGCATATCGAGAATTTTGGAAGTCGCTGTTGAGCTGGCATTCAGTGTAGCGTCTCCCTCTGACACATCGGCCCGGGGAGCAGATTCCACGCGCGAAGGGTACGAGTAGAGCTGGATGAATGCATACGAGCACAACGAACACGTTCACTCAGCTTCCTCCTCCTACCTTTTCTTGAAGAAAATTCACCCCACTTCGTAAACATTAAAAAAAGTATTATTTTTTTTATATTGCATCAACTTGCATGATTAGGTTTCTCCTTGGCAGTTTGGTTACTTCTTTTCAATTTTTTAAATATTGGGTACAGTAGTCATGAAAATAATTGTATTCCTGCAACACGAGATTATATTAGCTACTATCGTTTCTACATTCGCAACACTAACAAAAATCGCTAATAGGGACTGGACTCATAATAACGACACCGTGTCTGAAATCATTGACACTACGTTGCTTGTGCTATAAACCATGCGTAAGTTAGCAAAATTAAACCATTGTTTTGCGTTCATGTTTATTTTTTTATCTTGGTGCGTTGTATTACAAGGAACAAATTCATTGTTCAACTCTTTGCAAGAAAACTGAGACTCAAACTCAGGGCCTGCAGCAACCACAGCGTCGTGGATTTTCCTGTTTTAAGGAAACTTGTTCCTGAATTTAACTTTTTTAAATAAGTTTATTTTTAAGTCGCATCACCATCAATGGTTATTAGCGACTACGTATAAAATATTACATAAACATTTCCATAGGTTATAAAACTGTGCTTAAACAAAGTAGTTCATAAAAAATATATGTAGGAAATGAAACATGCACTATTAAATACGAAGTTGCAATTGTACGGATTTGAAATACATTTAGTGGGGTTATATTTCAATTAAGATGTTGTTACTTGATTGACAGAATTGTAGTACTTTTTAATTGAACACGATGTCCCCATCCTTCAGTTTCTTGTCGCTCCTTTCACGCACCGCAATATTCCAGGTTACGGGCGAGATTTATTTTGGAACGAATTGCGCGGTCTTTACAAGGTTCAGTTAAAATGTAATTTTTGAAGTTCACAGAATTGATATTTTGCCTTTTATTTCCAAAAGTAACACAGACGAAAATTGTGTTCGTTAGTTATTAAAACTTTTTTTCCACGACATCCTTTCGCTAAACGTTACACGCATTGTGTGGATCATTGTTTTTCTTTTAGATTCACGTAAAATGTTTGTCCATGTCTTCTAGCTTTTTACTCAGAGCTTTATGAATCTTCTGAGATAATTCCTTTGTTCATTTCTTATGTATAAATGCAGCTTGCATCGTAATCAGTTCAAACTAAAAACTTACAACAAGCGTTCTTAAGTCGGTCTTAATATTTTTAACGAGACTTTTCAGGTCACGTGAACTCCCAGTGAAAATTCAGTGCTAGTGTTCGCCGAGTTTCGAATGTTAGAGCGTGAAAAATCCGGTCCAGACATTCGTTCAATTTAACATTTATGTGGTACCCTTTATTTCCATGTGATGATCCGACAGAATGGTTGAGACGTATTTGCATGTTAAGGTTATCTCATATTTCATGGACTTCAATCGAAGTACTGTGGATTAATTCATTATGCCACATCTGCAGGAATGCCACAATTGTTTTCTTTGAATTGTCCTTGGGCTTGTTGAAATCTCATTTATGATATTGAAGGGAATGGCAAAAGATTCGAAACAAGGAGGACATTGTAGCCTTTGGAAATTTCTTGGTATGATCGTTGGTTCACGAACGTTTCGCGAAAAATGCGGCCGTCAGTATCAGTATTCTCCGATGTTGGTATATGGAGTTCGAGTGAATCAAATTCCACTGAAGATCAAGTACACAGTTTTACACAGTAGTAGTTATTTTCAAGGTTTACACGATTAATATTTCATTTAATTCTGGTACGAATTTCGTTATTTACTTCATCCATTGAAATGTTTTATTAAATTCAAATGCGTTTAGTACTTACAAATTAATTCTTGAATACGAAACTAGAGCTAAGAAAAATATCTCCAAAAAAAATCTAATAAAAAATGCTAAGAAAAATAAAAGATATTTGAAAGAAGCTAACAGCTAAATTCACAAAATGTTATTTATGAATGTCTCAATAAGATGAAGTGTTGTTTCCGGCCATTAAATATCCCAGAACTGATTTTCAAAAAGAGAGGGAGGGAAAAAAACAAGAAAAAAGAAAATAAAACAACCATGCGGACTATTTTGACTCTCCAACCTCTTAGGAAATTGTAAGAAAAAGAATGGATGGTATTTTCTCACGTGTAACTGAAAAGTACATTGACGGCTAAATTTAGAAAATATTCAGTTTCACTGTTTTGAACTTATGTCGAGGTGTCAAAACAGTTCAGGCGGTGTTTAAACTTCCCACTGTGTATCAGCCAAAATCGAAATTGTTTCATGTTTGTATAATTTTCCTCTGTATCTTCGTCACCCTGTTACAAATTATATTTTTGTCTCAATTTGTGCGCGCGTGGGAAATTAATGTGATCAATTTTATTTTCTCTTGATAAGTTATTACCTTGAATACGGATGTCGATATACTCTGCCTGGATCGAGAGGATCGTAGTTAGGAGGGAAATGTGAAAAGATTTGAATTATGTTCCTTGTACTTTTAGGGAGGGAAATCTAACAAGACAACCGAGTCAAGCTAACATCTCATAAATTAGTGAGTAAATCTGAATGATTAAAAATAAAGTCTTGTATGCACCACGTCGTTCACTAGTGCTTTGACTGGAGACTCGGGCGCCGCTCGACCATTGTAAATGACTATTGGCTGCTGAGGCTGCGGGTGATGGCGGTGAGAAGGGGATGTGCTGCGAATGTCAGAGAAGGCGCGGGAAGCGAGTGCCCGCGAGCGGACGCGGACGCGGACGCGGACGCGGCGCGGCGTCTCCTAGAGCGTCCAGGTGGCGGGGCCCGTGTCGCTGCTAAAACGGAGGAGCAGCCTCTGCCACGCACGCTAAGTCGTCGGCAGTGGGAAGGGCAGATCGAGAATTTTTGTCGACTGGTTGGGGGTTGAGATTGGGATCAGATTCTATGTGAGAGTACTCGTAGTTCGTAGATTTTAAGTTTAAGAGATGAATTTAGAATGAAGTAAATGTATGCAGAAGGCAGCATTGGCGTATTTTCATAGTCATGCTATTGCACGATAAGAAGTTTGTTTGAATCGTTGTATCTCATCATAGGTAAGTTTTGTTTTTGGACGAGGGAATTTCAGGTAGGAAATGGTTAACATGCAACAGTATTAGTTGGATGACATTATATAAAACAAGGCAATATCGAGCGAAGAAAGGAATAGTAGTAGTATAGGTGGAGCTCTGAGCATGTAATCTCGTTCTTTTGTAGAAAGAGTGATGAAAGGGGCTCCAAAGTAAAGTGAAAATAAATTTTTCAAATTAAAGGGCGTCAAATGGAATATTCCCTCTTAATCACAGCGGTGCGCCTGGACGCTACGAGACTCGGTAGCTTTGCACGCGCCAGGACCACCCGGTTTGTCCGGGCCCAAGCGCCCCACCGACGGTGTACCCTTTTAAATTCTCGCCAAAATGCTTACAGGTCGTTATCTGACCAATCGTACAAATTTCTATGTAGATAGCCTTCCCCGGGAATATATAGCGTGGCCCAATGAGGTGTGCGAGCGTCGCCATAATTTGGGGCCGAGACGCGTCTCAAGGAATTCCGGCGCCGCCGCAGCCGCCGCCACCAACAGGAATGCCAGGAACACGCGAGGCATGCGACATAAACAGCGCCAACGAAAATAGTGGAGACCCATGTAACACGTCCTCTCCCTCTCTAATCCTTGGCGAACTGAAATGTGTGTATATGAGGTGTTCTAGTAGCGTTTCGACCCCTCGCCCACCCGTGTGCAAGGCGCGCTTTGGGGCCGACAGGTTGCGCTTACTACTTCGTGTAGAGCACGCATAACGTCTGGTCCCCGCGGTAATATTTCTCGTCTTCGAAGAATACATGCGATGCTTCGGTTGAATGGCGAGCCTCGCGAGGAAAAAGGCCTAGAATATGCTTTTTTGCATTTATATGTTTATTTATTTAATGTCAAAAACTGTTAAAAACTAGAACGTTTGTGGCAGTCGGAGATGTTAACGCACTGTTGATACATCAACCAATGCCTGGAAATATGCATAGAATAGATTGTATTTTGTGGTATATTTTTAAACGGTTTTAGTTAAGAAATAATTTTGATCTTCGGAAGGGGAGATTGAGCTAAATTAGTTATAATAACGATTGCTTTCACAGAGAACTAATAAATTTTGCTTGGGTATACGCATATTGTAGTATGTAAGGGAAAGAAAACTGATTACCGTCGTTTTGGTGCGAGTACTATATTTTCATTTACGATGTTTGTACTGATCGTTGCGATATGTTATCACTCAGATGTATACCTAATCGCACATAATGTAAACTCTTGTTAAAGATCCTCTTCCAGTACTTGTGTTATTGGAAGCCATGGAATTTTACGTCTGATCTTCGGTGTTCTATTTGGAATTATAAGTTTTTTTAAAATGTGATTGAATCTGTGTTAATAGCTTTCTTTGGAACTTGTATGGAAAAGCAATTAGTTTTAAGACAGATTTATTAAACTTGTCATAAGTAATACGTTGTACTGGAATGACCCTTGAAGATAGTAAAAAACGTGAAGGAAAATCATTGTGCGAATTTTTATTTTGAAATTATCTCGTTGAGTAAATGTGTGCCATCAGCGGATAATTATAATCCACCGCGTGTAGTAACACCATATATCATATTCATGTATTATATAACACTTAATTTGTCGGTATGATTGAAACAAATAATTTTTCTAGTTGGATTGCCAGGATCACAATCCTTCCTATTCGTATTCCAGTAGTAAGTACAGCAGACTATGCAATAGGCATTGCGTTTTGCTTGTGTGTTATGTGTTATGATCCAGGAATTCCTCTTGTGATGCGTCAATTTTTAAGTTTAGGAAAATTCCATGTCCGGTCTTTCCGTCTGTGTCCACCTATCCTACCGTTCGTTTGTTAAGTGAGGCAGTTTGTGAATGTTCGCAGCTCAACAAAGGTGGATTTTCACCGAAGTTGATATCCCCCGACCGATCTGCTGACGTCGCGGCCCTTTGAATTTGAAACTGATATTAATTTTTTAATTAATCCCCAATATTTTCAAGTTTTTCAAAAATGACTTCATTTCTTTTGAGTAATTTTTCTAGGCTGGAACAAAAAAAGCTTATAAACCTGACCCATTTTCATTGAATTCTCTTAATTTTGGAGAATTGCATGCGTTTTCCGATATCTTTCTACAAGTATAATCATCAGATACAGTTTTCAGATCATGAGTACTCTTCTCATAATTTTGCGTGAAGTAAAAGCTGAAATGTGATTTTCTCAAAAACCAACTCCATTTCCCCACCCACCCCCACCCTCCATTTCCTCCTGGGCTCGATAGTGTCTAGTTCTCTGATAAAAGTGGCGCAGGTGCGATATTCGTTGTAGCCTGAATTTTCCGAAAATTTAAAATTAGTTAGAACGTATAACGAGAAATAATAGCGAGAAAGTATGTGGCGATGTAGTGTACGCCGGCTCGCCCGTTCATTCGTGCGAGACTTATTAAGGCAAATACGAACGCGTTTAAGGTGGGAATATAATTAAAGTGGAGAGGTCTTCAAAGGAAAATAAAATGTCCAATAAGAAAAGGTGCTCTATGCTAGAATGCAGAAATGCGAAGATGAGACTTACGCGCGTGGAAAACTAATATTTAGATAACTTTTGAAGCAACATTTCGCCCTGTTGAATGGAGAAGCACTTGGTGGAGTGAAGAGGTATGTGTTTTGCCGTTCCTCTCCCATTTCCGCTTGGTTTTCTTCCCTCCACCGCCTGCGCACTTGAAAGAGAGCGACGGCCCTCTTGAGGTGTAGCATTGAAGATTAGTGCCGCTCTGTGAATGGTGTTGTGTTCCCGAAGAGCGGGCGGCTCGGCCTTGTCCTGGTGCACTCGCACTGTGCGTTTCTTTTGTGGGGTTTGCACTCTTCCGAAATAAAGAGGCGTGGTAATCGTGTAAATATTGGAGATTCTTTTTCTTTTACCTGAATAACTCCAAATAAATGCGTTCTTTTTCTCTCACAGATTTCACGACGTAATTTAGCCAACCACAATAAAGCCATAAGTGGTTGAACGACCATTTTGTAGACTGTAGTAATTGTGATATTTGTCGGCATCCGTATCCCTTTGTTACTGAAAATACTTCATATTACACGCTTCTCTTCAGCTGTACATCCTGTCCTCATTCAAAATGTTGAAAGAGGTTTTAGCAGAATTGTACAAGATTCGTTTTATTTCTACTTGTTTTGATGCACATATTTAACCTTACGAGTGTCGTTTAAACACTCTAGACAACTGTTTTTACCTATTTGTTCGATGGTGGCCATTTTTAAAATGAAAGTATTTTGTTCTTGTTTTCGTTCGAGAAACTTGAGTATTCTGAAAAAACCTAAAATGAAATGGGTGATGACTCAGAGTAAAGAGATGAAATGTCAGGAAGTTTGGTAGCAACTGGAAAAGTAAGAAATTTTTTATTTCAATTGAAAAAATTTATTAAAATAAGTGGCCGGAACACTGCCAAATGCAAAAGGATGTATACTTGAAAATACTGTTCTACCGAAACCGCTTTCCAAAATATTGGACTTTGAAAGATTTTGTCATTCAAATATATTCCTCTATATACATAGCAGAAGTTACTAGTAGTGTTTAAACATTGTCCCAATCTCGGTAGTTTGACCGAAAAGATCAAAAATAGTTTTGTATGCTGGCGCCGTTCTTCGCGATATATTGAGCGCGTTTTGCGGTTGCGTCCCCCGCTTAAGCTTGCGGGCGTACATCGCTTTGGGGATTTGGAGGGGAAATCTAGCGACGTCAGGGGAAGTTGCTCGTGCCCTAGAAGCGCCGGGCTTCCCAGGCGGGCAAGCAGCTCGTGCGAGAGGCGTTTGACGTCTCTCACCTAAGTGCGGTCTCGTGTACCCGCAGGCCAGGATCTTGAAGGTCTAAACTCCAACTCTTCGCTCGATTCGGGGGCAAAATATTAATATTGTACGACAATGCATTATTCGTTAAATTGGTTTTAGTTTGCGTTTTCATGAGAACATCTTATTAGACGTCAATCTCTGAAACTGAAACTATTGAAATGAGAAATTCAGAAATATGGACAAAGAAACTACACATTCATGGCAACTGTGTAATAGAAATTGGAACTACTCAAAGGAGTTGAGGTGTCGACGAGGGGACGTCACTATATGACATTAATCATACAATTTCGCCTGTGCTCCACACAACAGCAGGTGATATCGAAAGTGTATTTGTGTTGTTGTTCTTTAACATCTACAAATACATTAAATCAGTCTAAGTCGTGGAGGCTTATTCGAAATTGTTAAGTCTTGAGTTGGTGTTTTGACGTGTACTTTGATTTACATATAACTAGAATTGTTTAATCAGCTGGGGGTGCAAATATCCAATCGAGCTCTAAACAAAAGACGTAATGAAGCTCCTGATTGGATAACTGCTTCTTAGCTAATCAAATGTTTACTTTACTTGGATTTAAATGATACAATAAAGCTTTTGTAAATCTATTACTGCCAATCGATAAAGAATCGAAGATATGTATGTATGTATATATATATATATATATATATATATATATATATATATATATATATATATGCCTTTCACGTTATAAAGTAAATTAAAGTAATATTAAAATTATTTTCAAGAATGGAGATATTCTTGAAGGTTAGTGAAGGGGCGAGGCGTCGGGTGATTCCAATGAGAAGCGTCGCCGCTGGGAATGAGCGAGCGCGAATTGGACGATCGAGACTAGTGCTAGGAGGGAGGGTAGGTGAGAAAGCTATAGGAATAATAGGACGAGATGAACGACTCGGCGCTAGAGCGAAGACAAGGATGAGAAGGACGGCGACGAGTCTTTTGGCTCGGCCAAGGTCGATTGAAGTGTACGAAGCATGTGTTTTTAAACCTTACTGTTAGCTACCAAATCACCAGCACAGAAGTTAGAAATCTCATCAAATTATCTTCTTGAGGAAATGTCTGGTGCACATACCCGAAAAATAACGGCTGTGCCTCACCCATTCTTCCCAATCAACTAGGAGGTGTCAATTGCGCGGGCACAGCTACTGCCTGTGCGGGGATGTCTGTTCTCAGTAGAGCAACTCCGCCTTAGACAACTAGAGCGTGATTCTGCAAACTACCGGAAATTTCCAGGGGCTACTAGTAGTTAGCGAGCAACTCGTTGGCGACCTCTGGGGGTGTAGTGCAAGTTGGAGAGCGCATGCGAGGGCAATGGGGGGGGGGGTGAGATTAGGGCATTGATCTCCTCGTGATGCCGGCGTGCTTCACGCCACCACCACATTCCGCCAGTGTTTCGGCGCAAGTAGCTCGGAGGAGGAGCGATCGCGCGCTGCCGTCTAGGGATTGGGATCGCACGACGTGTCCGCAGAGGGATGTCAAACGACAGCATGTGAAATTAAATATAAGTTTTCGGCCTATGAGAGTAGATGCCAGTGGAATACGAAGCAATTAATAGTGATAATAAAAATTAAGATAATAATAAATCGTAATTGGAATAAACGTGAATGTGCTAAGTAGCGTTGAGTGCTCCTCGCGTAGGGCGAGGTGGCGTTGCGTGCCTCGGGGCGGGGGCGGGGTTGGGGGAGGGGCTGTTTGCGCGCGGCGGAAGCGCAGGTAGGCGCTGCCCCCGCGGCCCTAGACGCCATCACAAAGGCGCGTTTGACAACAGTTTTCAGCGCGGCTCCACACGGCGACTTAGAGCATTGTGCGGCCCGCCGGGGCTCTCTTGTTGGCCTCTTCGCGGCGCGCGGTGGCCTGCGCTGCGCTTTTCTTAGCCCGCGCCGCCTCCTGCCTCGAGTTCATCGTCGATCAATGACCTTATCTGATTGACGAAGGTAAAGACGCTCAAGTGATTTAATAAAAGGACCCCCTCCCAGAGAACCTCTTTCAGGAGCGGGGCGCATTCAAATGGAGGTCGAATAGCCCCCGGCTCCCCAACGAGCGGCTGTTTTTTTCTCTGTATATTTTAAGGACGTGTGATACAGGTGACAGGTATATAGACTACCCGGAGAATGGTAGGATAACATTCTGGACACTTGGAAATTGCCATATGAAGTTGCGCCGGAGATCTCTCGATAAGAAAATTGATACCACGTTTACATGTATGATACGCCGGCTATGCCCCATCGCTGTTTTCCGTAATTTTTGTCCTTTTTAATTTAATACAAAAATCAACCACATTAACGGAAGTTTCTTAACTAGTGGCGATGTTAAATTTCGTACTATAAAAACAGGTACTAAAGTCACGGGAGTTCTGGAGAGGCAGTTAAAGAAAGAAAAGTGTATCAGAGCACCGTGGTTTTTTAACAATATCCACGGGGAGGATATAGTGCTTATTTCGAATATATAACACTCTTTTTGGGAAACCGAAGTTCCAGAGAGGATGAATCGAAGTTTCTGATTTGAAAACCGGATATGTATAGGAGAATTCAAAAAGTGCTCCCAATTTGTGAGATGGTTTCTAACGGCGATGACGAAGTAGCGACTGAAACAAACGGTTCGCAGCAGCCTTTTTGATAAGCTCTTGGAAATGGGTTTAACTACGATCATTACAAATTCTGGGCGTTCTCTTTGTGACCAATCTGAACAAAATATTAAGGGGATTAGTGACAAGGGGGCTGTCTTGTCAAAAGAGGCGCCTCTTCACCGTTCCCAAGATTTTGCCTTACGCTAGTCCTTAAGGATGTGTGACTCAAATCGTTTTTTCTTTCGAGGTATTAAATGTGACGGTTCGTGATAGATAAAGAGGTAGTAAGGAAAAATAATTTACATTTCCTTATCTTCCCGTATTTCTTGTACGCCAGATCGATCCTTCGGCCCTTCAAAGCTGTGGATCCGGAAACGAAATCCGAAACAGATAAGTGTGGTCAGAAAAGAGGAAAAAGGGGAAAAAAGGAAAAATAATACCATACATACATACCATTTGAATCCAATTGAAGTGTAAAATCTGAAAACAGGGGAAAGAAAGTCGACGAAGGAGTAAATATAACGTGTGAAGGCGATGATCGTAATGTAAAAAATTCGATGTATTGAGGTCCGAGTTCTGGAGATAGTATTGGACCCAATTCGGGATACGTACTTCTTGAAATGATCAACGCAAAACATTCCAGCTCTCGACTTTTTTGGATAGTTACTGGCTTTAAAGTGAAGAAATATTGTTTATTCTTGGGCCTTAAAAACGCGTAATGTCTTTCTTTTGCAATTGTAACACATGGTATCACAGGGGACTGGGCGTTGGATGTTCGTTATCCGCTGTGAGCCCAAACCACCACTGGACAGCGCGTTTAAATTGCGCATGAACGTGTATCTTCGAATTACCTGCGAGAGCCCTGTAATTAATTCGCAAATCATTCAGCGCAATCTCTTTTTGACGACCTTCCGACGGGTCAACCTTCCAATGAATTGCGACCGCAAATGTACTGAGATTGGGAGACGTGGCGCGGATGCCATCTGGTTGTTTGACATCTGCTTCCATAACTTCGTGTATCGGATATTTCAGTTTATTTTTCTCCGTTTCAGTTAGTGCGCTAGGTCTGAGGTCAGTTAATTTAGAATCAGTAAGTCAACGTTTGAAATATGCTGGTGTATTCTGTTTGCATCACAAGCGTATTTCTTTATTTTCTTTCGAATATATCAGTGTTTAATACTCTCTACATTTGTTATGGTTGCTTATATCTACTTATATTTAACTTAGCAAGATTATTGTAAGAATATTTAACACAACTTAAATTACTACTAGGATGGTACTATGATTTATATAATCATTTTACTTAGGGTCGATATCTGAAAATTTATTTAGGAATGTATGAAACTGTTCTCGGTGAGGATTTTATGTATTGGATTTTGTCAAAGTCTTAGCGGGGTTAGATTGGGTATATTGGGGATTTTTCAGAGGAAGTGGGTGGTTAAAAAAATGTGATTTGTTATGAGTTCTAACTGGAATTCTGTATGCAGTTGTGCATTGGAGATGTAACATAGAGTATTCGTGATGGTGCGGAGGAACTGATTTTGGAGTACGGAGTTTTTTGGTATTTGATTTGGCAGCGCTTGCCCATCCTGGGTATACATATGGAAGTACTGGTCGTATGATAATGTTGTGAAGCAGTAAGGCGGTATTGTATGGTAATTTAACAGATCTATTATTGGTTTTAGTTGGTGTAATTTAATGTTAGTATAACTTTATTGTGAATGTGATTTAAGTGATGTAATTCAGTCGGATATCTAAGAAAAGGCATTTTATGTTATTTCTTTTGTCCGGGGTGGCAGGTTTCCGTCTTAATGAGGTTCGGTCATAGACAGGTTTTCCCTCGCATTCTTGTAGGGTGCCCTGAGACGCATTGCTGCGGCGGGGCGCGTCCTCCAGAGCTTTGCATCCGCCCGCGCAGACGAGCTGGTGTCGGGTCGGGTTCGAACCCTTTCTGTTTGATTCGCACGGACACCGGCGGCTGCTTCCCGCACCGCGGCGAGGGGACTGTACCTGCTGCCAGACGAGCGACGCCTCTGAGGAAGCTGTAGCGCGACTCACGTACGAGGCCGCATGTTGGGGAGGAATCGCTATTCTACAGCTCTCAATCTTACGATCGTCCCCGCTATACAGGTGCTACTGCTGAATTTCCAAAATGATCTGTTGTATAGGGTAAAATTTTCGCCCATCTTCGATTTCCCAACAGATAGTGACCTCTTATTCTGGATATTCTTAACTCTTCATTTATCCTGGATCTTTGCCGAATCCCTCTCAGAGTAGGTGTATTTATTTTTCAAGATTGCTTAGTGAGTCTTTTTTCACCACTGCCGTTATGAAGATATTATAAAATTTCATAAACTGGTCGTACATGACCGAGAATGTTGGCAATTTTACGTGTGGTAGGCTTCCCATAAAATTTGTCTTACTGACATGTAGTTTTTCTGATAAATTGGCTGATTTAGAAAGGCATTGGGTTTTTAAATGCGTGCATCTGCTTTCTAAATTTTCAAACGAGGGTGTTAAGTCATCTAAACTTTCTTATTTGATAGCTTTATCAACTATAAATCTGATATCCTTCCCCAACTCTCCACCCCTTTTCAAGAAACAATCTAAGTTTGGTCTGCTGAGATCAGAGAGAGAATTTAGATTCTCTTCCAATCTCGTCAACGCCTAGTCTAACCATTGCCTTTTCTATAAAAACCGCCTTCTTTCAAAAATAATTTTGGGCTAGCAATTTATGAAATGCTTATGCTGTTTATCTACAAAACACTGGTTTGTAGATTCTTTAAGAAAGAATATGAAGACGTTTGAATGCGCCAATATTAAAATATGCACATAACCTAAACTTAACAGCTGGAACCTCACATATGAATCACAACTATACTTATAAAAACAAGATTGTTTTACTACGACACATCAGCACAACATATTGTTCCCGGGTTTGTTACAGCACCATTGTTCAGGCTGCGAAAGATTGCTTAGATGAATTGGAGTGCATTAGCAGAAACTGCAACGAGGAGTATTGCATATCACCTTCTGTGTTCTTATCCGACGAGAGAGTTCTGGAACAAAGCGACACATGATTGGTAAAGATTATTCCTTTCCCGCAAGAATCAATGAGTATTGAAGAGGTTGTCATGGTCGCCTCTGTCGGGACGAAAATAAACGTTCTCTTTACGAATATCAAAGACAGTAGACGCTAATTGCTTGCTGCCAACGTACCACAAACTTTCCGTGCGCCCCCATATGCGTATTGCTTATAATGCTCTGAATTTCAAACAATGCGAGCTCCTCGCGTGTGACGTGAAAAAAAAAATGGATTCCAGGAAATCTGACAATGGGCAATTCTTTGTTTCAACCCTCTTGTCGAGTGTATTTTGTGATGTGGGATTGTAGCCTTTTATTGGTCTGCGCTTAGAAAAGTTGATCTACTACCAGTATTCAAATCCGCTGGTCTCCTGTCCATCTCATCTGGATAATATCAAATCCTATTTGAATATCGTAAGGCATACTAGTGAGTCTTGACTGGCAGCTATACCAGTGACTGTAGCCCTCTCATAATTGGCATATGATGGCAGCTCACACTATAAACAGGCTCTACGTTCATTGCAAACACTCAGGGTTGAGCCGCTGAATTATAGATTGATTCGTTTCCGATTACTTTAATTACGAAAACTGATCTGTTTCTTCTTTTCTGGGCACACCTAATGTCTTTAACTTTTAAGCTAAAAAACATGTATTTTTTAGACTTCGCAACTATTGCAAATAATGCAGTTGATTTTTCTCCGAAAACCAATCTACATAATTTACATAACTGAACTGGTACAAACGCACTCTGGGGCGACGTAGAGAAAAGAGAATGACATAATGCAGAATGCGAAGAATTGTAAGACTCTGAATAATTGTAATCCAATACCCGTACAAATTGATATATACAATTTTATTTCAAATTTGTTCAATTTATAATAACTTTGTAGGTGTGTTTTTGAAGTAATTTTTGGCGAAAAAATTCGTGATATAACTATAGTCCTAACGGTATACCATAGTGGAAAGATAATTTGGGATTATCCAGTGGAATGTTGTTTGTTTTTTTTTTGTACACCTTGGCAGTACCCCAAGTAATTTTCTCTCTTGCTAATGTGCTCATCATAAAGTGTGCATTTACAATATGTGTTTGGTTCGTGCACCCCAGCAACTTTAGTGTATTTTTAACTCAAGGAAAGAACATAAATGACAAAGAAGAACAAGCAACAAGAAACGGTATTTGGAAGGAGAGAGCCATATATTTATTTCAGTTCAGAAAAAAATGTAAGACTGCAGGAAAGGAACAAACTTTTCGTGGGAAAAAAAGGAGCTAGAAAATTTTGTAGAAGATTTTGTACAATCGGATATAATTGAGCCATATTAAATTCGCTTTAAAAGATATTCACTGAATCAACATTGTATGTTTCAGTTAATTTCTCTATTCCTTGATCACACAGAAGATCCTTGAAGATGCAAGACCCAGGAGATCGGAAAAGTCAGGACTCGAATACGAGAGAATCGTCGAAATCACGGAGAGTTTGCAACGTTTTTTCTGGGAATGTGCTTCGTGCATTCTGATGATACGAGTTTACAACTGGGTTCATTAATGCTCGTATGTTATCTAATGAGTATATGATTGCGCTAGTACGGCTGGGTGTCGGCAGGTAGAATTGTGACGGACTGTGTAATTTTTGTAGATTCCAGTATAAAGTTATAATTAGATAAGTTATAAATACGTCACCTGAGATTTCAGAAACATATAGAATATTCTACTAGCTTGCATTTTACAATATTTCTATTACAATTACTACAAGTTTACAGTGCGTACATTTTACACTGTAAGATTATTAAAATATACTATCGGTTTTTCATTTCTTACTGTATTGTGATACTCATACATCTCGCGATAACGTCTCATTGCTATGAAACAGAATAAATACATCTCGCGATATTGATATGTGAATATGGAATAGTGAAAGTTTTCATTTAAAAGAACTTTTTTAAAAATTTTCCTAAGCGTTACGATATCTACATTTAACTATTTCAAGATAATGAAACACAGCGATCAAATGAAACATTGAATTAAGCGAAGCATTTTCAATCATCTTATTAGGAAGATGGATCACGCAATAAATCATCATTCATCGATGACCGATCCAGCACAACTTAATTCTGAAACCCTTCTTGAAGACATGGCTTATTTTATGTTGATCGTTTGGGCAACCCCTTCTGTAGAAACACGTAAGCTGCCTTTCGTGTGTTATCAGTTTCTTATCTTCACACTCACAGTGTTGATTTGCCGTTGAACCCACGAGAGAAAGAGAGAGTGACAAAGAGCGCAGGCAGGCGGAGCAACATCAGCAGCTTTGGAGGGGGAGGCCACGTTTCAGGCATGCGCAGTGGATGGAACTATAGTCTCCTTGCGCCTTCCCCCAGTCAGCGTACGGAGCGCTTAGGCCGGCGTGAGGAGCATCTCGTCCTTTTTAAAAAATTAAATTGGGTTGGTGCTTTATTTTAAGTAGTGAGACTCAAGCCATGAGGCCTGTCTGACCACGCAAATTCCTCTTCGCTCCTTTCACCACCTAGCGAAGAAAGGAGGCATTTCTTGGGCGACGAAACACGCGATTGGAATTTAGCTCAGAGGTTTCATTTAGGCTTGATCTTTTACAAGCAGTACATCTACTAACATGGGACAGTCGCCTTCCAAGGAAGGCGTACGAAGGACATTTTCGACCCTTAAAATCCACGGTTTCGATAGGACCAGCGATCTTTGGTATAACTGTCCGATACGCTAACCGATCGAATAGCTCTTGTGCTAGTGGGACACTCTTTCGACATGGCGACCATTCCGCTCATCCGACTTGGAGAAACGAATCTATTTGTAATACGACTTCTACGCTCGGAAGGCATTGTGTCTGTTACTAGTGTTTTCAGCACAGTACCTAGACGAACAAACTATTTTGAGCTGTAAATAGTATTTCATAGTTGGTTTTTAACGTGAGCTACTTTCTTCTGTGAATGAATGGCTATGTGTTGCTGATCAATTTCTCCCCATCTTGAATTGTTGTGGAAAAGTAAACAACATAAAATTGCCCATTAATTCATAACAGTAGTATAAATAGTTCAGAGAACTTTTGCGTGGTCTGCTTTAAATACGCAAGTGTAATAATTTAATCAGTTCATATTTTCTTTATTAAATTATTTTTGCTGCACTACATTTGATATCCATTCAATTCTTAAACATGTAATACCTCAATTTTGCAGTTGTGACTGCGCTGAATGGGGGTACTTGTATATTTTTCATAGTTTACTCATGCTCGATTATGCTAAGTTAGCTCAGGCTCAACATTGCCTCTGGGTGCAGTGCCTCTTACCAAGAGGTTCTAAAGTTAGTGTCCGAACGTAGAGGAGTTTCGACACTAGACTATTAGGTTGGTCGAATTGAGTCGTTGTCTGGAGATGATTTCCAGCGTCCGGCAGCTCTGATCGGGAGTTTACTCTGATTTCTCCGATCAACACCAGGTGAATACCGGAGCAGTACGCTAACAAACGGAACAAAGAAGGCGCTTAATCTTTCCTTTCTCTTCCTTGACCTATCCTGGCCACTAACTCTCTCTCTCTCTCTCTCTCTCTCTCTCTCTCTCTCTCACACACACACACACACACACACACACACACACACACACACACACACACACACACACACACATGCATTACTTCACTAATCCACATATCGAGAGACCAGTTGGGAGCTCGGCTGCGCCGATATTCCGCGGGAAGGACATACTTGAGGTAGGAAACAGAACAAGCCGACGTGTAATTTGGCGTCGTATCTCATAGCCCAGCGGGGTGACGTCGACCTCTTCCACGATAACATTGACTACAACAAAGAGCACAGCAGTGGACGTGCCAGGAAACAATCGGTGAACCAACGCTGGGGGTTGGGCCGTTGCCCGCGCGGGCGGTAGTTCCTCCTGCCGCCGTACGCTCGGCGTCTCCCGGGCGCGTCCTCGCGGCGGCGATGGCGACGCCTCGCGAGCGCGCGCTTGAGATGTGTAAATGGCGGTGGGCGCACATAAACTGTCCGTTACACGCGCGATAAAATCTGTTGCCGCGCCGCTCCGAGCTGCCTGACGCGACGCGTCGCGGTCCGATAGACGCGGCCCACAACCTCGGGTTACGGCTCCATAATCTATGTAAACACGCGTCACCGTCGCGCCGCTTGCCTCC
>BOPP01000032.1:2692671-2740442 GCA_017312745.1 Gryllus bimaculatus
CCCCGCCCCGCCCAGCCCGGCCCGCGTAACAAGGCCGGATAAAGCGCGCCGATTTAATGACTGCGCGTAATTAACGAAAAACTAAAGCGAAAATTTCTAATTAGTTTATTCGCCTGTTAAGCGTAAAACAGTGGGATTATTAAAAATTAATTTCAGGTTTAAAACATTTTAGAAACAAAGCATCGGTGTGTGTTATAGGGATCTAAAAAAAATATGTGCGCCGATTCATTAATTTCTCGGAAAGCGGGCGATCGGTCGTTCGCGTTGCTAGAAATCCCTACCGCCGATGAAACAAGTAGAACGATTTGTATGTTCGTGTCTGCGTTTCCAGCTGTGTGGGGCTGTAACTGTGCAGTAACACGATGTTTTTTCGATAATGGTACTCCGTTAACCGCCAAATTCGTTTCCTTACGATGACAGAATACAGCAAGTTTACTTCTCTTTATGAATTCCTTATTATTATTATTATTATTATTATTATTATTATTAACGTTTTTCCCGTTTTGTAGAATCTGGTGGCTTTGCAAGTTAGAATAATGGAAGACTGTATTCTTTGCTGTGGTTTTACAGATGAATGTTTTTACAGTATATCGTTGCGCCTGCAAAACCGCCATGTTCACTTTTTACGAAATCAGTTCCGTAGTTTTAAAGCGCTAGAGATTATAAAGAATGGTACCCTGATTTCGGACCTTTTTGTTACTCCAATCATACATTAATGATACGTATATTTCTTTCCCTCTCTTTCTTCGTCTCCAGATGCAACGACGAATTTTGTCTTTAGTCCAAAGGAAAGAACATTCTCAAATAAATTACCATATATTGATGATGTTTAACACTTCTTGATTGATGACTACGGAAGGTAATACGAAACGTTCATGAAGATGAAATGAGAATTGTGAGGTGCACTCATTTCTACCTGGGTACATTGTATAGTTTCCAATTTGTTTTATACTAATTCCTGATGAAGAGGAAGTGCTCAAACTGTAGAGACAAACTTAAAAAATAGTGGAATATTTTAATAAAGTTTTTTAATCTAAATTATGGTTTCTGGTTCTTCTAATCTTATTACGATATTTCCTATAATTCTAATCTTCTCTAATATTCTTCTATAATTCTAAATCTGAGTTCTAAATACAGTGAGAACAGCGTTTACACAAGAAAAATTATGTTTATTTCCTTCATACCTATAAAAAATTCAAGATAATGTCATTCGAAAAATATTTAGGTTTTGCCCTATCAGTCATTTGTCAAAAGCAATGGGCTTGTTATGACGTGAACCGCGTCTTGCACGATAAATATCAATTCTCTTTGTAATGTGTACCTGGTGATACGTTTTCATGCGAAATTAGTTCATTAATCAAAGGTATGAAAATATGTCAGAGTTCTTAAATGATATGATAAATTGTGAAAGAATGTGATAAATTAGAAAGCAATAATCCAAACATTGTGTTAAAAAGTAAAAAATAAAAAAAATGAGTATTTGTTCACGTTATGAGACATTCAAAACGTAATTCTCAAGAAATAAACAAATAGACACTTTTGTCTTTCACCGTCCTCTATCGTCGATTGATATTCAATTGAGGGGGCGATTAGATCGTTTTCTTCCTCTTTGAAGGAATTCCATTTGCAGTCCTCATGGCAACCAAGTGTAGTGCTTTGGGCTTCCACCGTAGGCTTTATATTTATATCCCGTGGTGCATCTGCGAATCACTAGGCGCCGACTTTCCTCGAGGGCGACGGGCTCGATTTGCGACACGTCCGAAAATTATATTCCTCTATGAGCACTGCGAAACGCATGCTCATTTCAGTTTCACGAGTAATTAAAAATGTACGCTGGCTGTAAAATGTGTATTTATTGATTTCGCAGTACACACTAAACACACATTTTGTGGTTCACTTGGTGTTTTATTTAAAATTTTGCTCTCTTTCTATTTCTTGAAGCTTGGCGTTTTCTCCCTTTCTATTTGTCCTTCCAGCCACAGAGTATCTGATCGAATTTTTTCTGTTCAACACTGCATATAATGGCCTAGTATTGATGTCTCAGCTCTGTGCTATGCAAACATGACACAAAATTTTAACATTTTCTGCTTATTTAGAACAAATTATTCAGGAATAGGATATGAAATGTCAATTAAATAGCAAAAAACTTATTATTTCATTAAAACGGCGCGTCCGGAACTACAAAGGAATTGTAATTTCTGCAAAATTCGTTCCACACGTTCAAAGAATTAGCTAACTCGATCTGTCATAGTTCTTGGCTTGACAGTTAAGTAAGAATAAACGTGTTAAATTCTCACCACTATTGCAACAACATAAGTACTAAATTTATTTGATTTTTATTAATGATAATTTGAGCAGTCTAGACAAGTTATTTGACTGGCGTAACAACAATAAAACACTGGCTATCGTAAAGTAAAGAAAACACCCGGAGGATGGAAACCAACATGCCCTCCGTTTCGCTGACAATGACCACAAGGGTACAAGTATAATATGCTGTGCTGTATGTTGCTGTGTATTCGTACAGTAACAGTGTACGCAAATCGGTTTGAAGTGACATTCAAACTCGCATTTCGAAATTGTGGACTCGACTTATCGTAGCCTTCAGAAACATTTCATTCGGAGGCCAAAGTGTCCAGGTCTGTATCGTTCTGGAAGACGGGAACTCCGGCTCTCGACAGCTCGGACTCGGATTCGCTGGGCGACGAGGTTGGAGAAGCTCCTGCGCAAGCTGGGATACCCACCCACTGAAGTCATTGCATGCCTCGTACCGTGAGACCCTAGAGTTCGAATCCCGATGGTGGCACGATTTTCTACACTAGCTAGGCAGCTAGGTCGAGTTCAGCTGTTGTCTGGAGGAACATTGTGGCGGCCGTCGGGTGTAATCGTTAGGTTTCCGATGAACACCTGATGAAAGTCCTCTCTACACTACGACCAAATCCGGAGACCAGTCGGGAGCTTGGTTTGTCCCGGCCGCCCCTGAGGCAGGTGATACCTGGTTGGGAAAAAAACTCGCAAGCTCAGGTGTCCGGTTCAGCTCAGTCAAGCTCAGGTTTAGCGCAGGTTCTCGCCATCCAGCGGGGGAATATCACAGCCATCTCCAGCGATAAAAACATGCGCCACTCTCACAAGACTTCAAATTGTCGCGCCCGGAATCTCTAATGAATCAATCGCCTGCGCAAGCCGAGCCAACCAGTGGGGAAAGCGGCCAGAGCGCCCTTCCCGTTGCAGCCTCGTCGCTACGAGGAAGAGACGTCCGGCCCCGAGAGCGGTCTGGGGTTGGCTCCCCTCGCGGCCGCTTATTGTATTGGGCGATCGATCGGGGCGCGGGCTCCTCGGCGAGAAGCGATCCCTCGCAAGCGGACACCTCGCGATGGAGCGCGTCCACTAATGGGCACACGCCCCTCTGCCCTCCCGCCCGCGCTGTTTGCCCATTATTCGGCCCTCCCGCCGCGTTGTTTCGACGCCAGCTCGCGCGTCTTGCAGCTGCTTCTGGCGAGTGTTTTTCAATACTCGACGCTGAATTGCCCTGGGTGATGTATTGGTGAGTGGTGCGGTTAGGTACTCACAACAAAGAGAAAACGAATTATCGAACAGTGTGTATTAGGAATTTGGAGTACCCCGTTGCACACAACAACCGAAAGCAATCTCGACCTTTTGCGCATGCGCAGTTCTAGTGGCGCACGCGCCATGTTCAGAAGGGGCGCAGGATGGCGGAGATATTGCTGTCGAGTGTTTCACGCCACTCGATGCTTAAAGCCCCAGTTTGTATCCAACAAGGCGAAACAATAAGCATTTTCTTCTTATAGTCTCCTATATCACGTTATATTTTTGTGTATCTTATAATCTGCTGGTGCATCTAATAATTCGTGCTTGATTCCTGGCCCCGGCGCTCCCTCGCGTCGCTCGGCCTCGCCCTGTTCGTTTGGATGTGCTCCTCTTCTTTCTTCCCCCCTCCCCCCGCTTGCCTTGCCGTTCCTACCCGTCCTGTCCCTACCATGCTCGCCCCACCGAAGCCGTGCGCTCTGTCTTATTCTTCCCGCTGTCCGTGTTGCTCGCCCCCGCCCCCGCCCCCGCAGTGGCTGTGTGCAGCGCGGCCCTCGGGCAGGAAGCGCCGCCCGTATTGACATTATCAGGCGACCCATTGTACTCGCCGGGCCCAGCCTCCGCCGCATAAGAACCCACGCGCCCTCTACCTGCCCGCGGCTGTCAAAACCCCCTTTGCCGTGCGGTGGGGGGGGGGGCGGGAGCCCAGCGGGAGGCTGCGCCGACGCGCCGCGAGGGGCAACGTGGCGAAACACCGGGCCGAGCGCTTCCGGGGGCCTTTTCGACGCCGTCACCAGCCGCCGTTTCGGGCCGCGAATCGGGCGCTGACACACTTCCCACAACCTGCCCCGTTGAGCGCACAACCCGATGGGCACAGAGCTACAACCGGCGCAAGCAAGCTCGGAAGTCTAGCGATTAACGTGAGCTGCTTTTAGCTACATACGAAGCGTATCCAGAAAGTACGTTTCCCGAAGTCACAATTTTATGGAAAGCTATATTGTAGCAAATTCTATGTTGCACTTTTTGCTACTTAAACTTTTCCAGAAGCGAGACATTTTTCTCACCATGGGATGACCATTTTGTACGCCTGTGTCGTAGAAGTCTGCGCCTCGCATGGGAACCTGTGTGACAGCCACTTGCAGCGCTGCGTCACTGTGATTCGTTTCATCCCAGAGAAATTTCTTGAAGTGTAACAAAATATGCAAATCGCTGGGGGCGAGATCCGAACAGGGTGGGCCATCAAACACTCCTGGCGGAACTGTTGCAGATCTGCTGTGAGCGGACACGTGTGGCCGACCCCATGACCTTCCATTTTAGAATCGAATCTCGCCCCAAAAGGAGGTGCATATAGGGGGCTACTGGAGCCTAATGTGTCTCTTACTTATTAGATTAAATTCACGTTTCGTTTTTGTTTTGGAATTTGGAGTTTATTGAGCGTTTCTAGTGAATTTAATGAATTTAATTAGTACCTTATTTTGTGGGGAAAAATAGCAAGTTAATATTTAATTTTTCAAAATTAAAAGCTTTGCAAGGTTTACTTTATCATAACACGTTTTGAGTCACGTGAATCCGTGATTGATTGCGGATTGATGACTTGTGAGCAGGCGAACGCCGAAGGAGATACCAACTCTTTTATAGACATGTGATTATAATATTTCGAAAGAAATAATAATGAACGTATAAAAATAACGTGGCGCATAAGTGTTATATAATAATTATAAATAATAGCGAAGCCGGGTTGTTACTGTGTCATAACGACTCACACACTTTGGAACTGTGCCAAGATTTTCTCTCGGGCGAAATATTTTACGAGAAATTGAAAGATATCCCCATCGGTATAATACGTTATCACAACGCTTATAATTAAATTGTAATTTAGGCAATTTTATGTGTATTTGTCCACAAGGTAAAAAATACGTTTCTACTTTTTCATGAGAAATGAACGTGAGATCATTGATCTGAATGTTGATCATTTTTCGCGAAATTGAATGGAAATTAAATGCGAAAACTGGTGTGTCTGATCTGAGCTAACTTATCTCGTGAAGTTCTTTTTTTCCTGCATTAAAAAAGGGGGGGCGGTCAGACATTTGAGTTTTTAATGTAGTGAGTGCGCTACATGTTTGGCACTCATTTCAAAATTCCGCATTCTGCCCTCACTTGTCCGGAAACGTTTCAATCGCACCCCAAAGACTTATTTTGTCTCTCAGTTGAGCAAATATATTAGCCGATGTACGCCAAGGTCTTAATTTTGTGACCTAGTCGAGTAAATAAAAACAGATGTCCATGGGTGAGAGCAGGGAGGAGCGCATCCCCCTCTGGGGGGAGGGGGTGATGTGCGGCGGCAGAACAGTGCGCATTTCCTGCGCGCGGCCTGTCAGTGGCGCCCTTTGTGTTGGCGCTCTTTTTTACGTTTCCTGCCCCGCGCCGGCCCGTCGCCGCAGCGCGGCGTGTCTGGGCGCTTTGTGGAGCACCGCTGCGCTGTCGCAGATGGACCTCGCCCGCCGCTGCATATTTTATGTCGGACGCAATCGGCACCTCTTGTTTTCGCCCGGTTTCCAGCTCTTCTCTTAACAGTGGTTCGGAATTCGTCAAAGATCGTGCATTTTTTATTGACCGGAAGATAATAGCTTACTACTTAAAACATTACTTTCTAGTATGTCTTACAATAAGCGTGGCAGTGACCCAATCGGGGCTTCCGAGGAAGCCGTTTGAAAAACGACCATATAAATCAACAACACCAGAACTCAATAGAAAATGCTTTTATCATTGTGTTAAAGCGGTTGAATTGCGATTATATATATAAATCTTGTCCATAATACTATATCTTCTCTATTAATATAAACACGATTCTTTGAATTTAGATCAAGATTGAGCATATAAATACGAATTTATGAATTGTAGTGACTTTCTAATGTATACTGTAGAAGCATTGCTTGAAGTACTTTTGTGAAATTTTTATTGCGTTTTCTAATGTATACTGTAGAAGCATTGCTTGAAGTACTTTTGTGAAATTTTTATTGCGTTCGTATACGCGCGAAATTCCGCATTGTTCCTAAAAGTGTAAGACAAAGTTCTGGTTTTGCAACTGACTGTCACATCCTGGTAATTTCGTGGACGATATTGGTGATATTTCGAATTTCGAATGTGGTGCGAGAAAAGTATTTTCATTTGTTAAATCTCTCAAAAATAATGTTAATTATTACACCTAAATTCGAACTTGCACTTCAAATACTCAGTTTTGTTAAGGTTGTTATCTGAATTTTCATTGTTGGGCAATGTTTCTGGGATAAAGAGGGCAGTTTAGGATTGTTGAACACTATTCGATTTATAATAATTAGATTTCACATCTAATGCTCTACCATTAGTAATGAGTTTTACATGTATAAGTGAAAAGCAAGTCAATTGACCTACCCTCACGATTCTCTACATACATTTATAATACGAAATCGGTATCAACATAATAAAGATTTACAAGTGATTGCTGGGTTATGTTAAAATGAAGTGCGTGTGCGGCATTACAATACTATGAAGCCGTTGGTAAAGTACTTGCTGTTATTATACCGAAATTCAGTATGAGATGGTGCATTTGCGAGGCTGTGTTACGCTGCTTTGTGTCCGTGGCGTTGGGGTTGGTGCCCACTGCGCGGGCGCGCTGCGACCGGTCCGCGGGGCGCTTTGTGAGGCAGGGGCAGGGGTGGGGCGTTGCAGGGCGTCCGTCGTCGGGGAACTGACAGGGCACCGGGCGCCGCGTCCGCGCCTGTCGTGCACGCCGCACTCGTCACTCTGGGACGTGGCACGCACGAGTCTTTCGTTTTTTAGCCGGGTTCTCACGGCACTTTTGCGATGAGTCAATGTTGGTGTGACGGATACTTCGCGTCGGTTTTGTTGTTGCTATTGACTTGCTTTTGTTTGGCTCGTGGTACGTAATGTTTGATGCCTTTCCAGTGCAATTGAATCTGTTATTTCGAAAATGCCCCGTCTCCCATCAGCTTTCCGACTTTATTTGTTATTCTGTGTCAATTAATTGTGATAATTTTCAATTATTTTCGACATTAATGATATTTACATCGTCAATGATAATCTTTGTCTCCTTTCTAATAATTAAGCGTTTTAATCACCCCTAATATGTTTTTTGGTATCAATGTTTTTTAGTTTGAATTCGCTAAAAATTGTAATTTTTACGCTGTATTATAAATATAATTCCAGATACATAGTGAAAAACCATGTTTGTTTAATCCTATCTTATGATGGCTTTTTAGGAATACTCAAGGAAATTTCCTGCCATTTTATTTTGACAAGAAAATGCCTCACTGAACGCAAATTACTTGTATTATATTATATTACGTATATTATATTTATTTATTTTGTTTAAGCACTCTTAAGTTTGGGTGGCGTTCATTTCATTATTGGCTCCTATTGTGCAAAATTCTCTTAAATACAAAATCTCATTTACATGCTTAATATCAGATGCTTCGTACGTACGAATTCATATAGATATGATGAAAAGGAATATAAATTAACATGCGTTGTATAAGTTTTCAAAATCGTACACTCCAACAAATGCAAATATATTACAAGTGTTGTGAAAACCCCCTAACAGCACAGTTACATTGTTTTGTTGTTCACAAGAGCTTTCGAAATTTGGAAAACCTTAATGCAGGTTGGGATAATTCCAGCATATTACTCGGAAAAGCGTTATTTAAAAATCATGCAGAGCGTTGCACTTGTCATTATAAATATATCATCGTACACAGATTATAACTAAAATATGTTAAACCCATGATTAGCTAGTTTTGTAAATAGAGCATGTGTGTGTCACAGTAGAGCATTTGAAAGTCAATTCTTTTATAATTTGAAGACTACGGTTGGATTTATATAGTACGAGGTTCAAGTAAAAGTAATTTTACAATGATACTGTGACATCTTCGCTAGTGAAGTACTCGTGGCAGGAATATGTTATGAAAAGTAAATTCTCCGGAGGTAAGAATCGAGGCAATATTCAGTTAAGATTTTTAAATGGAATGCATATTTTTATGTCATTTCCTGTAAAATGCAACGTTTATATGCTTTTGTTAATTGACGGATATTTTCGTGGAGATATCAGAGTGTGGAGTCCAACAGCAGCGCTAAGAACCGAACGGAAATGCAGTTTTTGCTTTCTCCGTGCTTTTAAAAGAGATATATACGACAACCTTTAACCGATATCGTGTGTGTGTTTTTTTTTATTTTTTAATATCCTTGTTCGACAAGATATGTCTTACAAGGTATTTTAAGGTTACATAATTTACAAGGTTTTTGAACTATATTTGCATGTACATTAACACTGTGTGAGAACAATAATGTTTGGAGTTAACTACTGCTAAGGATACCCAGGAAGGGTCCTTCAGAAAATACATAAATATTTCGAGTACACATACATTTTGAACCTCTCTGGTATCGTAGGGTCAGATCTGACCCGGAGGTATTTCGTTTTTGTGTAAACATATTTTTTGCCATGTGCTCTGTGCTGCCACCTGATCTTCACTCTGTGTAATTCCGGTCAGTGACATTATAGAACTCGTGAGAGGACATCGAAATGTACCCTCCCAGTGGGGTCTGGGTACCTGGAGAGCCGACAAGACCTTTAAAAAATCGAAGTCAGTTCTAAAACAACTTCGTGGACAATCTGCGAATGTGTTGCATATACAAGTTGGAGACGACGGAGTGAAGGGTGTGCGTATTGGCGCTCGTGCGCGAAGGCCCTGCGGCCGCGGCCTGTGACCGGCCGCTGGTGGCTAACCCGAAGCGGCGGCGGCAGCGGCGGCGGCCAGGGGTCAGTTGAATGGGCGGCGGCTGGGCGAGGGGCGACGGGGGCAGAAGCGACAGCCGCCGCCGCCACCGGCCCCTTTGTGGACGGGCGCTGGGCCCAAATTAGGGCGGTAGTTAGGCCGCGCCCGCGCCGTCCTGATTACCCGACGGGTCCTTTGTGGGAGCGCGCGCAGGTACGGACAATGGCGGCGGCGGCGGCGCGGCGACTCACGTGTCGCGCCCCGCCCCGCCCGCCCCGCCCCGCCCCGCCCCGCCCCGCCCCGCCCCGCGTCGTCGAGGTGTATCACCGATCGGATCCGAGAGCTTCCCATTGTCCGCTTGTTTATTCACGGCGCGGGCGCCGACGCCCTGATCTTCGATAGGCGGATCTCGTGTTCGATAGCGGGGGAGAGAGCGCGCCACTGCAACTCGACCGTCCCGTTTTGCCCCTCCCGGCGGTAGGAAGTTAAGATAGCACGTTATTATCTTCCGCTATTTCCTCTCAGTATTACTCCCTGAACACGGAATCATTGGCTCCACTTCTTCCACGAAGTTCTTCTTATCTCGTTCTGATCCCAAGCGTAAAAAGGCATACGCTATTTCTAGTAAAAGCTAGATTTCTAATAAATAATCATCTAAGGATTTCTATTGAAAGGGTCGATCTCTTGCACGATATGTGTGCGAGTGAAACTCTATTGTTCTTTTTGTCCTTCCTGGCCCTGAGAGTGGAGTGAAGTTCCTCATAAGCACGCGGTGCTGCCTTTAAAAAGTAATATTAATGCGAAATTGTTGATACCACTTCTTCCAGCAAGTTTCCAATACTTCCAAAAAATTCTCTTCGCGTTCTCATCCGATGTAAATGTTGAAAAATTGTGTTTTCTGTGAAGGGTTTCTCTTTGCCTTCTGTTGCATTGACACCCCATTGCCCGTTTGTTTTATTAAACATTTATTTACAATTGCTCATTCATAAAAAGAGTAAGTAAATTTGATGACACTTCATTGCCCGTTATTGGGAGTATTATTCGAATGTGTTTCCTTTCTCGTATCGATCTCTATTGCTGATTTCCGATGGGCGCGGGGATTGAAAGAAAATATGCAACCTTCAGTCGGGTAAAATATTTCTAGGTTACGTTAGTTACACAGGAATTGGCGAAAAATCCCAAAATCATGAAACCGCTTCGATTGTTACTCAAAAATGCAAATATTTGTGTTGCTCCGTCTATTCTCATATGCGCGTACCGACTAAAATCTCACATCCAGTGTCTCATTCGTCACGGCACGGCTGACATGGGACTGCCAGGTTCCAAGAAAAGAGCTATTAAACATTAATTTACATGTTGGATTATGGCAATTAACTTTTTCAATATTCTAGGTAGTATGTTAATCCAACTGCTGTGCTTCATAAGATACAATACGCTACTACAGTATTCGTGAAGATCTTTTTGTTAAAATATGTAATTTGTTGCTGTGTTGTATGAGTGTATTTTATTTGTTGTTCTTTAGCAGGGTGGATGCATGGTAAGCATATGTGCTGTTGTAGGCTACTCCTGATTGGCTGCTCCCGTTTCCTGAAAATTATCTTATTGGTAGCACAATCTGGTAGCCTTTACCGGTTTACCAAATTTGCCTAATCCCTTGCGTGTAATGAGGTTCCTCATAATGTGACAATGGGCGCAAATGCAATGTGTGATCGTATTTGTGCCCAATCAGACATGTATGCGCCGTGGTGACTCAGGAGGATGCGTTAAACTGATCTGACATTTCTGAGAAACATATGAGGCGCTACTTTCTTTCTCGGAATTTGTAAGGATACCGCAAACCACAATTTTGGATGTTACTGTGAACCCTACTTCACGATTTTTTCTTAATGTATCTATCAATTTTAATTAATATTCAGTTTATTCGTGTTGTTCTTTTTACCATTTACCATTACCCGATTATGATAATTTTCTAAGTATCATAGAAATTTGTTTAGTAGGTCTTTTCAGAGGCCGTGACCATTGAATTGTATTAATAAGATGTACTGAAACGGAGTTTGTGGCAATATTTGTAAGGTTTTTGAATTAACAGTGTGTTGCATTCAATCTGGGAACCACATTTTTGCAAAAATTTTTTCTTCTTTTCTTTAATTTTTGTTGAAAGCCTATTATCGTTTTTAGGACAAAGCAAGAATTTCATTGAAACGTTCATTTCACTGATACCACACTTGACACTAATTTTCTAATTTAATTTACGATCTTTTGACATACGGGGCCTAATTATGAAGAATATTTGATTCGACATTTTCAAACTTGCATTTACAGAGTGGCCAGCAAACCTGGAATCCTTGAGATCCAGGAATTAGGAGGAAGAAAACCCTGAACGAACCGAAAAAAAGGGGAAATTCATTTGGAGATCGGGATTTTTCGTTATGTCCAGATCTATTTCCAACATTTAGCACAAATTCACATACGATATCGAGTTCAATGACGTATTTCATTCAACTCAGTACATGATGATTGCCGAGTGAAAATCGAACTATGTATGAGAAGTGCCACGTATGCTTGAGGATTGCAAAGTCATGGACTCACGCATCACACAACTCTAACACTGCGCCGTGTGTTGGTGCAACATACGTTAATTATCCTGAGGATGTCAAAATTCCATTCTAATTGCCGGCCACAAGATTAAAATGTCCTCTAACACAAAAGCTTAAAGCTCTCAGGCACTGCTGCGTGGTCATTAGAGGCCCATTGCTCTTTGAAGAGCACTAAGCATAAAAGAGAGCATTGAGCATCAAAATTAGCTCACTTGTTAACGTATCTTTCATCACTCGCGCGCCCATTCCCAGCACGAGTTACTTGCGCACAGGACTCCGTCAAACGCATCCATTATGCGGTTTTCTTTCTTCATTAATATCGTCAATATACTTATTTATCTACACCTAAATTTTAACTTACTACATTACGAAACGAAAGATAATTTTAAACAATGTTTGAAGCCTTTATTAATGTCCACGCGCGCTTTCTTGAGCCCTCGTTTCGCTAGATGCGAAAGTAGTGGGGAGTGGTTATTTTGACAACATGACTCTAGTATCAAATCTTAGCTCGTGTTTGTGATACAAAATTGTTTTTATTTTACGGGGGAAACATTTCTGGTTAACATATTTTGTTAACAATGTTCGTTGCAATCACGTATTGATAATTCATCTAATATTAGTAAATAAGTGAGGGTAAGTATTCCAAGGTTCAAAGAAATGTAGGCGGATATCACACACGCACCACTTTAACAGCAAACGAATAAAATATGATGCAGTACAGAATAGGCGTTTGATGCATTCTAAGAGTCTTAACGAATCTTCGAGACGGGGTGCAATTTGCAGGGTTCAATGCTCGGTCAATATTTTAATAATCGTCAAACGAAACGACTGGTTGAAACGAAAATATAACTTTAAACTTGCGATTAGTGAGCATTATGAAAAACCAATTAAGATTTTTTCCTAGTTTATTGTTGTCACATATTACTAAGTTAATGCTTACAATTGACAAATGGACAAACTGCTTAAACGGTCAGTCTTCTTATTTATTGTATTCATCAGAGATTACAAGTAGAGCCTATTTGTGGGGATTCATTAAATCATTGGATAAAGCCCTATTTAATATCATGCAAGAATAGTCGGTAAGTTCGAAAACATTTAAACATTTTTAGTATTTTAAAAATCAAACGTCATAATTAAAATGACGTAATAAAATGTTATCAATCCATTGAAACTGTTACAATAAAACCAATTTTTTTAAAGAAAAAAAATCCGTAAATCTCGAAACAGAATTTAAATGGGCCAGAAAAGTATTAAGATCCTAAATACTATTATTGAATAACTTTTAAAATTGGTTGTATCGCAAAATCAATTATGTAATTTTAAAACTTCTCTGGGATGTTTTAAGCAAATATGAAGATTTTATTAATTCCAAAAATTCAAAAGAATTATTAAATATATTATATCTTAATTAAATATATTGAGCGTACTTTTCACGTATGTCATGTAATCCATAGTTATCCGAAAAATTTGTGACAACTGATTAGTATGCCTAGTACCGACAGGAGAACATTCATTTTGGAAAAAAATATTCCTACTTGCGTATTAAAAACTGTTATTCAAGTAGGTCTGACATTTTCCGAAACAGATCTAAAGAATACGGTACTTCAAACCCTGCGTTGGTATCAGCCCCAAGATAAACTTTTCTGCTAAAACCACACACACACACACAACACACACACACACACACACACACACACACACACACACACACCACACACACACACACACGCGCGCGCGCGCACACACATACGCACGCACACACACACACACACACACACGATCCTCTCGTAACTACTGAGTACGCTTTGCGAAAAGCCAGTTGTTTAATTTGTGGGGGTGCAGTATTGAAATAGTCGTTTTTAATAGTCGGACTCACTAGATGCTCAATTGTGGGACGGCTTTATACATATTGTTACTTCACATTGCTTCAATCAGCTTTTACATATTGTATGTTCAAGCGGCAAGTTTCCATCACTTCTGTACGACCTGACGTTTCTTTTAATTTTATTTCTCGTTGATGCTGTGTGGGTATTATTTCTGGAGGCGTGTCGAGGTCCATTTCGCGTTGCTCTATTTAAAACATTTTGATGCCTTAAATGCCCTAGCACTACAGTTGCCTAAAACAGAATCGTTAACTTGATTAAAAAAAACTGAAGAAAACAGTTCCATCTATGTCTGTGTATTGCAAACATGCGTAATTTAAAAAAAAAAAATCTTCTGTGTTACGTCCAGAAATAATACGTCCAGTATGTGTTGTTTTTGTTGCACTAGTTTTTTCCCCCAATATCGTCATTTGAAATTACGAAATTGCAGATGTTTTCAATCTTAATAGTTTTCGGGTAATTTTGAATGCATTTTCATGACTGTTTCAAAAACAAATCAGATAATGAATGGAATGCTTTTTCAAAATCATTTAGTAATAAAAATTGTGCACTATCCTTTCCTTGCTGGATTCCGTGGCTCGGCGGCCATCGTTGGCGTGCGAGGAACTGGCTTGACCCAACCGCGCCCACGTCGCTCCCTCGCCCTCTTGGCGCCTTCCGAGTGGAGGCCGGCGCTGGCCGACGGGCAGGGGTGCGCCGGGCGCGGTTGGGCGGGCGGGGCGCGGCGGGGCGCGCGGGGGGCGCTGTGGCAGCTGAGTAAACAGACCCCGCGGCGGGCGCCGCCGCACCAATTACGAGCGGTTTCGGGGCGGAGGCGCCTCTAAGGAGCCTCTAAGGAGCCGCCTCGGCCGCGCCGCATTCCCAACACGCTGTTTACTTTCTTTCTTCTCAGTGCGCAGCGTGGATTGCAAAGTAGCCTGCCTTTTCTAAGGAAGCCAAAGAAATCTCTTTCCTTTTCGTAGTAAATTACTTACCATGACACGTTGGGTTGTTAAAACACGTATTGTGGGCCATTTATACTGAGAACTCGATTGGTGGCATCCTTTGAAATTCCATTTCAAAGTTCCATTTCAGTCCATTTTCAAAATTTTCTCAAAAAATGGTTCCAATTTAACCCCCCTCCCGACCTAATGGTGCAAATCACGCATAAATAATGAGCGCGGGTGGCATTTTCTTTGCCTCCCTGAATAATTAACTTCATTGATTGCGACCCACGCCATTTCCTTATGCATCGGAAACAAAATTTGAACTTCTGCAGTTTTCAAAAAAAAATATTTTTGAGAATTGCGTAAGTTCAAAATTGTTCCTGCAACTACAATAATAAACATAAAAAATATCTTGAAATCTGTTCATTAAAAACAGAATTTAAAATGAGATCACGTTCCATTTGCGAAAATACGAGTGTTTTGTGCGTAATTGCGCATATAACGTATGCATTTCAAATTTTAAACCTTTTGCCCCCCCCCCCCAAAAAAAAAACCTCCACGTTTTCTCTTATATTATTTTTATTTTACCTAGTCATAAACGGTAAATAAATCGTTGTCCAATTTCTGCCACATGCTGTGTATTTTCGAAACTTGGAGGAAAAACAGAACTAACAAAAAACAACCAAATTGTAAATTCGAATTTCCGGGCTTCGTTTGTGTTTTCTGTTCGCGAAATGGTAACATGCTTTTGAATTCTTCTCTAACATGCGTTCTCAAGAAGTTTTGATGGCTGATTACGGTATTCAAAAGTTGGAAGCTCACTGTGATGTACTCAAGGCTTCGTTATGTGAAATAATTCTTACTTTCGGTTTAATGTGGTGCATATATTGGACATGTTAAATTTATTCATGCTAATAAGTAAGAAGGTAAGAAATGATTACTGTTCCTTACTACTGAAATAAATTCAGATTTCAGGCGCTGAATTGGAATTGGTTGAATAGGACTTTTTTAAGTTATAGCTAAGGTTTTACTTACACAGAAATTGCAATATTGCAATATCACACAATTGTTTGAAATGATGCGAGAAAGTATGTGCTGGTTGACACCAGTAGTTCACTTTGTGACCCAATTGTTGTTTCTTTTTCCGGCAAGATCTAAATCTACCAAACTTAAGTGTCCCACAAAACTTTCGATACGTTTCCGAAACGTCTTCCTTTCAAATTCTTAAAATAATCGATTAAAATAAATAAATACATAAATAAAAAAACATCAACAACAAACACAATACCCGCTGCTTTAGATGCATTCTCGGACTATTTTTTACTGTTGCGCCTGCCATTATGCAACCATCAACTCATACTTTTAATCGTTAAATATGTTAATTTTTTTCAAGATATTTTCAAAGCAGTTAAGATTAAGTTGCTCTTCAAAGAAAGGAAACAAAAATGAAATTGAAAATGATCATACGCTTTCCCTTTTTTGTCAGTTTTCTGAAAAAAAATATTGTACGACTGGAAACCTTGTTTAGTAAATACTCAAGCGTTTTCGTATTGTCGACATTCTTTTCTTAAAAATGAAGATGACGCTCTTCTCAGACGTTTTTTAGATTTGTGAAACGCATTAGATGTCACATATCATAATTCCAAATTACCTTCATGGGAATTCGTGGTTTTGCTCTCGATTCGTTGGTTCATATCTTAAACAACGATCCCTGAGAGTAGAAATACCGTACTGTAATAATTCACTCACCTTTCCTACGCATTGCCAATTATTCATGGGGTTTTGCAGGATTCGATTTAAGACCCTATTCGCTTCCTACAATACGTATCAAGTGTGATAATAGCTTGCTTTGGAACTTGTATGGAACAGTAATTAGTTATAAGACAGATTTATTAAACTTGTCATAAATAATACGTTGTACTGATGTGATCGTTTAAGATGATAAAAATGTGAACGAAAAGTATTGTTCAATTTTTATTTCGCTGTTTAGAGAAAGTATTGTAGTGCTGCGGTAAAATAACGGCTAATTTTTGATAGAGAAACTCTTATTGCTGGGTCCTGGTAACGAAATTGTGGATTAATCTTGTTCCTACATATAAGTAAATTACTTCCTCTTAATACGTTGTGTAGTCAAAATTCGTTTTATAGGTCCTTGATACCGAAAAAAATTGATCGACGGCAAAACGTCAAAGAAAATTTTTGACGAATGTTTAGAAGTTTCAGGTAATTATGAAAGTACTGTTTATTTCATAAATTACTTTCCCAGAAAGTCATTTTTATCACAGTGTTTATTTAATCATTTTATGACATGATATTTATTAAGCAACCGGTGCTAATTTTGTATTTTCTTCATCCCAATAAGAGCTAACGAATCAATAACTGTTCTGAATAGCTTTTTTTTCTGCTTTTCATTGAATAGTGTGAAAATTTCCAAAAATAATATGTAGGCAAAATAATGTGCTAAAGAAACGGGGAAAATGAATTCGATTTGTTTGGTTAGTGGAGTGCCCTCTCTCGTAAAATGTATGGATTCTACTATTACACTATTTACTTGAAGAAAAATAATGTTACGATACCTAGTTCTCGAATTGTTCTGTCAGTTTATAGTTGCATGCTTTTCTATAGATAATATTATTGTTCTGTACTTTAGACTCGGCGTTTGTGACTTGAATTTTCTAAACAAAGTTTATGAGCAGCATCTGCAATGGTCATTTTAATTCATGTTGAATTGTAGCGGCATGTTTGGGAGCCATCGAATGTTGGCCAGCTCTGTCAGAGCATACGCGTGGATACTGGAACATTTATTGAGTTTGCCAGTGAATTTTCCCGGTGCTTATTCTACATCTTTTAAATGAATTTTCGTAATTGTTCATTATCTCATATATCTTACGTATAAAAAAAAGTTTAATATTTGTAATGGTACATTTAGTATGTTTTGTGTTGTTGCTACATTAATTTGCTTAGTGTCCGTTGCAGTTCTAATATTAGCTTTTCCATGAAGCTTGTCATTGAATGACTGTTGTCTAAAGTACTAGAAATAGGGAACATTTTTACAAAACAATTTACAAGGTTTACAATCGGATTTATGCGAGAATTCAGGAAGTACAAGAGATGGTGATGTGAAGGTATCGACGGCAATGTCCGAATGAATAAGGGATATTTTTACAAAACACTTTACAAGTTTTACAATCGGATTTATGTGTGAAGGTATCGAAGGCGACGCGGTGCAGTGGATAAGGAGTTCCGTCTGGTCCGCTCTCGGGGCCGTGTGGTCCCTCGCCCTGGAGGGCATTTGCCTTCCCCTTGAGCTCGGCCCGTCGCTTTGCCGGGAGAATTTCGCCCCTCTTCTCCCTTTCCGCGCACGCGGTTTGTTTGAACGCTCAGTCCCAATGCTGGCTTGACTGGGGTCAGGTGCAATAATGCGAATGGTTTTAAACGTTTCGTTCGAGATCGTGTGCTTTAGAGGGCACGTGAAATCCCTATAAGAATTCTTAAACTAGGAAGTGAATAAACCATGCTACAAAGGGAATTTTGGTATAACTATAATGTCGTGGTATCCAAATAGATTGGAGGCCTTCTTCCCCAAATGTATTACAATTTCTAAAATTTTCTGCTTAGCAAAGGGTAAAATCCGCGATTTGAACGTAAAGCTACGGCGCCCCTTTCAAAAATTCCAAGGGGAACATTACGCCCCTTTATAGGCACGCCCACGTTGTAAACAGAAACCAACGCAATTGAAGTTTTCAAATCCGCACCAAACGATCAAATGGTACAACACACGTAGCAACCGAGAAAAAAGTTATGAGACGTATAGCTCGGAGCGCTGTAGCCTAACTACAAGTTGTCTGCTTAGAAAAATGACGGATGCTTTTTTCTGAACAGATTACGATAAGCGCGGTCTGTCCCTAAAATGTATGAAAAAGCTGGCGAAAACTGGAGTGTAGAGAAATGCGTCTGCAAGTTGGTGGGAAGGATGAAGGTGCGTAGGGCGCGCGCTCGTTCTCGGACGCCGATCCCCCCCGCTCCGCCCTTTCGAAGCGCCAGCTCGGCTCGGGCGCGTAGACGGCCAGTCTGCGCCGGGCGCTGGCTATCTGATGTCACAAACCCCAGTCCGGGCGCTAATTAACAGGACGGGCTCTCGGCGCCGGGGCGCTGGTGGAGGCGGCGACGGCGTCCGCCGAGGAAATTACAGAGCGTTCGGACGCGGCGGTCGCCTGCCCACAGCCCCCCTCCCCCTCCCCAACCCCTCCCCTCCACCCACGCCCGCCACGTCCACAGCCCTAGTGCTGCGGCGATTAAACGAAAACCATTCGATCGGACAGATGGCGTAAACCATAAGCGTTTGTTGAGGTATTCTTGAAATGTGCGGAATACCAGTAGCGTACCATTTCGAAATAGTCCATCATTCTACGTGACGTAGTGGCTACCGCACTAGCGTTGTAGGGCGAGATTGAAAATTCGTGGCCAAAGCGATGGGCTTTCGATTTCGGTCGTGGTGTGAAAAAGTTCGACCTCTGTAGTCGGCTACCCTGGCCTCGTACCTTATCCGGCGGTACGGTCATGGTTGTCATCCAGTTTCCGATTCATTATGTTATTTTCCTCTTTTCTCGTTGTTTTTGACGCAGTTCACCCCTTTACATATGTTAAATCAACTGCTGCATTCGAAACTATGTATGCCGAAGCATGATGTCATTAAAGGTCTAACACTGAAACGTTAAGCACAACACGTAACTCGAATTATCTCGGATAGTTTGTCGACATTTTACAAAATACTCATGGCTATGCACAACCTGAAGAGTGGCTAACTACATTTCTGTGCCCTCTTTCCTAGTAAACGGTTTTATTTACGTATGCATTTTAATCTATCTACCATATATGAATAAAATAATGTGTGTGGCTGTGGCATGTAGGCACCGAAACTTCTCCACCGATTTCGTTGAAATTTTCACTGTCTGGTCTTCTTGGTATCGGGAGTATTTAAAGAGTAGTTTGAATTAAATCCGATATATGGGGGTGTTGTTTTTGCACATTTAATCGACGAGGTGGACTCTTCTCTGGTTCTAGAGGACTGTGCGTGAAGTGCGATCTATGGATATGTTTTTGAACTACATGCTTTGCTTCGACTCATTATGTGGAATAACATGCTTGTTACGTTCAAGAAAGAAGGAAGTCAACCAAATGCTTGAAGTGTAGCTAATACATACTTCACTTTGTGGTTATATATAGTTAATCTTCATTGAATAAATTGATTTTTAACGTGAATAGTATTTATTTCATATACTGTAATAGCAAAGCATTGCCGCTTGCAGTAAAGCACATATTCATTAGGTGTTGTGTCATCTTTAGTCGGTCCGCGTATGACTTGGTGAGGATCTTCTCATTATGTGTAACAACTCCTCAAATTGTCAAGTTAAAAACAGAGGGAAATCATGGATTATTCAAAATGTTTTTACGGAAATAAAGTAATTGATTACGTAATACAACGGTGTACTTTTCAATTACCCCCCCCCCATTTGCGCACGCCTGTAAACATACTGTTTTTGTAATTGAAGTTTTTTTCTGCTGTTTAACTCCGGTCTTTGGTTCATTTAGAGGTGGCCGTATTTTCGTAACAAATATCTCTATGTTCGTTCATATACGCACGTGATGTATGTCGAGTATGTAAAGAAAGACGATGTTAAAAATATGAGAAGGTGTCGCTCGTGCTCAGCGTGTGAATTGTTGCCAATCCTTATTGTTCGTTGAGACTGATCAGTAAATACTGCCCATCCTGTTTGTTTGTTTACTAATAAATAACTGAACAACTTTGTGGAAAAAATTCGACTTGAAACCAAGAGATGTTCGTTCTTACACGTTCGATAAGGTGTGCGAACAAAATCAAGGCGGTGCGAAGATATACATATCTTTCGTAAAATCATTCGATCGTCATTGCTCGGTTTGATCTCAATGAGGAGTACTAAATTTGATACACTAAATGTATAAAATGTATTCAATTTTCATGTGTACTGTACTTCTACAAGTCACATCTGCTATCTAGAGACCCGCTTATGTACTCGTAAGAGTGTTGACAAGAAGGGAACGGCAACGCTGGAAAGGAAGTTTTTGATGGTGAGATGGTAGGTGTTGAGTGTGTAGACCTTTTATTGTTATTTTAGCATGTACAAGTAAATGTTTGTCATTCTATGTCTTGTTTTTTTTATTTTTATTTTACGTCACCTTTGCACCATCCTTAAACACGATTTATGCGTCTGTAGCATCTGTATTTTTTTATTTTATTTTGATGATAAGGCGTAGTAAAAGTATGAAATGGCGCGAGTGACGGGATACGGAAGACGTTATATCTTTTGATTTGATTGGGGTTTTAAGCCTCTTCAACTTCGGGAGCGTCAAGACGATATGAGGATTTAGGATGGCGTCCAGTACAGCGTTTGCTGATTACCAGCCGTCTGGTGGTGATGAAGGAAACTTGTTATCGGGGCAATCAGGCTACAAATTCGATTCCGGATCATGGAAGCCAAACATCCAGCAATTCCTGTCAATATACTAGGCCGCACATCGTCAATCGTCGTTCGTCAATTGTTGGTGGGGGAAACACCCTGTCGCTTGTTTTCTTTCGTTTTGTAACGACTCCCGGAATTGTCGTGTCGCAATGAAATCACTAAATTATTAGGTGGGACTACTAGGAGGAGACAGAGGAAGAAGAGGTAGAGGAGGTAAAGAGAAGCAGGGAAGAGACAAAGGAAGTTGGGAACGGAAAGCGGACTTGACATATCATATAGTGTGTCCTGTATTCGCTAATGGAATCACGTGTTCCGCACCTTCTTATTTCCGGACCCGGTTCAGTAGCACGCTGCACGACTGCGCTCTGTAGCGAGAGCTAGAAAAGATATCACTTTTTTCTGCCAGTGGCCGTGCCGAGGCGTTCACTTATTGGCAAAGAGAATATATGGGTCGAATCTGTTTGATTTGTGCAGCTCAAAAATAAATAAAATATAATATTAATAATAAGTACTTACATATATACCAAGCGCTTTGGTCCGCAACCAAAGAGATTCACGTACTCACTCTTGTCCGTGTTTCTTAATCTTCCTTTTATCCCAATCATTCATATCTCCTGCATATGCCCTATATACTTATACTCAGAATACTCCCATACCTATTAGATGGAGCTATCCCGAGCACTATTTTCGCGGCTTGCAATCACGGGCCTCGGCCGTCGTGGGAAGTGGAGAGGAGCGCGAACCGGAGCGGGGGTGGGGGTGGGGACAATGCGCTTTGTGCTGAAAACGCGAGGAGGAGGGCGTGGGCGGGCGCGGCGGCCGCTCGGTAAACAGTTGCGGGGGAGGGCGCTTAGGGTTGTCCAAAGCGCGGCTCGGCGGCCATTGTCCGAACGCCGGGTATCGGGTTGCGGCCGCCGCCGCCAGCGCGTCATCCTGCTCTCGTAACCCCGTTCCGGCTCGCGCGTCGCACCGGCGCTGCTGGCCCTTCGAGTAGAAAAGTCTTAAGAAACCACTCTAGATTATTATTGAAACGAACGGAATGATAATCGAATAATGCCCTTCTACAATTGTATGTCGAATGAAGAAGTCGTTTGAATAATAAAGTACGTCAGATCAATAATGCCCGTCTTCAAAAGGATTAATAGCAGATTTTGTTTGGATTATTCAGGGATTCGTTTAGGAATGCCTAGAAATTTTCTTCTATATTCCACTTAGAAGTGAGTATTCGATTGCTGGTTAACAATAAAATCCACGAAGCGTTATTTACTATTCAGTTTTTATTTGTAATAACAATTCAGGTATCTATGAAACGTGTTGGAACTATAGTGTAAACATCATTTTCGGGAAATTATCCTTCACCTTGAACACGTCAGCGCGCACTGAAATACGATCATTTTGATAATGTTTAACGTTCAAAAATAGATTGTTTAAAATATTAGGTATGGTTAACAACCTTCCAAGTCAGATCCTTTTTTTTTTGATTCAGTTTTCATATTATCATCGTTGTCATCTTCGTTTATGATACTTTTGTGCTGTGGCCCTAACTGATATATGAAAGAATCAGCTTAAGAAGGTACCGAAATGAGAGTTACAGACGCTAAACAAGTGAACATCATATGTACTTCTGAGAAATATCCCTTCGCCCAGACATCTGTTCAGTCACGCCTCTTCATAAAGTATTTCTTTATGGCTCTCATTCACACACACGTAGGCGGGCAGGCATATAGACAAACCCCCCCCCCCCACACACACACACACACACGGAACGCTCTCGATCACAACTCGCCACCTTACCGCACAGGAGCAGGAAACTGCAAGCAAACGAGTGAAGGAAGGAGAGTGAAATGGGCTCAACCGCACAACGGCCCCACGAACTCATCATTCACTCTATCAGGGTTTATCCGTATTTATTATGTTCTGTTTCGTGACGTACTCATGATAACCCTGGCCAGGTCTTAGTTTTCTCTGCAGCTCTCCACAAACAGGAAAAACGAGTCGAGTGCCAGGCCAAATGTATCGGCCTTCCGGTTTCTGCACCTGATGCTACTTATTGGGCATGTGCGTCGAACACTTCTTTGAAAGTAACTTTTGTTTTGTTCACATTCATGATTGTTGGCAACGGCTTCTCACGGCGTTTTCGATGTAATTAATTTTTTTCCCTTTATCTTGAACGAATAGAGTTCGGCGATTCCATGACTGTCTACCCGTCAGCGAGAATCTGTTTTCCAATGCTTAGGCGCTCGAGATGCCTTCCTATGGTTTTTTTCACGTGGTGGCGATTATATGTATATATGGCGATTTCGTTTGTATTGAGAATACCCGACGAGATAATCAGATCGGCCCTGAAATGAGGTTTCCCCTTACCTTCCCGCTTGCAAGTACCGAAATATTTTGTCCTTATAGGACTCAGTGATGTAGAGCTTCTCATTTCTTTCCAGGATGTTCAGGAATTGCCAGCCTGTATTTCGAACATTTTGTTACAAGTTTCGTTGCTTTATTATTTTCAAACGGTATCCTTAATTGGTGTTTCGCGGCTTTTGTGGGAGGGGTGCCTTCCGCAGTGTTCTCCTATGTGGCATCCGACTGTTTCTCAGCCAGTGTGTACATGTTTCACGGCGCCCCCTGATTGCGAGGGTCTTCCGTGTGCTGTTTGACGTTTGGGATCGCGCTGAGCTCGTGGCGCCTCAAGACGCCGCAGCAGCACGGGCTTTGCCTTCGATGCGCCCATCTGTAGCACATAACGTCCCGAGAGTAATTCTTCCGAGTATATCGAAGTGGTGCTGTAGGTCTCTTTAAAATGCCGACCACGAACCCGCACGTCGAATTGAGCTGCTCTCTACCCCTCGCGTTAGAGCGCTCTCAGCTGACGCCACAGAGGAGGCCGTCTCAAAAACATTGACTTCGTAGCTGTTCGACTGGCGGCCTTGACGCTTACAAATGACATTCTCATTTCGTTGAAAAAACCATGCCATTCCAAGGAAATCAATGAAACAATTACTAATACGGCACAAGAAATGTCTGGGTAATTATAATTCCTAGCTCGCATTGGACTACCCGATGCTTTTTGAACAGGGTTTGAATGCGTTCTGCGCGTGCGCAGTGCCTTCCTTTTCGCGTGTGTCGCAACGCTCTCGTTTAACTGTCGTCCAGGCCAGAGGCCAGAGAGTACCTTTTTCCTATAATTAGTTATCCTAAATGACTTCTGCGTTCATTTTCCGTTATTTATCACATCGGACCTCTAATACCAGTAATACCTGTGTCGAGCCAAAAACGTTATTTTTTTTATTTTTCGTGTCAGTCTTGGCGTTTTACTGCGGTTTCGAGGTATTGAGATTTTCATTTCTGGGTCCTGGAATGGATGCTACTTATTCTATTGTAGCTTTTTGTGAGTTCGCTTGCGCTAAAAACTAACTACATACCTTCCGATCTTCCCAATTCTTGGCGGTGTGGTATGTAGCACATGCATCTCTACTATTTTCTTTCTTCGTGGTAATTTCAAATATTCTCCGCCCTGAGCTCACGATAAGAGTACGTTCTGCTTGGAATCGGAAAGGGCCTAGCGTGCAGTGCCAGCGGGAGAGGTGGCGAGCGCCGCCTGTAAATCCCGAGTGGAATATGGCCGTGCGCGCACGCGTTGCTCGCGCCGTCCGGCCTGTCTCGCGCCCCGGCGTTGTAGTCCGTTCAGACATCTGACATTGCGATCGCTGTGTCGTGCTTCGGATTAGTTATAGTCTTCACAAAAGTGGCTTGCTCCTCCTGGCTATGTATGGCCGTTGCTGCTAAAGAGAGTGAATTCCAAGACTTACGGACTCTGAATTTTGCAAGACAGTGGAGATTTGGGCTAAAAATATTTGAATTCACAGCAATGTAATTTTGATCCTTATTGTCTTGTGACCAGGTGACTTTCTATGGAATATGTATTTTTCTGCCGCGTAATACTGATGTTAACTCACGAATGTGTGAAAGATGGTTAGCTCTATCTTTACTTCTTGATTCGTACATGGTCGTTTTTAAAAGGAGTCTCACCGCATTTATAGCGTATTAACATTGCTCGAGTTTCAATTGCCAGAGGCATTTCACTAATATTCTTCCATCAAATTTGCAGAAACATCTTGGGGTACTCGCTGTCGTATTCTCTATTTTCGTCACAAGGAAATTTAAATTCTTATGTATCGGTAATTTCTGGAGAAATATCATTATTATTTTATTCGTTCGCGTTATATTGAATGACATTTCTCAGAATCTTTTGAATAAAATCATATGTTGTGGCCCGAATTGACAAACAAAAGAAACAGCCTTAGAAGGTACCGAAATGAGAGTTCGCTAAACAAGTGAACATCATATGCACTTCACAGAATTATCCTTCCGCTTCGACAGCTGATCAGCCACCCCTTCGTAAAGTGTTAGTACATGGCTTCCGTTAAGACATAGTGGATTTTCACAGTGTTTACAACCGAGTATTTAAAAACGTACACCAGTATGCATTTTATATTCACGACCCTGTTTTCAAATAAACATTCCATGTACATACATACAATAAAATAATAAAAATTATTAATTATTATAATTTGCATAGGGGAGCACATAGCACTGCACTTCCTAATTTGAATTATTTCCCATGGCGAACTATATTTTCGTCGGATGAGGACGTCGAAACAGGAAGCGCCGAAGCCATTTACATGTTAGCCACCTGCAAACGAACGAATGAAGGAAGGAGAGTGAAATAGGCTCATCAACACAACGGAACCTTTAGTTATGTTGTCAGCAACAGCTTCCAAAACGGTCCTCTCTTATAAAAATCGCTTAATTGGTAATCTGAATGGTCCAGGGCCGCCCGCCCAGTGCTACCGCTCTATCGTGCGGCTCTTGGCTGAAGGAGCATCATCGTTTCGAGCGGCGGCCAGCGACACAGTGAGTCGCATTCCCTTCCTCCGTGTTGGCACAGTTCTCGTCTTCTCTCATTTTGTCTGTCTAATCGTCGAAATATCAATTCTATTGCCACCACTTCTTGACCAATGGTGAATGACCAAATTATCATATTATTCATAATCGGACAAATCGTTTCAATGTGCCAGCGCCGTGATATCTAAAGAAGTTTTTCGGTTTGAGGAGACAAATTTATTAATTTACATTCTAAAAGAAATATGTCTCATTAAGAACAAATGAGCAATAATAATAATAATAATATTAATATTAATATTAATATTAATAATAACTTAAATAAAGTATAAGATGTGATACATTAACACAAAATGCACTAAATATGCTCTAATATGATGTACAAAATCATCAAATTTCTGTTTAACTGTGTCTTGTGGGCATTTAGTAATTAGCATATTATAGACCTCATAATTAAAAATTGATTTTTCATGAACTTCCGGGGTCTGAATGATAAGTATTCGAATATAATTTGAAATAGATTTGTGCCGTTTTGCGAGCTGACATCTTTTCAATCAAAGGTTGGAAATTTATGTCATAATGATATTTCCAATACGGCTTACAACTTCTGGATCGCGTAATAAATGTGTTGGCCTCTCGGTACCTGAAGAATCAGAACCGGTACTTCGCGGTCGGTGAAGTACGTGTTATTAGAGAAATGGTGCTCCCAGTAACAGCTTGTAGTACCTTACAAAATTGCACACGCAATGTAAGGGGATCTAGAGCAGGTAGTACCTCTTTAAGACACATTCACTCGTCACTTTTACCTTTGGGATTTGGTCGGACGCCTAAAATTAATTATACATGTAATTTTAAAATATTTTTTAACGATATCATTAACAGTATATTATTTATTGTTCCTTTGTTGTCTCCCAATGTCCACAAATAGGTTAAATCTCTTATTTTCAGTACGAGTATATACCGTTTTCATGGAGGATTGAGTAGCCCAAATATTCAACACACGATATGGATATGCCACTGGCTACTATTATTTACATACGTGATTACCAGAGACCAGTCGGAGTATAATTGATCAGATCGGAACTCAAAATGTTGGTTAGAGGATTTCCGAACAGTCTTATTCCATTGTAAAATAAATACGCGTATATTATGTAAAAGATAATCGATTTAAGAGTTGTAATAGCCATATTTTCGTATTCCATGGATTTTTTAAATATAAGATAAAACCTAATTTTTACGATATGTTACTTACAAGATAAATAATAACGATAAATATTCATAATACCTTAATTTATGAAAGTGTGATATTACTGGGAAAAAAGTTGTTTAATTAAATTAACATTTTTGTATATTTTTATCAACAAATCTAATCTCGTATGATTTTATTATTATTTTACCATTTTGTAAAATTAAAGGTTTCCATCTGATAAAACTTTATTTTGATGGCTTTTGGTTTTCCTGAGTTGCGAAATAGTGTGGTTCCTCTCGTGTTGTTCAAGCATGATATTCATTACATGACCGAATTATCAAACAGTGCGAAGGACTTTTCAGTGAACTACGAACATTTGCAGTGTTAAAGAGAGCGCCCGAATATTCGCTCGAAGTGAATATTTGGGGGTGGTGTCGCGCTGAGGGAAATACCTGGCGATGTGGTGGCAGACCTCACCACCCAGCAGGGAGACGAAGATCGCCGCTCCCCGCGGAAAAACACTAACCGGACTGAAGACGTGCCTGAAAACGAATCAAGAACCAAATTTCAATCAACCATCTTTAGTGGAGTTCGAGATAAGTCCCACCACGACATTTATGGCACCTTTCCCCTTCTTCATGTACTAGTGTCGCAATTTAGAATCAAAATATAAGCCGCAAATTATTTAATTGTGCGCCTCTACCGCCTGTTGCAGACGGATTACGGCGAGGGGGATCTGCACGCAGTTTCTTGTCCACAACTCCCACCCTCGTATAGTTAAATGACGCCATTGTTTGTTGCGGACGATTCAGAAGCGACGATATTGACGCCAACGTTACATTTGTCGCCTTCACCTAAATTAAATTGAGCTATGAGCCAACATCTTGTTAGCACTCTCCTTAACATATTTTACGTCTAACTAGAATTTTTGAACCAAATACATTTTATTGCAAAAATGCTAGTCCATTTCATGTTTCGATTTAGGGGCTTTACTTGAGACTTTCATCAAGGCGAAGGTGAGGTCGATACTGGAGAAACTTTCAGAAAGGCGACTTCAACGGTTTGGGCATGTCATTAGAAGACCTCTTATAGTAAGTGGCCCACCGGCATCAATAAAGAATAGCAAACGAGCACGGTGCCGCCCAAAGAAGTGCAAAGCCTGTGTTAGGGAAGATGTCAGAATGGTGTCACAGTGGATAGACACGAGCTAGAAACAGCTGGAGAGTAGCGATCTGAAAAGCCGACCCCAGGTAACTGTGATAAGATTTAGATGACCAAGACTTGTCTTACTTTTATTGCACTAGCACACAAACACTTGCATTTGGTGTTCAGGAGCGCTATTTATTGTGTGCAGGTTGAAAACAAAGGGCATTTCCTCCACGCCAGGAAAACGTCAAAATCTTGATCCACGTTGCTGTCTCAAACCCTTCAAAACCTCCTAATAGTTGTTACAAGCAAATCTCTTTAGTATTTCAGGTTTATAAGTCTAAAAACAATCGCAACAGAATCGTCTTCACCTAGATATGAAGCTTGTAAAACGGTTTCTACTGCGTGCATCGTTTTCGAAAAGGTGTTACGTGAGCGAAAATTATGAGGTTGATGACGTGTGTGTTATGTTTGAACCGAACGGGTGCCTTATCCCTTATATGTATATGCGAGAGTCGTAAGAAGCGCGTGTATAGTATTCTAATTGATTCCGCCTGCTGATTGCGCGGGCATCTTTACCTGCGGCGCGACGCGAGGTCGTTCACGCCAGAGCTGCGCCACGCTATGCGGGGGCGGCGCCTCAAAGGTCGACACAGGCAAACAAACGTCTGAATTAGTTACGGTGGTTGGGGCGGGGCGCTGAGGCCTCGCCTCGTCGTCTTGCGTTGTGCGCCCAATGGGTCGGAAACCGCCCTCTCTCTGCGCACACAAAGCGGTTTCTCGCTTGAGTCCCCCGGGAGCTGTCAGCAGGGCTCCTGGGGGCCTCGGCTGCAATTCAATTACGAGGATGTTTCTCCGCCGATGCATTTTCTTTAATGGAGATGAGCACAAATAGAGTTCAGAATGCATTTCTGCTTCTTTGTTAAGTGACATGCGCTTAAATCTTGTTATGAAGACACAGCATTGTTTTGGTTTCGTTGCAGGGAAATTTATATTTTTCTTTAATAATGCAATACGCTAATCAGCCTAGTGGCTTTTCATGTTCGAATTAAAACAGATTTTTTAACTAGTACGTTTGAAATGCAGGTCTCCGGCATTCAGGCTGTACTTAAGCCTTTGATGTTTTTACTTTCTCGCCTTACGAATTCTTCGTAAGTAGAGTAAGTTAGGTGATCGTGCACCAGAAAACGCCAAAACTTTGCCAGAACAAAATTTCTTGCCGACCTGTGGTGTGATAATAAGTTGACAAAAGATAATAAGGTTGCAGACAATAAAATTGTTGCCAGGGCGTATTGTAATGTACGTTTCGTAGAAATATCGCGCAGGAATTCTCGAAGAGAAGAAATATTGTTCTGCCGCTTTCTTGGACATACAACAAGCATTTGCCAGGGTCTGGCACGAAGGTCTGTTATTCAAAATCAAACAATTACTCTCACATCCATTCTATCCCGTTTTTTAAATCATACCTATTCAGCCGACTGTTCCAAATTAAAGACCAAGATGTTTTCTCCGAATTTAAGTCAATGAGCAGGTGTCTCTCAAGGACGTATCTTTGAGCCAATACAGTATGTAATGCATACGTCTGATCTACCAACAAAATAATGTACTATGATGGGCACATTTGCTGAGCTATCGTAGTTTCCAAGGAGGACTCATCTCGAGCATCACAATATCTGCAAGCACATCTGAACAAGGTAGAAGAATGGACGAATCAATGGAGAGTGACTATAAAGCGACATTTTCACTTCGAAAGGAACGATGCCCAAACGTGAGACTAAACTCGTCAGAGCTCTCTGTCACGACTGTAGTTGAGTTATCTTGGGCCACTTAACCTGGAAAACCAACTCGTAGAAAAGAGGAAAGAATCACAAATGAAGAGAAGCAAATTATCATGGCTACTTCTTATATAAAATATTACTGTACAAAGCAACAATGAAGCCAACATGGACTTGCGGCGTAGAACTGTGGGGTACAACCAGCAAGTCGAACCTGGTGATCCGGAGAAGATTCTAAACAAGAACAAAGACAGTGAGATATTTATGCAAGGCGCCGTGGTTCGTAACCAACAATAAGTAGTATAAAAATGTGTACATCCCAACTACCGCAGACACTACAGCGAGCGAAGTGGAAGGCACCAGGCGAGACTGACGATATTCGAACCCTTTCAGTGACTATGCTGGACAATAGTGAACGCGTGTACAGACTGAAGCATGAACATATATTTCCCATTGAGATTCGCTTAATAGTTACTTGTATTTTGTATAACATTTACCAATCGTTGCAAATAAAGAGATTGTAAATTGACAGTATTGAAAACAAAAATTCAAAATTTGAAACGCTGACTAGAAAATTGATTAGGTACATGATTTGAGTACTAAGACTTTTTTGTTATATTCTATTTTTATTTTTCATATTTTTTATTTCGTCTTAAACGGGTGGTAAGCCTTGTACAAGAAAACATTGATTCATGAAAGCTGATGGCATGGCGTAAAGTGCAGTACCATTATTGTACAACAAAAACTTGTATATCTGTCTAGGGGAATGGTGAAAATGATAAACTTAAAAATGTCAATTCTAATTTTGTTATGAATCCAAAATGACTGGTTCGATAGCTCAAGGCATCAGCTCGTCACTCCGGTGCCTCTTGGCCGGCAGGTCCTACAGTTGGAGTCCCGACGGTGGCAAATCGAATTCGTTAGTTGAGTGCAGCCGATGACTGGAGAATGCTAACGGCCGGCACGAAATAATCAAATGATAACGAACGAAATAACGAACCCATGTATGTTATTGATTTGTAGTTATCTTGAGAAAATTAGAGTAATGTTATCCTTTGATTTTGGTAATAAAAACCACTAAATGTAGAAAGTAACTCCTGTGCGAAAGGCGAAAGCATGCTAGCATTTCGGTTATTTCGATTTGATTTCACCAATTCCCTTTTCGGGGAATAAAATGTCAGGCCATTCTGAAAATTCGAAAAAAGAATGTTCGAAACGAAAATGAAGTATACACATATTTTAAATATATTCATATTGATTTCAATTTTTCGTTTTGTGCTCTGTAATCACAAAAGGTATGAACAATTCTCGTTCAATCAATTTCGTTGTGTTTTCACCGAAATATTTAACTCATTCCCAATTATCTATTTGTGCTACATCAAAGTCAATCTCCAATTGCACGAGTTGCTTTCCGGGAAGTCCGACGCTCTTGGCAGCAAGGGCAACTTCATATGACTCCGCTGTCGTTTTCTCGCAAGAATTGAGGAAAATATCGTGTACACACGCAGGCGATTAATATAAACGCACAGCGTTCTCTGGCATTAATACGAGAATACGAAATATAGTTGTCTGATATTTGTTATCGAACAGACAAATTTTGATTTATGCTAATACTTTTTTACTTTATTCTATGTTCTCATTCTTTAGAAATTTTTCTTTAGTAGAAAAATAGGAATTTTTATAGTGAAATTTGGGTCAGTAGCTACCGACAGCGTTTGTCATGTGAATATATCCAGGGTCGAACCTCGAAACCCAGACCCCCTGTTTATATACCACTGAAAGTGTAGAGAATTGCAGTTGTGAGGAAATCGTTTTGTTTTCGGAAATGGTGTTAAAGAGTGCTGACACTTTTTAGAGTATGGAAGGAATTGAGTAGGCCGATTGGGTTTTATTTTACACGCTTTATAGGAACTTTATAGGTACGTGATAATTGGTATTTAGTAGTACGTGTGTTAAACGAGCCATTAAATATTTGTACGAGCATACATGAGGTAGAGATTTCGTGAATGGAATTCAGTTTTCTGGATCTGGTTTTGAAATCGAATCGTTTCTCCATCTGAATCTCAATGTTCGTTTCATACTTTTGCCTTCCCTGGATGCATTGAAATAATGTAATTTTTTTATACGGTGCAGTTTCTCGTACAGAGATTTTAAGATCCTAAACTAGAAGTATACGAAACCGAAAGACGTGTTTTCACGGTCTGCACGAATTGCCACAAGATATGGCCGGATGCTCTGCCGGTACACACGTGAATTGCGCCGTCGGAGTATATTGATTGGCGGCAAGTGTGCTTGCGTGCTGGACTGAATGATTTTTAAGTACGCAGATTTCGTGGGCACGTCGCATTGGGGACGTCGTTTTCGCCTGTGCCCTTTGAAGGGTCTCCGAAAGCGTCCATCTGCCGCGCGGTCAGCCCTCAGCGGGCCCTGCGTGGCTCCTGCGTGGCGGTTCCGCAAACGCGCGCCGTTTGCTCTGGGGGCGACGAGGCCCCCTCCGTCTCGCAGCTCGCTCTCCTCTCCCCTTCCCGTCCCACCCCCTCCCGCTCCCCCTCACCCTCTTGACTCCGCCGCTCTTCACTCCAACCCACCGCCCTCCGCCCTCCGACGGGTTGTTCCTCTGGACGGGTCGGCGCTGGGCCTAGGACCGACCCCGGGCCACGAGGTTATGCTTTACTATCAACTTTTAGACAATGAATTTTTTATCACAATATATGTTGATTACAGTAATTAACATGATAATTTGATTTAGCTTCGGATGATGATAATTACGGTCGCTGAAACGTAAGTTTCATAAACTGAATTCAGACGATTACTGTTTTGTCAGTGCTGCCATCGTAAAATATTCATCTCCTTGGCGCTTGGATTAATGTAAGTCTCTAATTGACTTTTCTGCCAGCACAGTTGTCTCGTCTTATTGTTCCTCGTACAGAGAGGAATAGCCTTCTAACGACGGGTGATTTCCGTTCTGTCGATGTTTTGATATTCGTTACTGGAAGACTTTTTTTGGTATTCGGGCAGGAAGTACCCTAGTTGTAAACCCTAACTGCAGTATGTAATCCTCACAGGGTGTTTATGATGGTTTTTTCTATCTATATTTTAGAATTAGTTAGGATTGAAAAAGAAAGGAATTTTTCAAAAAAGACATCCTATTAATTGAGCTTAAAATGTTTATTACGCTGCAATGGAGTTCAACTCTGAATCAGTTATTTAGAAGTAGCAGCTAAGAGTACGAATTTAGTCATGCTAGAATAACGCGTAACATTGTTTTACAGGCTCTTCGACAGGCACTTCCAGACATTCCAATTCGCTTCCCGTGCGCGCTCTTTGACGCGCTCAAGTCTCACAAAACAGAAGGACACTCTTCAAGTAACTCTTGTTTAATCCCACTCTAGTTGGAAGTTCGTTGGAACATCGTTGGAGGAAGTGTATTCACTTATTTGGTTGGGAAGTGATAAATGTGATCGGATCATTTCATTTATTTCGAATTTGGGTATCTACGATTTATTGAAATGTTTACATGACTATTTATTTGATGTTCAGAATTATTTCGTATTTTGAAAAATGATAAAACAATTGTAGAACACATTATGGGTTGACATATCTCCACAGAAAGTGACTTAGAGAAGTCAAGATTGTTATTCATTCAAAATGTATTCGCCCTCGCTAAACCTCTATTAGGTGGAGCATCTGGAATATGAGCCAATGATTCCTGATGTTCATGTTAGCCTGTTTCGACCACGTTCATAGACGGATCTCCCTCTTCCCCCTCTTACACTCACACTCACACTTGCTCGCAAACAGGTGGAAAGCTATAGTGTTGCCGTGTGATGAAAATACCTTGGAAGTAGAGCTTCCATTCTGAGACGTCGTAGCAGCTTCTCTTCCCGAGTCTTCGCCTCGAGTCCGCACAATCGCCGGTCAACAAGTGAGCGAGCTGGAGCGAGTGAGGCAGAGCAACGGCGCACTGATGTCGTGGCGCAATGGGGCTGGAAGTGGCAACTGTCATCGTCACCGAGCGCGTGGAACGCCGCGTTGGTCACCAATCGGAGATGGCGCAGAACGGGGGCGGAGGAGGGCAGCCGCCATTAGACGTTTGGCGCCCGCGGCCGCCCCGATTCGCCACACGCAGGGGCATCCGCGTCGCGCCTCGCCTCGTCGCAGCGAGCGCGCGCGCGCGGGGGCGGCGGAAGTATCGGCGTGTCAAAGCGAGAGGCTGTCATTGTCTCGCCGCGCGCCCGCGCCCGCACGTGTTTCGCAGACGCCTTCGCCCGCGCCCCGCCCCGTCCTGCCTCCACCCCGCCGCCTGCGCGAGCGCGAGCGCGATCTGTTTTGTTTGCGGGGATCGCGCTGCGCCGACTCTTTCATTCTGGTTTACGCGCACCTTTTTAAACGCGCGCGGGCGGGGATTCCGGTGACCGCCCCGCGGCGAGGGCGCGCCGCCGTTCCCGCCCCGCCCCGCCACGCCCGGTCGCCTGCGGGCGACGGCGCGCCGCCGCCGCGTGATCGGCCGCCCGCGGAGGTGGTTGCGAGGCTGCGCTTTGACGCCGCGCGTCCGCCTCTGCCCTCTTCCCGCCTCTCCTCCGCCGGCATTCTGCTTTCTCTCCCTTCCTTGGAGAGAAGAGAAAATGCAAGCGGAGACGGCAAATTTTCGGTACGAAAGCTCTTATTGTCGGGACGCGTAAAAAGTGCCCCAAATGACTTCCTCTATCAATATGTGCTGTCGGAATCTGTCTCGTGGGTCCTTGATACCGAAAAATCGATTGACGACAAAATGACCGCCCTCCCGTCTGTACGTGGTCAACGCTAGCGCTTAAACCGTTCAGCCTATTTCGTTCAAAGTTAATGAATGAACTCGAGGTCCTCTGAGGTTGAAAAGGATATTTTTATCTGCGATGGCCCTACTTCGGTGTCGTCGGGGTTTGAATATGTGGTTGTAAAGTGCTTGGCATTCATACTTCGTTGTATCTCGTTCACCATTCTAATCATGAACTCTCCTTTTTATTTTTATTCCCCTCTTCTGTACCAACGTTTACGGAATTTACACAGGAGAAACACAACGCATTACTGTAATCAGACGTGAAGATTGGCGTATACTGCTTCTAACATTTATAGGATGAGATTTTAAATCATCGAAGCTGTTCTTAAACGAAACCGTTGTCATTCACACGCTGCCAAAGAGGTGACAGTTATTTCCTCGCGAATTGCGTGCGTTCTAGGGCAGCAATATTCCAATATCAAAGGAGGCACCCAGAAATCAGACAAAGGGTTAAACATTGAAGCTGCAGGTCGTACAAAATTTACTCGTATTCTAAATGACGTATTCTAAATGACTTGTAAAACATTTGCTTCCACTGCCTCTCTAGGAAGTCACGAAACTCATCAAGAGACGTTAAACGTTCACATTTCAACGATGATACTTTTAAGTGTAATGGCCGTCAAACGTGTGAATGAAAGTCATGAGAAAAATCTGATTTGTCGCTCATATAAAGTTATTCTACAAAATGTTGGCTTAAACCAGTCTGCTAACATTTTACAAAACCCCCTCCTTGTTATTGTTTTGGATATCTTCCTGGTGTTAGTCGTTCCTGAAAAATTACATTCATTCTACTACCTTGACGTCGAATTTAGCGTCCTTTGGCCATCTTCCTTTGCTAGAAATTGGCGAAAAACTTTTGATATGAAAGCATTTTAGTGTAATTTCTGATGGAAAGAATTTGTTTTGGTTATCGCTAATAACAGTTGGTCTCAAAGTAGACCATCTGCTGCCAAAAACTGACATGTCAAGCGTGTCGACTCTAGGACAAATTGATCAAACTTCAGGTCAGGGGCACAAGGCATTTTGAATTGTTTGCAAGAGAAACACAAAACTTTTCACCAAGATATCTTGATAAATCTAATTTTCAGTTGATGAGTTACGTAAACATTAGAGAAGTCCGTTTTTCTCTGTCCGTCTCTTCAAAATTATCCGGAAACGTGGAAGTATTACGAAAAATGAATTCTGGGCAATGAAAGCACGAGTTAATATGCAAGAATGAAGGTGGGGAAGGCCACGACGTCGCTCCCCGTGTGGCGGCGGCGTGGGTGTTGCACCTGCGATTGCCGCATTTCTTCCCGCTGATCGACGACGTATCTGCGGTCCACGCCGACAGACCCAGTTCAGCAATTTCATCCTCGACCATTACACCACCGTAATATACGTCCCAACAATAACCTTTACGCCTACTTGTTTCGCCTTTAATCTTATTTCGACTGAAAGAAACGATTGTGTAGTTGGCCAAAGAAATCGCCAGGACAGTGTTTCACTACTAGTCATGGACTTGTCCCTTTCATGTGGTGGAAACGTCGATAACGCACATTTCATTCGTTACCATTTTCTCTGCCTTTTCCTTGTTCTATCGGCTTCTTATGGTTGCCTTTTTATGATTTTAAGAGCGATTAATAATTTAAAAAAAATGTAAAATATAGTTATATCATTATTTTAAAAAAATATTGTGTAATACTCATTTTGAAATTATGAAGAAAAAAAAAAGAAAAAAAAACGTTATTTCAGGTTTTAATGCTTATTTTGTTTTCGCTGGGTTCATGAGGAAAATTCTGCATTTGCGCATTCAACATTTCCTCATTCAACATTTCCTCATTCTGCATCTGGTTGGCGACATCTTGTTCAATTTCATGGAGACAGCGATTCTACATTTGGGACATTCTGGTGTGTAGGCCGTGCACGATCGACCGAGCCGCGATCAGTAGAGTAGATATGAGGGATTTCAGACCACAGGAACGAGGAATTCCACTGATAGGTGTATTACCAATCTGATGAATTAAGTCGTAACGATCCATGTAAATGCGTAAAGGAGACTATATTAAATCACAACGTTTCACCAATGTACAAGTACTCCTTAGTTCATAGAAACCATCAAAACATGAGTGATTCTAGAATTCTTCCAGAATATCTTAAAGAAAATCGACCAAACATTGTGCCAATTTTGTTGACTTGTCGGGAAGAAAAGAATGACTTATTGATCAACTGCAGATGCAATAATAGTTCCTCAGCCAAAATGTGTTACTTTCGTAAAAAATAAAAAAAAACGCGTTTTATAGAAATTTTCTAAAATTTTGTGGACGGATCCGCGAACAAATTATCATTTCCCACCACTGAGCGAAGGACGGAGGCAGGCCATCTGATTTGTACGGAGAGAATTTTTCTTCCCTGAAAAATCTTGAAATGTGCTATTGAAAATAAGCATTTATGGCTTATAGAAGACGAAATGTGCCTTTTAATATGCAATAAAATTAACTCGTTTCCGTAACTAATTTTGTTTCCTGTGTAAGTCTTTCTTGCTACAATCAGAAGTAGCCTGTTTTGATTTAAAAGATAATAATTTTTCGGGGGCAAATAAATACAATCTAACTTACTTCTTGGGAAAAAAACATTGAAGTTAATTTTCTTTTTAGTGAAGTTCATTGTACGTCTTGGTGCATCTCTTCTGCCTGGTTAAAAAAAATCTAGAAGTAAAAGAAAGACATTCCCCCCGCGCAAGCTGTGACAATCTCCTTCTTATCAATGAACACTCACAAATAAATAAACGTTACGTGAAAAGTTGAAACGTTCTAGTGATTAGTCTTAATTTTTACGAAATATGCACCAACTGGTAAAATCGGCCAAATATGCTCTAAAATGTTGGACTACATAGCATCCAATACTAACTCAATGTCAAGAAATTTCACTTTGCTATGCCCTGAAGCAACGTACAAAAATACACCACATCATAGAAAGCGCTCCCTAGCCTTAGTGCAGGATGGAGGTGCGCGCTTTCTCGCCTTGGGAGCCAGAGTGCGCTTGGAGCTCGCGGTGAGTGAATAGCGCGCCGCGTGCCACCGTCGAGAACTACCGAAGAGCAGTGGTCTTTTCTTGCGGGAAGTGTTTGACATGTTTGAATCATACCAGCATTTTGCATTCTCTTTGATAACGCGTGCATCCGTTCAATGTCAGCCTGCTTTTTATATGGCTTTCCAAAAAATATTAACGGTAAAAAAAGGGGTTGCCGGTTCCAAATTCGGCAAACTTTTTATTTTCGCAAATTGCGAGCAACAGCAAAAATTTAACACTGCAAAAGTTCAGTACTGATGATAGAGATTTTTTTGTTAAATTAAATCTATTAAAAAACAGTGTAAAGCTCTCGGAAAGTTTGTTTTAAAAAAGTGTTAATAGTGAACATTTTCAGAATTATCTCGGAAATGGATTTTTTATGAGCTGATTAACCGTTTGTCTGAGGACAGTTACAGGACGCTTAATACGGCAAAGGTGCTATTTTTCTTCACTCTCTAAATTTTCGAAAATTGCGAAAGTTGTTCGCTAATTTCAAATCGTTACGATAGATTTTTCAAGTGAGTAGTTTTCGCTCATTTGTGCGGAAAATTTGGGCAAGTTTTAAACAATTGTCTTAAAGAAAACGGCTCCAATGTTTTCCTTTAATTTTTTTTTCGGCTCGAGCAAGGGAGACTAAAAAGTGGTGCAGTTCTGATTTTCGTTAAACTTCCGTAATTTTTGAAATAGCAAAACTTTCAAATTATGGAGGTAACTATTGGCTGTTGTAGTACTACTAGTTTTCGTCCTGTGTGCCGAGGAACGTTAACGTAATGTGTATTTATTTGCGTTATATTTATTGTTTCTTAATACTCGACTTCTTTACATTCGGAAATTTCCATACGTTGTTTAATAAAGCTGCAATATACGTTTCCTAACACGTACAAGACGTGATTATTATTTTTTTGTGGTAGTAGGGCTGAAGTAATGAATAGGAATTATTATATTCCCTGGTTGACGTGCCCCCTATTGTAATAAGTGCCTGTTGCCCGTTCGCACATTCCACGCCCCCTTGTGGCGTCGCCCTTCGCAGAGCCTCCCCGCGTCCCCCAGGAAGGAGGCAATAACCTCCCCGTGCGCCGGAGGTCAAGAGGCCGGCGCCTCTTCAACCGGAGCCCGCGAGCGGCGCGGCGCGGGGCGGGCGGGGCGCTGTGAGTCAACCAACGATCTCGTTACTCCTCGCGCCGAACCCACCCCTGCTCCCGCCCTCGCTCCTTTCTCGTTCCCTTTCCACTTCTTTGCCTTCTGCGTTCCCCGTCTTCCTTCATCATCTCCTCATGCTTCCCCCGACCTTTTCCACTTCTTTCCTCCCCTCTCAATCGCTTCCCCTTCTTCCCTTCCCAGCCCCGCCGTGTCCTCGCATTGCGAAGGCGCCCTGCTCAACGACTACGCAGCTTACACCCTACGACGTTTCGTTTATTCACACACGAACATCACTCTAACACATCCTCAGCGAATTGCATTATTTTTATTCTTGAGCATAATTACCTAGTTTATTTAAACATACTACAATTCGATTAATGTTCGCACATAAAATCAAATGATTTATTGAAAACATAAATTCACTGTTTTTATGTCTTTTGAGTGGACTATGGCACATTATGTGTACTGCAGTTTCTCATCAAGCAACGCTGCCTAGCTGCAGTATTATTATTATTATTATTATTATTATTATTATTATTATTATTATTATTATTATTATTATTAGTTTCGCGATTAGGACATCATGGGGCCACACGATACGTGGTTCGCATCGTGCACAACCTATCGTCGCACTTTCTGTAATAGTCTTTTGTGGTCTTCCCGCAGTCTAGTTGTTCTTAGCCGTTCATCTCCCTCACCATAAGGCCCTGCCCGATAGCATCCTATTCCGTTTCCACTCTTAGTATAAGGATTGATTTCTACGTTGACTGTGGTTTGCTTGAATCACATCCTCCGAATGTAATGTATCCAATTCTGTATGTTTTCAAGAAACATTCGCGTGTTCTTTTAGAGCACTGCCAACGTTGAAAACTACTAAAACCGCTTAAAAGTTTGTGGAAAAAGAACTTGAAGCCTCCTATCACGAGCATCTTATCTCACTGTCTTAACGTACACATTTAAGAGATTCTACCCTGTGCACGGGTGTTCGACGTGTGGACTAGTGCGAGAACATGTATTTGCGCTACTTATGAATGCAAACTTTACTTCTTCTGTAACACCGGAAGAACGAAATGGGATGCAGTCGGGCTCTGCCTTCTCAGTTAACCGAAAGTGAAAAGGATTAGCTTGGAAGCGGGGATGAGGCAAAACTAACCGCGGGATGCAGTTGCGCGACGCCCTCTTCTCTTCCAAGTTATTCATCTCCCTGACGCCCGGCTCCGCCCCCAAAGCCGCCGCCTCCTGCTCCTCCCGCCCCGCCCCGCCCCGCCCCGCCCCCTTGTTTCCTGTGATTACGTATGTTAAATAGCACAAAGGGGTGGCGTCGCTCGTCGAGGGGGCTCGTTACGCCGGTTGCAACCCCTACCCTGCGCGGCGGGAGGCCCCTGAAGGGCGGCCGGCGATCGCCACGCGGCCCCCCGGGGGCCCGTGCCCCTTCCCCCCCGGGGGGCCCGACCCGGCCGCGGCTTTCGCAGGGTATCGCGCCCATAATTGGATCCGGTCGCGTTATTGCGCATCAGCATCTGGCGCGTGATTTAATTTACTGCGCGCGAGGGCGGTGGGTGGGAGGGGTCGTCACGCGGTGGCTCGAAAGGCGCGGAAGGGGACAAATGCGTGGTTTCAAAATATTCTTCTTCACATAATTAAACAACATACGAAAATAATGCAAAATTCTGTACTTAATTTAATAATTTGTTAATTAAGTAATTTAACAAATATTAGGAGCTATTATGAAACCTCCAATCGTAAATTCGCATATTTTATATACTTCATTAGAAATCTCATATTGTAATTAGTTTCAAACTATAATTCTCTGAAATAACTTCGAACTCTCGTATATTATTATGTTGATTATTATTGATTTATGTTGAATATTATTTGTTCAACATTATTTGTTTCAAGTTCTGCCCCTTTGGAATATTAACGTTTCATGACATAAAACACGTCCTGAGAATGCGTTATTTAAACATTTTGTATCGCGCAAACTATCATGCATGATTCATACTAGAAAATACGTCGTTCCAAGTTTTAATTCAAACTCTCTCCAACTATCATTTTTAAATACATTTTTGGTATACCAACATTGTAAACGACCTTTTCTGTTGCAAGAAATCATAATCGGGTATTTTACGGCACTAATGATTACGTATTAGCATTCCATGGCACGAATGATTGCGTTATTATTCAGTCAATCGCAGCGAGAGAATCGTGGGGAGATAAACGGAACAGACGACCACCGTTTTCGCGTGCAGATGAGAAACACCTGACACGACACAAGAAATTAGTTTCGAAAAATTAAGTTTGATTCTGTTATAAATTTGTAATGTTGTTTTACATTAAATAAATAAATAAAATAAAATGTATGCAAATAGTTTGTAATGTCCATTCATACAAATGTAAAAAATTGCTCCCAATGTCGCTTGTTTTCGAAACGTACTCGTGCAATAAAGCTTAACATTGTGAACTCATTGCGTAAACTCCTATTTATTGACGTTTGGCGTAGAAGCGTAACGAGGGCAGCTAACCGCGGGGCCCACGGCTGAAGCGCAGGCTCGCCCCACCCTCCGCGTGCAGCTGATTAAAGCAGCCACAGACGAGCTCTGCCAAACCGTTATTGTCGAATACAAATTTACCATAATGGATCTTGAAACGCGGACAAACTTTACAAGAAAAGTCAATGGCAATACATTTGTGCAAATTTCATTTCGAAGTTTCGCAACAATAAACTATTGTTTTTCTCGTAATGTGTTGTTAATGTCACCCAACCGACGGACGAAGATCCACTCAACGGGTAGCGACAGTCCGAAAATAATAGGAGGAAATATTGTTGTATTGCAGCTAGTGTATGTATGTATTCATCATCTTGCAGCAGCTGGTGCATACGTGTCCGTTTTCCAAGAAATTGTTTGTGTGATTTTAAGTATTGATCGAAACGCTCTGAACATAACCAGCGGCTTTGGCCTAATGACGTTAATTACTATTTTAGTGCAGCTGAAGATTGTAACGGAGTAAGAACCATGCGGCTGCCCCGTACCGCGAACCTAGAATTTCAGTATTGGAAACTGAAGTTACTTATTCTTAGTTATTTTAGTATTTTCTTAGTTACTACTTATTTATTCGAGTTTGGGTAAAGGAAGTCCATATATTTGCGAGACCTTTTTCTTTCTGGTTGATTCGATGCTAGGTTCTCTCTCACTGCTAATGCTTTCCTTGTTTCTGCGTACATATCCATTTTCGTTTGTGTTTCTATTGCGAAGCTCTGGGCGAGTCTTTCAATGAGGAGCATCTTTGGCGGAGGCGGGGGCGGGAAGGGCCCGGCCTTTCTTCTTCCTGACGCTGCCGCTAGTGCTATTCATTGCTCTGAGGGTTGATTCACGTTTACTCGCGCAACTTGTCGGGAGACATACGGAAAATGCAAGTCAATTGTCTACTTCGTCACACTGTATTTGTTCTTTTATTTTATACAAAAAATAGTTTTTATTAAATAATAATTTTAAGTTAATTGCCTCTTTGATTTTGAACACTGTGAACAAGTGACTGAGTACACGGTGCTTCGACAGGAAAGAAAACGTTCGCGATATTTTACAATTCACACTTATTTGACCACACTTAAGATGTCCACCTAATCCATCTTTTCTGCTAGTTAAAATCGTTAATCTGGTTTCCAACAAGAATTTTGCTAATTATTTACTACATTGGGGTTAAATTAATGTCTAGTTGACCCTATTTCTTTGTTTCTTGCTTTCGTAATATATTTTAATTGTTCGTGCCTTTGATTGATATATTTATGATTCCGAGCACACCAACTTCAATGATGCCGGTATTACTTTATCACGAGACGTCGTATGTTCCTTCGACGATGGACAAAGAGATCCGTCACAGAGCTTAAAGTCGGCTTGCGAGGAATTTCCCGCCTCCAAGTATCTCCATTACGGGCACCGCCCACATGCTTGATTGTGTACGTAGTGTAAGTGTGTGTGTAGGTACGGACAGAAGATAGGACAAGGTACAGCAAAGAAAGATTGCACGCGGTCCGTGGCCCTTTATAAGGATACTGCTGCGGCATTCGTCGGGTGTTGATTGAAGAAACTAGGGGGCATTAATGATCAGACAGCAACATAATAAGACAGATAATACACCAATGTGTTCCTATATAGTAGGACATAGAAAATTATTTGTTTCAAATATTAATTTCTAAATATACACGGTTTGTATTCTGAGCGCATCATGCCGAGAAAATCCCGCCAGTTGCAGGCTTGAAAGCTGCTCTCAAGTCTTGTCCGGATGTCATCGGAACGTTTCCCCTCTGAACGCGTGCGTGCTCTCCAGCGCGATTATTTTCCCGTCTCATTCTTCATGGCAGCTTCCCGCCTTCCGTCCCTCGCCCCCCCAGCCGCCTGGCGGGGGCACTTCATTGACTTGTCATGCAGGCAACTTCGTTATTGTAGCCACGCCCCCGCCCCCGTCGCTCCCCCTCCCGTGGGGCCGCGGACGCGTCCGCTGCGGTTTGTTGTCGACGAGAGGGGGATTGTTTATCTAATTAGCGGGTGTGGGCGTCGTAAAAGGATTGTCGTATCAGTGGTCTCGTCGGATTGATTGGCGTTGATGTGACGAATATGAATTCGAATGGGGGGCCGGGAACCGCCATTTTAATTGTGATAAGACGATGTTCTCAGTCAGTGGGGATTTTCTACTCAGGAAAGAAGTGAGAAAGAAAATAGAAAGATATTAAATTAAAACATTAAAAATGATACGATGTAATGAAATTTGCAATCTGATGTCGTATTTGAAGATGTACTTTAATAATGATATTATTCAAAAGAATGTCGTTGTAAACTTTTCATCACGAACATTTGAATTCGATTATTAACATTTGAATTGCCTGCAACGGTAGCCGAACGTCTTAAGGAAGTTCCGTGGAGACTCGGGAGCTAAGTGACTTGATTCACCGAGAATCTCTGGTTGGGTGACCGTTTGGGATACTCGGATACTAACGGCGCTGAGCCCCTAGCCGACGGGTATTAAAGGTAGTGACTTACGACGTGACTCTGTTCAACAAGGTTTACTCCACGTTCTATATCAAAAAAGGGCTTGGAACGTTGTGATGCTAGTAACACCCATTAAAGAAATGGTAGAACAAATTAGAAGAACATTGTATATCATGAGCCCCGTTGATCATGGACCTGCGACTGTTTCAGCACCGAAGAGGGTGGGTTCGTGACCGCAATTATTAGTTCTCGGAAAGAAATGGATTTTTTTAGCTAATTGGATGGGCTGCGGATCGTATAAAAGGATTAGGATTCCCGTTGTTATTCATCTGCTAAATGCAAATCTGAATTGAAGAGATGACACTCGAAGAGAAGATAACGAATGCGGCGTTTTACGAACGCGGCGAACGATATTACCTTCTCCATCGTTAGTGGTGTAAATCGATGTTACTATTGATAACACGAAGTCCTTGAGATTCATCACTAAAGACTCAGAAGGAAAAGATAAGAAAATTTAGAAAAGTTAATGGTTGTTCTGGGCGTTATTTATTCAAATGCATTTCGCTGGAAGTTGAATACTTACGCTGTTAAAAGGGATCCCATTTTGGAAGGTCTTAAAGAACTTTTCGTTTGAAACATTTTGATTTGTTTATTTACACGTGACCTCCCAGTAGTCCTAAATATTTTATAACGGGCTCATCAGGGTTATACCATGGGTCCACGATTTCTACATAGATACGAGTAGGATACATCCGTATCAGCTGCCAAGGAGAAGAGAGCGTGTCTCTAAATAGTTACAGAAATAGTGTCAGGAAATAGATCGTGGTGATAGACAATTTTTTTAGTCAAGTTGAAATATTTTATGGAATATTGTTCGAATCTTATTGCTTTTTCTCATGGTATTTAGGTCAATATTTAAGTTTTAAGGATATAATAAACGGTGTTCTTAATTCAGAGCACCCTCAATCTTCTCTTCTAGAACAGTAGATAAATGTGATGTGGGATCCTTTAAATAGGCACAAATATAAAAGGATTGGGCGTCCCGATAATTATGGTATCTACAATCCTAGAGGGTGGCGTGCATCCCCATTCCTTGTTAAACACTTCATAACATCAGAAGTAGAATATTTTGGAAGACAATTAAGGAGTAAGTGAATAAGAAACAGTCGGATATCAGTAGAAGAAAGAAAAAAAAAATCTTTTGAAAAAAAGATAACTGTTTGATGAAAAGTGGAAATGTAACCCCATATCCTGATGTTGAGAGAAATGATGTTGGTAACGGTTCTGTAAAATTTTTTTATAGTGAATGTCGAATTCCGAGGCGTTTGAAATCAATTATGCAGGCATCGTATTGAGTAAGCGACGTTGCGTCGGACATATTCGAAGGTTGCGGTTTCGTTTTGAATTTTTTTGTGACATTATTGACATGTCAATTTGTCGAATCGCACATTGTGTTTTCCTTGAATATTTATATAAATCTTGTTTTAGGGAAACTGTTATTTTTTTTTCGTTTTGTGTGACTGTGGGAAAGAAAATCGTTCTCATTCTTCCTTGAGAATTTTGAAGGGCCGCTGGCCCTCCTGCTGCAGCCTCCGTGGCGAAGGTCTGTTTGCGGCTGTTCCTCTAATTTTTTTCTTTCTTGAAAACGGGAGTCGCAAGCGCTCTGAGTGCTAGTCAACTTTCCCATCGCCCCGTTGTGAATGGCGCTTCAACCCCTTCGTTGCATTCCGAGTGTATGTAAGAAGCATTACACATTCTTCTTCTTTGCCACACACGGTTTTGGGGAAGTTTCTCGTCAAAGAGAAGTCGTTGTGAAATTTCTCAAACCCTTTCTCCTTCAGTGTTTTTTCTTCCCTTTTTAACCCAACCCGTTTGCGTACGTAACCCTTCCCTTTGCTATGTGTTTCGTGTGCAGCGTGTTCCTCTCTCGCCTGCAATTGTCAGGGCAACAAATCCCTTTGCTACGATTTTATTTTACAATCAGTCGTGTCTGGGAACCTTGCACAAAGCCTTCTCGAGAGAAAAGAAAGAAAGTGCCCTAAATATTCTCAACCCCTCAGTAAAATCAGCGAGGTGGACGCTGGAGTGCGTACCTGTGCGCACGCGGCTAACCCTTGCCTTGCGCAATAAAGGCTAGCTTTTTCCGGCGGTTTCGTTAATTTCGAACGGGAAAGGGAAACGAAATAACCAGTTTGCATTGTGCGCGTAGAGTGGGAAGTTCCTTTGTTAGCGGCACATTCGTGTCCACGCGTGCCCCCTGCAAAAGACCAATTTTTCACTCTTCGCTCCGGTTCCCAGTCACCGGCCCAGGGACCTGTGACCCTGCCCTTTTCTTCGCCTTTCGCATGACCATTAATAACCGATAAACGCCCGCTTTGAGGAGCGCTGCGCCGGGTGCGGGGCCCACCGGTTGCGGTGCCTTTCGCCCCCAAACAGGTTGCACGCACCTGAGCCGCCGCGGCCCGCGTCTTTCTTTGGGGCCACGCCCCTCTCGAGGGAATGCCTTCGAAGAAAGGGGAAAGGAAAGAAAGAAAGAAAGAAAGAAAGGAATTCGGGGCAATGTCTGGACGCCTTTAATTTTTGGAGGAAAGCTCGGAAAAAAGCCGAATCCTTTGAGCTCAGCTTAGCGCGATTCGGGGCAGCCGGAGCGAGGGTTAGCGAAAGCGCCCGCGGCCTTTCTTTCGGCGTTCACCCCTTGTCCACTGCCCACGAGGCGCGCTTTCATTAATCACCCGCCGTGCGGGTTCACCCTTTCTCCCAGGACTCCGCGGCGCCGCCACAAAACGTTTTTCAAGTTCCCTCCCGTTCCATTTCTCCCGTCGGGTGAGAGTTTTTTGAGGAAATGGTCGTTTCCTGCACCCGCTCTGCATTCGGAGTTAATGATGTCGGGCACAACGCGAGTTGGAGTCGCCAGATGTTTCATAACAATTCACAATCCGTTAGTCGTAGAGTGTGGAAGTGGTTCACACATTGCTGAGGACGGGAGAAATGGTCGGTCGTTGGATGTATTGTTTTGTGGAAACTACGTGGGAAGATATCAACTACAAAATCTTTCCCGACTTTCGTGTCGCGGTGTGGCAGTTAAAGAAAACGACGATCCACAACTACGTTTCATGTACTGCAGAATTTACAACAACTTTTTCATTAAATTTAAATGCGACGGTATGGCAAAATATACGGATATAATATGTAGCATGTTTCAAAAAATTATATTCAATTACGGTTAGGTTGAAGTATTTCTAGTATTGTGATAATGATTCGGTTTAAAGTAACTGAAAAATAGTGTAGGTTTTACAAAGGGATGTCTAGGATACAATTTAAGGACTACGACAGTCAGCGATGCTCACTTGCTCGTGGGATGACATCACGGGGCAGTTAAGACGTTTCCGCTCGGAGAAGCCACTCGAGGATGAATTAAACCATCACATGAAATGGGTGCGCTGGCCGGAGCGTTATTAGATTAGAATTGACGATTATTGGGTTAGCCAGGGGCTTAAGCTCAGCAATAAAGAGGCAATCAGCGGCTGAGCGCTGTGGCAGAGATTCTTAGTGG